>CM040404.1:78952686-79444620 GCA_022702515.1 Ilyophis sp. 1 JC-2022 | reverse complement strand
AGGGCACGACTCCTCAAGCTCCTGACCGTGATTCCAACTCGCCTAGGGCCGTTCTGTGCGCAGCAATTCTCTCCGAGCCCCTCCCCCCACGCGGGAGCAGCCACCAATTGCTGCTCCCACAGGGCACAGGTGTTGTGTCGAATTCTGTTCCCCCACGAAATCATGTTTCCCCTAGCGTTGCTGCGTAGTTATTTCAGGAAATAGCGTAACTTGCGCGCGACCTGAAGTCAGCTCGCTCCCAGGGAGGAATGCTCGTGCCACTTACGCGAATCTCAGTTTGAAAAGGCTACGTTTTAAGCGATTTGTTCTTTTGCGACTAGGAAATCTTAAGATCAGAAGCCGCGATATGCATGTCAGCCTATACGTAAAACAGTGAAATACGTTCAGAAAAGCAGCAAGTGTTCTGGTGGCTTTGTCGTCAGTTTGTATGGTGTCAGTGACTTGGTTAGTAAAAACATTCGTTCGCTTAGTCTTGTAACGTGTACGTTACATAACCGACTGTATAAAATATATATGAAGCCCAATGAACATAATCAGACTGTTTATGAGTAAGATATACAATAAACGTCATACTACAGTTATTTTGATCTTGTCTGAGTATATTATTATTAGTAGCCTACTGTCATTATTATTCCTACGAGTAGAAGAGGATGTGGTGGGGTATTAATGATGGTGGTATTACGAATAGTGGTAACGTTAGTGGTAGCTAAAAGATACGTGATGCTACGGTTATTTTCTTTATCTGGCATAAGTATATTTTTGCATTTTATATGTGTGTGTATATATATATGTATATGGATACATGTATATATGCAGTATATATATATACATACACACGCAGTATATATGAGTGTGTGTGTGTGTGTGTGAAAAACGCTATATATAAAGTGAATTAATTATTAATAGTAAACATTATTGTTATTAGTAGCAGTACATTACATTACATTACAGTTATTTGGCAGACACTTTTATCCAAAGTGATGTACAACAAAGGTTACATTCAACAAACTAATACTGGTAATGCATCACCCAAAATAGTAAATTCACCAAGTTTCACCATTTTACCACCTTATCTGTCCGTTTCCATAGGGGGAACGGGATCTGACGGCTGAATTTAAACCCATCAGATACCGTGCCCCCTATGATTTTGCAGAAAGGAAGGGCTCACATACACCAAACTAATAGTGGTAACTCATCTAACCATATAGAGATAATTCACCAAGTTTCACCATCTTACCACCTTATCTGTCCGTTTCCATAGGGGGAACGGGATCTGACAGCTGAATTTAAACCCATCAGATTCCGTGCCCCCTATGATTTTGCAGAAAGGAAGGTCTCACATACACCAAACTAATAGTGGTAACTCATCTAACCATATAGAGATAATTCACCAAGTTTCACCATCTTACCACCTTATCTGTCCGTTTCCATAGGGGGAACGGGATCTGACAGCTGAATTTAAACCCATCAGATTCCGTGCCCCCTATGATTTTGCAGAAAGGAAGGTCTCACATACACCAAACTAATACTAGTAACTCATCTAACCATATAGAGATAATTCACCAAGTTTCATTATCTTACCACCTTATCTGTCCGTTTCCATAGGGGGAACGGGATCTGACAGCTGAATTCAGGCCTGTCAGATACCGTGCCCCCTATGATTCTGCAGAAAGGAAGGGCTCACATACACCAAACTAATAGTGGTAACTCATCTAACCATATAGAGGTAATTCACCAAGTTTCACCATCTTACCACCTTATCTGTCCGTTTCCATAGGGGGAACGGGATCTGACAGCTGAATTTAAACCCATCATATTCCGTGCCCCCTATGATTTTGCAGAAAGGAAGGTCTCACATACACCAAACTAATACTAGTAACTCATCTAACCATATAGAGATAATTCACCAAGTTTCATTATCTTACCACCTTATCTGTCCGTTTCCATAGGGGGAACGGGATCTGACAGCTGAATTCAGGCCTGTCAGATACCGTGCCCCCTATGATTCTGCAGAAAGGAAGGGCTCACATACACCAAACTAATAGTGGTAACTCATCTAACCATATAGAGGTAATTCACCAAGTTTCACCATCTTACCACCTTATCTGTCCGTTTCCATAGGGGGAACGGGATCTGACAGCTGAATTTAAACCCATCATATTCCGTGCCCCCTATGATTTTGCAGAAAGGAAGGTCTCACATACACCAAACTAATACTAGTAACCCATCTAACCATATAGAGATAATTCACCAAGTTTCACCATCTTACCACCTTATCTGTCCGTTTCCATAGGGGGAACGGGATCTGACGGCTGAATTCAAACCCATCAGATACCGTGCCCCCTATGATTCTGCAGAAAGGAAGGTCTCACATACACCAAACTAATAGTGGTAACTCATCTAACCATATAGAGATAATTCACCAAGTTTCACCATTTTACCACCTTATCTGTCCGTTTCCATAGGGGGAACGGGATCTGACGGCTGAATTTAAACCCATCAGATACTGTGCCCCCTATGATTCTGCAGAAAGGAAGGTCTCACATACACCAAACTAATAGTGGTAACACATCTAACCATATAGAGATAATTCACCAAGTTTCACCATCTTACCACCTTATCTGTCCGTTGCCATAGGGGGAATGGGATCTGACAGCTGAATTTAAACCCATCAGATTCCGTGCCCCCTATGATTTTGCAGAAAGGAAGGGCTCACATACACCAAACTAATAGTGGTAACTCATCTAACCATATAGAGATAATTCACCAAGTTTCATTATCTTACCACCTTATCTGTCCGTTTCCATAGGGGGAACGGGATCTGACAGCTGAATTTAAACCCATCATATTCCGTGCCCCCTATGATTTTGCAGAAAGGAAGGTCTCACATACACCAAACTAATACTAGTAACCCATCTAACCATATAGAGATAATTCACCAAGTTTCACGATCTTACCACCTTATCTGTCCGTTTCCATAGGGGGAACGGGATCTGACAGCTGAATTTAAACCCATCAGATTCCGTGCCCCCTATGATTTTGCAGAAAGGAAGGGCTCACATACACCAAACTAATAGTGGTAACTCATCTAACCATATAGAGATAACTCACCAAGTTTCACCATCTTACCACCTTATCTGTCCATTTCCATAGGGGGAACGGGATCTGACAGCTGAATTTAAACCCGTCAGATTCCGTGCCCCCTATGATTTTGCAGAAAGGAAGGTCTCACAAACACCAAACTAATAGTGGTAACTCATCTCACCATATAGAGATAATTCACCAAGTTTCACCATCTTACCACCTTATCTGTCCGTTTCCATAGGGGGAACGGGATCTGACAGCTGAATTTAAACCCATCAGATTCCGTGCCCCCTATGATTTTGCAGAAAGGAAGGGCTCACATACACCAAACTAATAGTGGTAACACATCTAACCATATAGAGATAATTCACCAAGTTTCACCATCTTACCACCTTATCTGTCCGTTTCCATAGGGGGAACGGGATCTGACAGCTGAATTTAAACCCATCAGATTCCGTGCCCCCTATGATTTTTAGAGCACTGATGAGGAAGAAAGGCATCCATGTGTCAAGGTGGAGATGTGACACAGTGCCTCATCCCCAACAGCTGGATTCCACTTCTTGTGGAGTCTTTGCATTGAAGGTGTGTGAACCATTAACATTAAATCTGAGTATGTGAATGCACATTACAATTCCTCTAATAGTAATGGTCGTACTATAATTTAAGCAGTAGAAGTTAATAAAATGATATATTCTGTTATAAAATTATATTTTCAGTTTGCAGAGGAAATCTTGGAGGAGGAAACAGTCAGATTTCCTCCAGACTTTGGAAACTTAACTTGTGTGCGTTGGGAAATTGCCACCACTCTGCTCAGAGAGTCAGGTATATTGTGTAATAGCACTACTGTTAGGAAAATTATTTTCTTCTCAGCGTGTTCGTTCAAGGTGGAGGTGAAGACAGGACTCTTGAAACCAAATTTAAAGTATAAGTATTTAATGAGACAAATAGCAAGTAAAGTCGATACAGCAGACAGCTCAGCAAACTCTCAAACAGATGTGCTCAGGTGTCCACCGGGAGCGCTCTGCCCCTCCAATCGTGGGCTTCAATTCTTGTATGACCTCCCTGGTTCCTGATTGGTTACTCTGTGTTGTAGTTGGGCAACCAATCAGCCGTCCGTGCACCATCTCAGTCCTCCAATCAGAAGGCCTCACACCCCAAAAATTCCCATAAATCACATGATTTCTCGTAACTTTAAGACAGTTAGTTTCGTTTGCTAAAAGTGACCTGGGGGCCCCTTAGCACCCATCTACAAGTTCCTGTTATCTCAGCAGTTCCCTGACCTTTTAAACTTGTGGTTGGCTAAACTTCCTGTAGCAGTGACAAATGTTGCAAGATTGGGGCCCCTTAGCTCTACAAGTGTATAAGTCAGAGTCAAGCTATATTTTTTTAAAAATATTTCCACACTACTAACAGGCAGCATTACTGACAAACAAAATCTAAAGAACTTACCTATAAAACCATGACAATCAGTTAAAGCTGATGACATAATTAAATGTGATTACTAAAAGATTTGAAAATTGATGGGCTAGAAGTTGGAACAGCTTATCTTGAGAAATGCGTTTCCCTTTTCTGAAGTGATTATGTTTTTCACACAGATGATCTAACCAACCTCTGTCACTTCTGCGGAGAGAAAAATGTGGACGAGGAGTCTGAGGCAGTGCTGAATTGGGTATTTTGAATAACATAATGTATATAGCATGCAAGTGAAATCCTTAGAAAAATGTATCAAGCATTCACCTACCTCTTAGTAACAAGAAAACAGCTATGCAATGCAGTATGCAGTCAAAACCCTAACCTTAGTAGAACAATTTGCAACCGCAATTTTTATTTTTCTTAAACTTCCTAAGCCTGTCTCATACCCTGTTAAATCAGGAGAATGTGAGACCAGCATGTGCTCTTCTCTGAAACACATGCTGCTGTATGCCACCACTTCTTTTCATCTGCAGTCCACTGGCTATGCTTACGCAGTCATAGCATCAGAGGAAACATTTAATACGTTTGCATTGACAGGCCTATTACAGACATGTACATGACCAATAGGGGGTCACTAGTGCACAAAACACAGTATGTGTCCCAATATTCTTCACTCCACACCTCCTTTCTGCCACTCCTCTCCTCCATTGGTCTCCTACCCGGAAATATGCAAAACTGCCTGTACGTTTCAAGTACAAGTATTTGCATGTACAGTATACACTGTACCTGACATTTTGCGGTTTGTGTCGAGATATTAACTATTTATTACTATATGTAACCATTAATATATAATTAATATGTAATCAGTGATTAGATTAAAACACAAAGATTGGTTTCCGGGGCACGGAGGAGAAGAGGTGGTAATGGAGGAAAGGAGGGTGCATTTTTTGAGTATTGGGACGCACCCAAGGTTTTTCCCCAATCCCACCAACACAAGAGCCAATTATGCATTGCTGTCTACCAAGCACTGACACTGGATTCGAAACCAGACCATGTGGCATGTCCATGCACTGAAGGAGTGCTTTAAAAGGTGGAGCCGCCAACCAGGGAGGTATTTCATGAAGCAGGATTACAGAGTTAGCTGTATTACTGCACTGATTGAACCCTCCCAAATATGGAACACGGACTGAAGTAAAAAGAGCTGTTCTGGGTTTTATTCAGTGCAGTTATCCAACCAGCTCAGTAATCCTGCTTTGTGAAATACCACCCTGGGGTGGAAAGTCCAGGGGTCAGAAAGTAAAAGTCCTGCCATGAGTTTCTTCTACCCATTAACTCATCCAGCTGATTTCACTAATTATTCCTACCTCCTGGCTGAAGAATTCTGCTAATTATCAAATCAAGGTGATTGGAACAAAATACTGGGGAGGTCTTTTACTTCTTGAACCTGGATTTTTGTCAACAACAGCCCCCAAACATACCATTTTTAAATGTTATTCATGAAGGCCTTTACATTTTAATAAAAAGTAATTGTCTTTGCTAGATAACAGTATTTTTTTACATTACAGATTTCATGTGATGACTGTGGAAGGTGGTTCCATCATCAATGTGTGGGGAATCCAGAGATGGAAAAGCCATTCATGTGCTCAGCATGTATGTTGTAGTAATTCTGGCTTTTGTATTTATATTTATTTCTGTTCTTCCATTCTACTGTATTATAGTTCATAATTAGCTATCACTTATTTATAATTTTCTTGTTATTACTTATTGTTTTTGTTGTAAATATTATTATTTTGTTGTTCTTATTAAAGTTATTTATGTTTTTCTTTTTATGATGGTGTCTCACAGTTCTTCTCATTCATTAATTTATTAATCTTACCATTAACAAAAAGGTAATGGGAAGTATGTAATGGGAGGTATGGTAAAAGGGCCTTTTTTGAATCTTAAACTCTGCGATCTTTCTGATAATTTGATACCGATAATGTAACATTGGAGCAATGGCCATTGGTATACCTTTGCGGAAGAAAAAAAAACATACCATCATAAAAAAGTTTGGGACAAAATGTCCTTGTTCAGACTGATGCACAGCAAGGGTCGATCCATTTTAGGATTTTGTGCAAGTTTCTGCTCTTAATTATTTAATTATCTCAATCATATCCTGAGCTGACATTTGTATAAGCACCAGCTACAGTCGCAGACTGCAGGAGTGAACCAGCATAGCTTATAGAGCTGTCAGAAAATTAACAATAAAGTAATTCATTTAAAAAAATAAATAGACAGGACTGGAGCTGTGCACCCCTGCTTTAAAGAGTCAATAACCCCTTATAATAGTGCTGTAACACAAAAGGTCCCACTCTGTTAATTGACATGTGCATACATCAGACTGTATAAAGCAACATGAGACATTTTTTAAAAAGCTGTTTACAGGTAATTACATGATTCATTTCAATTCTTAATTAATTAATGCAAAGGCAAAGTATTACAATATGATCAAGTCTTTTTGATTAAAATGAGGCCAAGATTTGGCCTTACCATTTACGTTTGTCAAAATAAGTCTTGGAAGTAGAGCTGGGTAGGCCAAATGTGGAGTGAAAAAGGACACTTTGTCCCTGGCTTTCTTATGGTATGGGTTTTTTTCTCGAAAGTATACTAATGGTCAATGCTCCACGGTTACATTACAACGGTCCAAAATCAGAAATATGTGAGAGGTCAATATTCCAAAAGGGGATATTTTCCACCAGGAAGACATTCCAAAATCATGGAATGTCAGGGGCATTCATTCCAAAATCATGGGCATTAATATGTTTGAGTTACTCCACATTTGGTGCTAAAACAGCCTCCACTCCCCTGGGATGGCTCTCTACTAGATGTTGGAACATTGCTGTGTGCATTTGTTTCCATTCGGTCAGAAGAGCATTATTCTCGACAAACCATTTCTATCTGGACTTCTATTTGTGCATGGGGCTTTGTCATTCTGAAACTTTTGCCAAAAATGTGGAAAGCCAGAATCATCTAGAATGTCATGGTATGCTGTAGTGTTGAGATTTGCCTTCACTGGAAATAAAGAGCCTAGCCTGAACCATAAAAAACAGCCCCAGACCAAGCGGTGTCCAGATACTATTGGGCATATAGTGTATACATAAATCAATGTAGTAATGTATTGGTGCTGAAATATATCTGTATGGTGAGATGTTTAACCAGTATTAGTTTGGTAAATCTGAGACTTTCCTTTATTAAGAATCAAGGGGTAATAGTATCCGATGGGGCTCAATTTTACATTACATTACAAGCATTTAACAGACGCACTGATCCAGAGCGACGAACACAACTTTTTAGCTTTTTTTTTAACATATTATCCATTTATACAGCTGGACATATACTGAAGCGATTCAAGTTACGTACCTTGCTCAAAGGTACAACGTCAGTGTCCTACCCGGGAATTGAACCTGCAACCTTTCGGTTACAAGGCCAGTTCCTTAACCATTACATTACACTGCCACCCAAATTTGGTGGCAAGATGGTGAAACTTGATGAATTATCTATATGGTTAGATGAGTTACCACTATTAGTTTGGTGTATGTGAGACCTTCCTTTCTGCAGAATCATAGGGGGCACGGTATCTGATGGGTTTAAATTCAGCTGTCAGATCCCATTCCCCCTATGGAAACGGACAGGTAAGGTGGTAAGATAATGAAACTTGGTGAATTATCTCTATATGGGGAGATGAGTTACCACTATTAGTTTGGTGTATGTGAGACCTTCCTTTCTGCAAAATCATAGGGGGCACGGAATCTGATGGGTTTAAATTCAGCTGTCAGATCCCGTTCCCCCTATGGAAACGGACAGATAAGGTGGTAAGATGGTGAAACTTGGTGAATTATCTCTATATGGTTAGATGAGTTACCACTATTAGTTTGGTGTATGTGAGCCCTTCCTTTCTGCAAAATCATAGGGGGCACGGAATCTGATGGGTTTAAATTCAGCTGTCAGATCCCGTTCCCCCTATGGAAACGGACAGATAAGGTGGTAAGACAATGAAACTTGGTGAATTATCTCTATATGGGGAGATGAGTTACCACTATTAGTTTGGTGTTTGTGAGACCTTCCTTTCTGCAAAATCATAGGGGGCACGGAATCTGATGGGTTTAAATTCAGCTGTCAGATCCCGTTCCCCCTATGGAAACGGACAGATAAGGTGGTAAGATCGTGAAACTTGGTGAATTATCTCTATATGGTTAGATGGGTTACTAGTATTAGTTTGGTGTATGTGAGACCTTCCTTTCTGCAAAATCATAGGGGGCACGGAATATGATGGGTTTAAATTCAGCTGTCAGATCCCGTTCCCCCTATGGAAACGGACAGATAAGGTGGTAAGATAATGAAACTTGGTGAATTATCTCTATATGGTTAGATGAGTTACCACTATTAGTTTGGTGTATGTGAGCCCTTCCTTTCTGCAAAATCATAGGGGGCACGGAATCTGATGGGTTTAAATTCAGCTGTCAGATCCCATTCCCCCTATGGCAACGGACAGATAAGGTGGTAAGATGGTGAAACTTGGTGAATTATCTCTATATGGTTAGATGTGTTACCACTATTAGTTTGGTGTATGTGAGACCTTCCTTTCTGCAGAATCATAGGGGGCACAGTATCTGATGGGTTTAAATTCAGCCGTCAGATCCCGTTCCCCCTATGGAAACGGACAGATAAGGTGGTAAAATGGTGAAACTTGGTGAATTATCTCTATATGGTTAGATGAGTTACCACTATTAGTTTGGTGTATGTGAGACCTTCCTTTCTGCAGAATCATAGGGGGCACAGTATCTTATGGGTTTGAATTCAGCCGTCAGATCCCGTTCCCCCTATGGAAACGGACAGATAAGGTGGTAAGATGGTGAAACTTGGTGAATTATCTCTATATGGTTAGATGGGTTACTAGTATTAGTTTGGTGTATGTGAGACCTTCCTTTCTGCAAAATCATAGGGGGCACGGAATATGATGGGTTTAAATTCAGCTGTCAGATCCCGTTCCCCCTATGGAAACGGACAGATAAGGTGGTAAGATGGTGAAACTTGGTGAATTACCTCTATATGGTTAGATGAGTTACCACTATTAGTTTGGTGTATGTGAGCCCTTCCTTTCTGCAGAATCATAGGGGGCACGGTATCTGACAGGCCTGAATTCAGCTGTCAGATCCCGTTCCCCCTATGGAAACGGACAGATAAGGTGGTAAGATAATGAAACTTGGTGAATTATCTCTATATGGTTAGATGAGTTACTAGTATTAGTTTGGTGTATGTGAGACCTTCCTTTCTGCAAAATCATAGGGGGCACGGAATATGATGGGTTTAAATTCAGCTGTCAGATCCCGTTCCCCCTATGGAAACGGACAGATAAGGTGGTAAGATGGTGAAACTTGGTGAATTACCTCTATATGGTTAGATGAGTTACCACTATTAGTTTGGTGTATGTGAGCCCTTCCTTTCTGCAAAATCATAGGGGGCACGGAATCTGATGGGTTTAAATTCAGCTGTCAGATCCCGTTCCCCCTATGGAAACGGACAGATAAGGTGGTAAGATAATGAAACTTGGTGAATTATCTCTATATGGGGAGATGAGTTACCACTATTAGTTTGGTGTTTGTGAGACCTTCCTTTCTGCAAAATCATAGGGGGCACGGAATCTGATGGGTTTAAATTCAGCTGTCAGATCCCGTTCCCCCTATGGAAACGGACAGATAAGGTGGTAAGATGGTGAAACTTGGTGAATTATCTCTATATGGTTAGATGAGTTACCACTATTAGTTTGGTGTATGTGAGACCTTCCTTTCTGCAAAATCATAGGGGGCACGGAATCTGATGGGTTTAAATTCAGCTGTCAGATCCCGTTCCCCCTATGGAAACGGACAGATAAGGTGGTAAGATGGTGAAACTTGGTGAATTATCTCTATATGGTTAGATGAGTTACCACTATTAGTTTGGTGTATGTGAGACCTTCCTTTCTGCAGAATCATAGGGGGCACGGTATCTGATGGGTTTAAATTCAGCCGTCAGATCCCGTTCCCCCTATGGAAACGGACAGATAAGGTGGTAAAATGGTGAAACTTGGTGAATTTACTATTTTGGGTGATGCATTACCAGTATTAGTTTGTTTAATGTAACCTTTGTTGTACATCACTTTGGATAAAAGTGTCTGCCAAATAACTGTAATGTAATGTAATGTACTGCTACTAATAACAATAATGTTTACTATTAATAATTAATTCACTTTATATATAGCGTTTTTCACACACACACACACACACACTCATATATACTGCGTGTGTATGTATATATATATACTGCATATATACATGTATCCATATACATATATATATACACACACATATAAAATGCAAAAATATACTTATGCCAGATAAAGAAAATAACCGTAGCATCACGTATCTTTTAGCTACCACTAACGTTACCACTATTCGTAATAACACCATCATTAATACCCCACCACATCCTCTTCTACTCGTAGGAATAATAATGACAGTAGGCTACTAATAATAATATACTCAGACAAGATCAAAATAACTGTAGTATGACGTTTATTGTATATCTTACTCATAAACAGTCTGATTATGTTCATTGGGCTTCATATATATTTTATACAGTCGGTTATGTAACGTACACGTTACAAGACTAAGCGAACGAATGTTTTTACTAACCAAGTCACTGACACCATACAAACTGACGACAAAGCCACCAGAACACTTGCTGCTTTTCTGAACGTATTTCACTGTTTTACGTATAGGCTGACATGCATATCGCGGCTTCTGATCTTAAGATTTCCTAGTCGCAAAAGAACAAATCGCTTAAAACGTAGCCTTTTCAAACTGAGATTCGCGTAAGTGGCACGAGCATTCCTCCCTGGGAGCGAGCTGACTTCAGGTCGCGCGCAAGTTACGCTATTTCCTGAAATAACTACGCAGCAACGCTAGGGGAAACATGATTTCGTGGGGGAACAGAATTCGACACAACACCGGCCCTTTTTACTATTTACCTCACTGGCCTGTATGAGTAAATATTTAAAGCTGTGTGAATGCCATTTTCCTTTTTACCATTTGCCTCACTGGCCTGTAGCCCACCGGTAATTGCGTAGCTATTCCCTTAGCCTACTTAATCAAAAATGCATTTTAAATGGAAATCTATAATTAGGAATGCGTGTCGTTCATCTCGTCAGTCGGATAATACTATGTTACTTTTTTAATTCAGTCACCGTTAATCACATGTATTACAATTTTGTGATGTACAGGAAAAAAACAGAACTAGAATAGTTCAGAACGAGAATAATTGCTCCTGTTGGTATTTATTGGCAAATTAATTGCTTTGTTATCCAAGGAAAAAACATGGAAACAGGTTGAAATCAATGATAAGTTCAAAATGTAAGGTTTTTGCAACTCATATTTCCATATGCGACACGCAAAAAAATACTGGTCTAGCCAGGGCAAGTGTCGTGCGACATCAGGCATTTGTCACATGACAATAGTATGCCGTTTACATTCCCTCATATAAAGCAATGAATGATAACTTTTTTAACTGTCCTGCGACAAATGCCTGGTGTCGCATTAAAAACGTGTGCTGTCTGCTTTGGGCTTAAGACTGTGCAGGCCATGTCTAAATATGCAGGGATAACAAATTTCTTAGCAATATTTTTGTTCTTTTTTTTGGCTATTTACCTACGGTCATGGTATTGTTAAGAACTAGCATTAGCGCTTCCCTTTCCAGTCCTGACCCATGGAACAGCTAACGCTCTCTGGCAGATTCAGGTGTAAGATCCAAGTCAGTAGAGTTAGCAGCTGTTAGCATCTCTTGCCTTTTCTCTTTCAGATTGACAAAATGATCCATGATTAGTCTACCTGCAACTTGTGATTAAATGTGCAGAATAGAAAGAGTCAATCAACATACTACCAAGAAAAAGAAAATTAGTGGGCGTTGGTTCGCATACCAGGGAGCTGAAGTCCTGTGCCTGCCACAGCAGCCAGTCCTCATTCAGCGTGTACAGAGCCTTCTCCGTCACAGAGTCCACCGGGCCCTTGGACATCTGCTGATTCAGCGCAGACACCAACAGGAACAGGTGCTGCCCCACAGACTCCTGGGGGGAAAAAAATGTGCAAACAATAGTTGAGGGGCCTCATTTATAAAACGTTTTTATGCACAGATTTGACTTACTTGAAAATCGACGCACAAATTGAGATTTATAAAACTTGAAACTGACATGAAAACGTGCATACAAACTTTTCCTCGTGGCTATACAGCTATACTGCAGGCTCAACACATTTTTTTTCCAGACGTTGACTACTCAATACTACATGGTCCAGCAGTATCTCCCCCAAAGTGAAACCTATGCCTGTGATTGCAGCACTTGCTGATAACATTATCAAGTGTTTAAAGCAAGGGCGTAGGTTTGCATATGGAATATTTTGGGAGGACAGAATTGTCCCTACCAATATTTGAGCGAATTCGTTCCCATTATCTTTGGAGTGAAGTCATATTAGATCATTTCAATGTGCCCTCCTAGCGGCAACGTCTCCAAGATGACCAATTTAGGCATGCTAGCATTTGATTGGCTGAAATGGAGGAGGTTCTTTTTCAAATATTCGCTTGATCTGAAGGCTCACATGACATAAAATATCGTACTTACTGCCAGACACGGAGGAGGCGAGAGATGATCTGTGTGTGCTGACAACGGTTACTCTTTTTCTCATTGAACGGTAAGTTATCAGGGCTCAGGGCTGTCAGTCCTTACCTCAAGCATGGGCGAAAATTTAGTCTTTCAGATGACCGTCTTACTCCCTTTCCTGAGTAAAGTTTCCTCTATTGCCTGCACTGCACACATAAGTAATTTTGTCCATGCCAACACGCTTTGTACTTTGTAGATATCATGCCACCTCCACCAAAGAAGATAAGGGACATCGGGTGCTTTTTCACCAGCCAGTAATAAGTAGTAAACTAACTAGCCAGTAGCCACATTGATTAAAAATGAAAACCTGCTAGCTACCTAACGCTGTCATAAAATTTCTCACCGTGAAAATCCCCGACCTGTTTACAATTTGGGACAGATGTTAAGGTAAATCTGTCACCACGGCGGCACTTTCGCCACAAGTCAGCAATTAGACCGGGAAATGCCCTTTTTGAAAACAAAAAACGAATTAAAATAAAAAGGCTAGTCTGTTCTGCATACCTGTTTTTGCCAAAGCTGCATCATAGCTATGATAACGCGGAGCTTTCAAAAATATAACAATGCGGAAACCCTTTAAAAAAAACAAAATAAAAACCGTAGTTACGCTACACGTAGCCTAGCCTATGGATTTTATAACTGTCTGGACTAAACGGGCCACTTTTTATTTCATAAAACTCAAAAGTAAGCTAAAGATATCCAGTGAGCACAAGTAGCTTACACGAGACTAAGCCTACTAGTTCACTATTTTTAATATGCTCTTTTTTCTGTATAGAACTTCAAATTTTTATTATAGTTTATTTATATATGCATTTTAGTACACGCCGAAATATGCCTTTCTGAAGTGTGTCTCTGTGGCTCATTGAGTAGGTAGCTGCTACATGACCGTTTCTACCCGCAACGTTGTATGTTCGAATCTGACCTTTGCTGCATGACTCGCTCCCATCCCTAAGTAGATCTTAAAGATATGTGCCAACAGTTCATATCTGTGAATCTGTTTGGATTGTTTAAATAGACACCAAGGACTATCATAAGAAAAACACAGAAAACAAGAAATACTACAGAATAGAAAAGGAAAGGATGTAATGTACTGAAACTGGTAAGTCTACTGAATATAAAAATGTTGATGTTGGATGCAGAAATGCAGAAATATTGTTTTACTTTCTTTTAGTCTTTGATCCTTGAGTTTTTATTTAAATGTAAATACAGATCTTGTATGTTAATAAACCATTTTTGCAGTGGTCACACACCCTCCCTATTAATTGGGTTTGCATTAGACATTTTGCAATTTATACAGCCCCGGGGGTGGGGGGAGGGGGGGGTTAACAAACGAAATCACCCCAAGAAAATTCGCACACGCGCTTTACTTCACCTCCGCGCCCTGGTCCCTACCAATGTTGAGACCAAACCTACGCCCATGGTTTAAAGTATGCAAACCTTTATGAACAAGCACACGAGCAACAGAAGGCTTTTTTGATGGCTGCCAATCTGTCAATGACAACTCAATTGAAATAAAATAATTTTAACAAATACAGTATTAGGCTACGCAAGACTGAAAGTATCACATTAACATTGCTGTAAACTATTAACAAACTGAAAACATTTTTTTGAATGGCTATACATCAATTTTATATCGAGGGATAGCAAAAAACCTGACCAAATAAGAATAACTGAGGGCCTTCACTGGGTGGGTTCACTGCGCACGATTTTAGGATGATTTCCGATTTATTTATCATGTTAGAAATGACATGTTTTAATGAATGTGCTGTATTTCGGCCTAGCGCTAAATGGATCTGCTTGAGGTAGTACTCTACAGCACGGGCACCTCCCTGTTAAACAAAATCAGATCCAAACAACAGGTGGAAGCTGCGGTGGTGGAGGTGATCACAAATCTTTTAACACAGAAACAGTAAAGCAAACAAAGGGCAGCACAGCAGTGAGCAGCACTGGGAGGTCTGATTCTTGGTGTTTAAAAGGCTGCTCCATTAGAAGTGTGCGCGTGCGATTGGCTGAGTCTGAGACGCACGGTTGCTAGCCGACCGATGGTCGGTTGCAGCAAGAGCTTCCTGACAGAACTTGCAATGCGCACTTCGTTCACGATGCTCATACTTGTCATCGCAATTAAGAAACCTTGGTTAAATGTAACTGGAGTGCATAGAGAGACTGACCCGCAGGAAGCCGTAAAGGCAAATTGACATCCAGTTGGTCAGAAGCTTCTCCACAATGGACTCTGTGCGCCGCAGCATGAGTTTGGGTTGGGTGTTGCTGGACTGGTCCATGAGGGTCCTCAGGAGGACCCCCATCATCTCAGTGAGGTAGGGGAGGTCACTGTGCAGGGCCAGGGTCAGCAAGGAGGCCACACGGCACCTGAGGGAAACAAATCTGCTTACTCCACCCTTTGCACCTCACATTAGAGGGAACACCTGTTATTCTACCCCCTTACACCACGCCTGACAGGAAACACCATAATGTACTTTGCCCTTTCACCATGCACGACAGAAAAATGTGGATTACTCCATAGTTTTTTACATCTGATTACCAATACATTACATTCAATACCAGCTACTCCACCCCTTACACCACACCTGGGGCCACGTATAAAAGGTAAAATTATGCATTAAAAAATGCTCAGGTAGAAACTCAGAAATTTGCTTTCGCAAAATTTTGTATTTTCTCCCTCTGCCTTTTGGTCACGGTGTCGCCATATCACACTAACTCCAAACATTGTGTACATATGGTGCCCAGCGTGTGCAGAGGTATGCAGGTTCTCTTATTTTATACATTTGAATTTCTGCGTGGAAACTCACTTACGCAGCTTTCTGAGGGCATTTTTCTGCTCAGCACTATTTATACATGTGGCCTCTGGTAGGTAAGACCTCAATCAACCGCACCTTGCACCACGGCTGACAAACAAAACCCCCTGACCTCTTATTCCACATCTGAAATATTGAAGCTAATGAAAGCACTTCTGATCTGAAACCTCTTCACACTGACTCCTATTCTATACCCGAGCAGGCCTTTATGGTGTAACATACGCAATTTGTCCATCATCTTTACTGCAACCATTTTATTATTTGCATTGCCTGAACTATTGCGTGCCATTTATGCTGAGGGATAGGAGCTTTGTAACAAAAAACTGATTTCTGTAAAACAGACAATTTAGTATAATCTAATCTAATTTACAACACATCAATAAATCAACACCCTAAGATGACCCTGATTGGTGACTCACTTATCCTTTATGCTGAAGTTTTTCTGCTCCTCAAGGGCATGGACAAAAGAGGTGAGGAAAAGCCGGTTCCGGATTAGACCAGACAGAGCCTCACAGCTCCTGTCTGTCTGTGACCCCTCTGAGTCCTTACAGAAAGACAGGGTATAAACACTATCTTAATACCAGCAGCCTGAAATGAACAGGTTTTTATTTAATTTAATAATTAATGCAGGCTTTTTTCCTAGATCCAGGTAAATTGGTCAACTGAAAGACTGTCAAAATGAATACTATACACAAGAAATAAGCAAGGAAGGATAACAATAATTCATAAAGAATGCATCTGTAGGCTTGCTTCATGGTGAGGCACTGTGAGGTCATAGGGTCAGACTGGGACCTCAGCTCACCTGGTCCAAGTCTTTAAGGAAACCCCTCATCACAGTTTCCTGAAGAAAATAAAAAATAGGTAAACATTTTCATGCATACCACCTTACTACTCTCAGTTTCCTATGTATGGTGCACTGAACCTGAAATTCTCTTACTTACATCAGGGAAGAATATTCTGGAAGCGAAATGTTTGTAGTCTAAGAAAGGGATCGCTCCAACATTTTCTGTCAAATCAGTTTTTTGTGTCTGCATATCTACAAAACCTAAAGAAAATTGAGGGAGATTATACATTACTCAGAATCTCATTTGTGTTATTCATAACAAAAAGTTCAACTGAAAAGATGATGTCTATTTCTGCATATCAGTTTTATAAGTTCTGAACTTAGCAATGAAAAGTCTTACTTGAGTATTGGATATGACAACTTTGACAAACAATTCTATGCTGACAGGCATCATTTGTTACCTTTGGATAAGATTTGAGCAAGAACATGTTAAATGCAATTGTAAAATCAATGTGGTGTTTACAGACTGTTGTCCTGCCTTTTAGTTTCATTTGACAAGTGTAATAAACATAATTCAGTGTTTGTGTTACAGAACTTCTAGTAAATAAGGTGATTTCACCACACTGGGCCTGAATAATGATCAAATTATCCTTCTTCACGTAGAATATAAATGTTGTTCTTCAGTAGCTCAGAAAGTTTGGTGAAGCTATTAAGATACAGAACAGCCATTGAGGGTTGCCATTCAATCCCACTGGAGATTTATGACTGGTATATTTTATTACTTTAAGTGGTTCCTAAAGTAGCCCATCGGCCCTCGCTTACTGTGTCCTCTACATAACTCAACAGACACTACTGTTCAAATTGTTTGACCTTTGACTGTTCAGGGTGGAATAAAAAATTACTACAATACTTGTTTTCTGCTCTACGGTTCCATCAGTTGTATCTCAAAATGAATGGGCTAAAATGCTGGACTCAGAAGCGTCTCTTGACATATATTATTGACAGGGCACCAATACTAGTAGTGTTGTGGATTTTGAAGTGAAAATATCTCTGAGTTGTTTTCAGAAATTCAGAGTTCTTCAACTTTTATTTCTCGAATTTCTCTAAGTGTTTAAACAAAGAGGACGAGACAGAAGTTCAAAGAATACTAGACTTTTATTTCATACACCGCTTAATAAAAAGTCTAGTGTGAACCCATCAAAGAGATATCACACTCTTACATGTTTTCCATCAGTTTTTATACAATTTCGTTATCAGTTTATACATCTCATTTTTTATCCATCTGACATATTTGACCATACAAACACAGGCAATCTCTATCCCCGCCTTTCTTTGAGAACTTTCCCAACTTTATCTTTGTAGGGCCTACGCCTATTGGATTGTATCTGATTGACACCTGGGTTCTCAATCTCCCGGCTCCGCCCTACCAAGATATCTCTCAAAATCCCCCCCCCCTTTAGATTCCCAGCCACCCATCTCCAGCTGTGTGCCCCCCCCCCTGGCATTGCCCTTTAGGCCTGGGAAATTATCTCTTATCAGACTCTGGTTTCTTGGCTGCTATCCAAGTTCTTCTTCAAATTCTGGACTGCTGACTGTGTGCAAAAATAACAATGGGTAATTAGCATATTTGGAATGTGTTTTGTACTGAGCCTTCCTTGGTCGGTCAGACACCAGGTGTCCAGGCGCCTGGAGCGCCAACCCCCCCTCATCTTATTAGGCTCTCTGACATTTAGTCTGTCTCTGTATTTTTGGCCCACATAATGTGCTGTGATCTCATATATATATATTACTATGTGTTTGAGTGCTCATAATACATTTTCAAATATAATCAATACGTATTATCACAGGTAATATAGTTTAAAGGAAATACATATTCAAATATAGTCAATACATATTATCACATGTAATATAGTTTAAAGGTGATTCATATTCAAATATAATCAATACATATTATCACAGGTAATCAATGGATTTAAAGGTGATTCATATTCAAATATAATCAATACATATTATCACAGGTAATCAATAGATTTAAAGGTGATTCATATTCAAATATAATCAATACATATTATCACAGGTAATCAATGGATTTAAAGGAATTCCCAACAATCCCCCCTTTGAGGCTTAATAGCCTCACCATTACCTTATCTAAGTTTTACATACAGTTATAGTTGTACTGCAGAGTGTCTCAGCCTACAGGTATACTGCTGTACCCCTGCAGCGGCTAAACATAAAAAATAAACTAATTATAAAAATAAAAAAAATTTAAATTTAAATTTAAAAGTATATTATTAAAAATATAAGAAATTGATTATGTTATGTATACTGCAAAATGAGATCAACTATCTCGCAGCCAGTAGTCCTTGATGCCTGGCCGCCGCTTTTATCTGATCTGGCGCTAGTATACATTTATATGATTATAAGAGTAAATATGTTAAATTTTTTACTGCAGGACTTTCAGCAGGCGGACAGCCGAGGGGTCTGCACGCAGTTTCAAAGGCAGTAGTACCACTCTGCCTTCCGTTTATCTCTGATGCACTGACACTTCCCGGCCGTCCATCCCGCTCCAATCCATGCAGCACTGAAAAAATACATGAGTAAAAAATGTAAAAAATGATTATATAGATGCCCATGGACACATTTATACAATGTCTCAATTATTAGAACCAGTGTTCCACGCGTTATGTTAATTCTGCAGTGCCGCAGGGGAGCGTAGAGATACGCCACCTATCGCGGCACAGTGTCACTCCCCCGTCTCATAGTTACAGTTTAATACTACCCTATCCTCGGTCATATCTGGAGCAGGTGTCAAGAGGCACCCATATTAAGTATGAATATGTCTCCTAACTTTTCTAAATATAAGTAAATATAGCTCTCTATCGCCCGTTCCAGAGGTGACTAAGGGCCCTGAGACGCACAACCAAAAAAAACTCCCACTCTTGTCTAGGGAGGAGAAAAAGGTTGCACTCCTCTTACAACTCTGAATTCCTCCTATTTCTCAGAGTAAGCTAGTTGGTCAGAATTAGGGATTTACACATTATCATATTTTGTCAACTGGAGTACAGTCATTGCAGTTTCCATTGGATGGTGTTCTCCACGTTGAAACCAATGTTCATCTGTACCCAGGTGCAGTATCAGAGAAGGGTCCTTTGGGGTTTGAGATATCTCGGCCACCAGAGGATAAGCTCCCACAATTCTGGTGAGAAAAGATCTCAGAACAGGTAATAGGCAACATATCATCAATGATACACAAATAATTGTTACTACAATTATGGCTCCTGCTTTAGCAAACCATGCTCCCCATTTTCCAAAAGATTTGTCCAACCAGTCCCAGACCTCATGGCCAAACCCTGCATTGGCTATCATTTCCTCTCTCAATCCCTTTAATCTAAGCATAGCTTTAGTGAAAGTTCCATCAGTTCCAGTATTGTTTGGAATAAAGGTACAACATTGATCTCCAAATAAAACACAGACACCCCCCTTTTCCGCCAGTAGCCAGTCAAGTGTTTGTCTGTTTTGTTCAGTCATTTTACTTGTAGCAGACAGCTGTTCTCCCAATGCTGTCAATGCGTCGTCAGTGTAGTTGATAAATCTTTGCTGATTATAATAAATATAGTTTATCCACTCTACATTTTTATTAGGGGTTATCCATAGCAAAATTGACTCAAATCCTGCCCCGATTTCATTCCTGGCTTTGTAATTATTAGGAATTCCCCTAGGTTGTCCTATAGCATCTATCCATATTTCAGGGTTAGGTACATATGCTCTCTTTATTCTGCGTTTTTTCCCTAGCTTTGGGAACATTACTACTACTGGGTCCATTAACATTACTCTGGCACATGTCCCTGTCCAATTATATGGCAGAATATTATATAGCTCTCCATCTCCACACATCCAGAACATGTCTGCAACACTTTGATCTGCAGACATTATGTGTCGGCAACTTGGAATTTGAGTGTGATTTCTTGACTTTGGATGTTGCTGTGCTAATGCACCACTACTACTGCTACACGTCCAGGTTATGTGGCATTTCCCACTGAATTGTCCCATAGGTATGGTTCCCATATCCACTTTATAGCAGTCAAAGGATTTTTTAGATAAACGAGTGTGTTGCATATTTATCACAGTTCCCTGTTTTCCTCGAAATAATCCCCAATGTATGCAATCAGTACTAGGGTAGTGTCCCTGTGAGGAACCTAACCTATCTAAACATTCTATTGGACACATGGAAGTATTATATGCATCATTTATCGCAGAATGATACTTACCACACCACGCATAAGTATACGGGTTGGGGATTACAGTATATACAGGTCTTGCCTTTGCACATACTACACAATTTCCTTCAGTCTGTACTTTGGCTGTATATCTGGCCCATTGCCACCATCTTTGTTTTTTAGCTTGTTTTAGTGAATGGATGTTAGTCGGATTAGTTAGTTGTATTGGTTTCACTCCTCTCTTTTGTCTCACTTGTGAATCGTCTAGCATAAGAAACATCATTAGAGATGCTACAAACACAATCACTATGATCACCAATATACATCCTGCTATTTCATCTCGCTTTTTCGTATCCTCTATGTATCTTACTAAGCCTAGCATGCATATTAATCCTAGCGCTATTATTACCAATAACATTGAAAATATAGGCCATTGTTTATTAGGATTTAACGAATTTGTCTCTGGTGCACTTTTATTCTTTGGTAGCGTTTTTATATCTATATTGGATAGTAAATCATCACTATCGTCACCACTACCGCTACCATCTGCCATGTCGTCATCGTCTGTCAGCCACTCTGGCGTAGTTACATTCAACATCCTCTCTTGTGTTATAGAAGGTTGTACGGTCCAAAGTTCGGAGGTCGCTGCAGTCCAGTTGTTCAAATTCTCCTTTATTGCGAATATCATCAGTTCGGTCCAATTCAGTCCACTTAGATTTAGCCCCCCCATCATCATGCCCTGGGAGCTAACCTTCGGGGCCCCTATCAGTATCAGAGCTGCTAGCCAGTTGAGGTACATTAAGAATCTCACTAAGCCCAGGCTCGTTATCCTTGTCCTGCAATTCCCTGTCCCCACCCTGCTGAGCGTTGGGTTTTTCCCCCTCGTGCTCTGAGTGTCGGTCATGATCTGTCTGAATTTCTTCTCGCTCATTATCTTGCTCTCCTTCTACTGCTTTTGTACAATGATTTAAATGATACCACAGGTTACTGCCCTCTACTTGTAGAGCCGTTGGTGTCGTTCTGGTAATTCGGAATGGTCCTTCTCTCCTCTGCTCGTTCCACCGTCTCCGGAATTTCCTCACGTAGACCCAGTCACCAGGTCTCAGATGATGCTCCTCTCCCGGATTCTCCAGCTGGTTTGTTCTTTCCTGTTCAGATATTGTCTGATGTATGGCAGTTAGTTGTTTCATGTACTCTCTTAGCTCTAATTCCAAAATTTCTAAGGTCGGACCCCCTGAAGGCCCCCTTAGTGTAGGTGCTGGCATTGTTCGCCCTGTCAACATCTCATGTGGAGTCAGGTGAGTAATTCTATTCTGTTGCATTCTGTATTTCATTAATGCCAGTGGTAATGCATCTATCCAATTAAGCCCTGTGTCTTGACAGATTTTGTTTATCTTAGCTTTCAAAGTTCCATTGATGCGTTCTACTATCCCCTGCGATTGGGGGTGATATACGCATCCAAACCTTTGTTTGATTCTCAATGCTTGCATTACTTGTTTAATGATTTTTCCCACAAATGCAGGTCCATTATCAGAACTTATCATAACAGGTATGCCAAATCTTGGAATTACTTCGTTCACCAGAAATTTCACCACTGTTCCCATTCCCTGGTCTTTGGATGGAACTGCTTCCACCCATCTACTGAATCTGTCTATTATTACCAACATATACTTTTTTCCTCTCACTTTCTTTAACATGTCTACGTAATCCATTACCAGATGTTTAAACGGTCCTTCTGGCACTGGTATGTGCCCTATGGGTGTTGTTAACCCCTTTCTTATGTTGTTCTGAGCACATATTGTGCATGTGCTTAGCTGATACTCTACTGCAGGGGTGTCCAAACTACGGCCCGCGGGCCAATTGCGGCCCTTGAAGCGTTTTAAAGCGGCCCTCGAAACATTTCAGAAGAATTATTAAATCTGGCCCGCTGCTACAAATGAGAAGAAAAAAAATGTTGTTTTTTAACACTAGGGGGCAGCATAGTAAAAGCCCAACTAAAAACAGATCAGCAGTTTGCGCCCCCCCACCCCAAACAAAAAATTATCTTATGCATTAGCTAGCCAACGTTCCTGTAGCCTACAAATCGTGTTCTTATCAACATGGCGACTGCAAAGAATCGAAAGGTGGATAGTGAATGTAGGAAATTCCAGCCACGATGGCAAAATTAATACTTTTTCAGAGTACAGAGGCAAGTGTGTCTGTTTAATTTGCCAGGAATCAGTAGCGGTGATGAAAATAATTTAACTTTAAGAGACATTATGAAACGAAACATAATGCGTCTTTTAAGGCATATACTGGAGCAACCAGAGAAGAGAAATCAAAGCAGTTGGCGGCAAGCCTATCATTGCAACAAACCCAGTTTTTTTGTGCTAATCAAACGCAGCAGAATGCTACCAGGGCTAGCTACGAGGTGGCTAAGCTAATAGCGAAGTATGGAAAGGCCTTTGTAGAGGGTGATTTTATTAAAAGAGTGCGTCACAAAAATTGTGGAGATTATATGCCCAGAAAAGAAACAAGACTTTTGCAATGTTAGTGTTGCGAGAAACACAGTGGGCCGGCAAATCGAGGATTTATCAGCTAACATCAAGGCGCAAATATCAGAGAAAGCTCCGTTGTTTCTTTTCTATTCAATTGCGTGTGACGAGTACCGACACAACAGATTCGGCTCAGCTACTAATTTTTTTGCGAGGGGTTGACGATGATTTTTGCATTACTGAAGAGCTCCTCGACCTTCGGAGCCTGACTCTGGAACAACGAAAGGAGCTGATATTTTTGAAGCTGTGTCAGTTGATATTCAAAATCGGAATCTCCCTTGGGACAAGTTGTGTGGAGTTACAACAGATGGTGCTCCAGTCATGATAGGTGAGCGTAATGGGATGGCTTCCCTGGTTTGGAGAAAAGTTCGTGAGTCTGGGGGCGAGGCTGTTAAATTGCACTGTATTATACAGCAGGAAGCATTATGCGCCAAAGTCACGAAACTGGGCGATGTCATGAATACAGTCGTGAAAACTATTAACATAATTTGTGCGAAAGCACTCAATCACAGAAGATTTCGGGCATTCATGTCTGAAATGGATACAGAATATGGGGACGTGATCTACCACTCTAATATACTCTCACATATGTGAGCAAACATTTCCCCTGATGACGCTAAACAAGAGCCGTTTGCGATCAAAGATAACAGACAGTCACCTTTGCGATGTCCTGCGAATCACATCTACAAACCTCACGCCCGACATCACAGCGATTCTTCATTAGAAGTGTCACTGGTGAGTGAAATTCTTAAAATCTCTTCAAGCTCGCATTTTAATAGGCTATAATACTATTCGCCTAATTTAAATAGAAATCTAAGTGATGTTGGCAACTGTATGCCACATGTCTGAGCGCACTTGTATTTATTTTACACACACGCACACATAGCATATATATATATATATATATAATAGCCTGTGGCCCGTGGTAGTCATCATTTTTCTCCATCTGGCCCTCAGTGAAAAAAGTTTGGACACCCCTGCTCTACTGTATTCTGTAAGTAAGGTGACCAAAATCCTTCTCTCTTAATAGAGCGCAGTATTTCACCTCGCGCGCAGTGATCCATTCCATGGGCTTCACTTATTAGTAGGGTTAGTAGGGGAGTTGGGGCTATTAATAGTCCTTCTGTATTTCTCCACAATCCATCATGTCCCTCTTTAGCCCCCCTTTTTTCCCACTCTGCTTTTTCATTTTCAGCAGCAGATTGTTGCATGTCTTTAACATCCTCTAATGTTGGAATGGAATGTATTGCCAGTGTGTGTGTTGGTGCAATAATAGCCATTTTACATCCAGAAATTTGTTTAGCTATTTCATCCACTTTATTATTTCCTTTGATAACAACACTGAAAAATGCTGAACACAGATCTATTACAGTAAACCATTTTGCTGTAGTAGGAATATTAGTTAGTAACGTATGCGGGTTTGGAACTTCTGCCAACGTATCTTGCACTGTGTCATTTACCGCTCTCAGATCATGTACTAATCTCCATTTTATTCCATCTGCTTTTCGAACTGGTAGCAAAGGAGTGTTACATGAGCTTACTGTTTTTCTTAGCACACCTGCGTCTAATAGACCTTCTATGGTTTCTTTGATTCCTTCTATGGCTTCTGTCTTTAAAGGATATTGGGGTCTATATGGACCCCGATATCCAACTTTGAGCTTTATTTCAATTGGGTTAGCCGATTTTACCCTGCCAACATCTGTGTCATGTTGTGACCACAATTGCTTTGGAAGTGTATTTAGCCGTTCTTCTTTTTGTGCTTGAATCCACTGTTTGGAGCCTTTAATTTGAATTTTCACTTCTTCTGGTCTTCCTGTGAGTTCTGTTTCAGTTATTATTTTTGTCATTGTCTGGTCTTCAGACATCCAAATTCTGAGGTTTTCTGTACGGTAAAAGTGCATGTTTTCAGCTTTTTTTATCATTGCTCCTAAGTCTTTTGATCTGTAATCAGGATTCACTTTTAGCGTGACATGAGGTGCTGCTCCTTCTATTTTAAACCATTTTTGTGTCCATTCTGTTTCATCCACCCTTAGGGCGGCTCCTTCTGGTCCAATTAGAAGAGCTTGGGATCGAATATATTGTTCATTTCCCTTTTCCAGGGCCCATTTTTGTTCCAATTCTTTATCTTGAGCAGGGTCAAATCTCATAGTACAGTGTAATTCTAGCTCAGGCCATGTTGCTTCAGGTATTTTTTCTTCCACATACTTTCCCCATTCCTTCCAGGCTTGTGCTCTGACTTGCTCTTCTATGCCTCCCAACCAGTAGACATTGGCCCAGTCATTTTCCTTTTCTGTCTGTAGTCCATACATTCCCATTAGATTAATTCCGTCTTTTTGGCACTGTATGTGTAATTCTAAATTTAAAATAGCATCTCTACCTAATAAATTCACAGGAGTGTTACTACATACTATCAATGGTATAGTAGTTTCTTTTCTACCTATTTTTACTGTCACTGGTACTGTCAATGGAGTTAATTGCGTCTTTCCCGAGAACCCTACTGTTCTTACATATTGGCCTGATAATGGTAAGTGGGTTGCATATCTCTTTTGAATACATGTAACTGTAGCCCCTGTATCTATCATCATGGGTATTATTTTACCTGCTATTTCTACATTTATCATGGGTTCTTGATCTGCATTATTAGTTATCAATACATGCTGTCCTACTTTACCTGGGTTCTCTGGGCACCCCTATTGGTTACCTATGTAATTCACAGGACCCTGGGCCTGTGTTGGAATCAAAGGCACTTGGAGTCCTCCCTGATGCTGCTGTACGTGCTGCTGTGGGAGCTGCTGACTTGGTCCTACCTGAAAATACTGCTGTTGTCTCTGTTGCTGATTCTGTTGCTGTGGGAGCTGCTGACTTGGTCCTACCTGATAATACTGCTGTTGTCTCTGTTGCTGATTCTGTTGCTGTGGGGGGCCATTCTGACAGTATCTCTTTATATGCCCTATTCGGCCACACCTCCAGCATATTGGTGGACCCTGAGGGGGTCCTTGCTGATTCTGCACATAACCTCCTTGACTTTGTCCCTTATTCTGATTCTCCTGTCCTTTGTTCCCTTGTCCCCAATTTTGTGGCGGGGCTCCCTGCATTGCCCCTTGAACGTACATTGGTGTCGGGAATCCTGGCGGAGGAACTCCAGCGAAATTATAGATGATGGATGGCTGGGATCCGCTCAGGCCTCTTCCTCTTTCAGAGAGTAGGGGTTTTGGTTCTTGCCAGGTGAAGTCTGCCATGAGTGGTGCCATTTTCTTGTCTTTTTCTGTATTTCTGTTCGTGTATTTGTTTTTCAAATCTTCCAGCTGCATCTGGAAAAGTTTTCTCTGCACCTCTCGTTCCTGGTTACTTAGTCTCTTTTCTTCCAGGCGATATCTTTCCACAGCATGGATCACATGGTCCACAAACTCTCTGTGTGACATGGAGGTCAGTCCCACTACCTCGTCCAGACGGTTTTTGGCATGCTCTGGCAGTCCCTCTAGGATGGCTGTGCGAAACATTGCTGTCATAATGGGATCCTTTTGGATGTCTTTATCCAATGTCATTCTCCAGTTTCTGTACTGATTCTCCACAAATGCTGCTGGAGACTCCCCGTCTTTCATAGGCACCCCCTTTAGCATTGCCATGCTTGGCCTTGTGGGGTAGGCTTCTCTCAGGGTCTCCCATATCTTTTTCCTGTAAAGGTTAAATTTTCCCCCATCCACTTCGGATCTGTCTGGTTGTTTGTAACCTGCTTGAGTTATTATATCCAGCATTTTTTCTTTTCCCACTACCTTTCCAAGGAGGGCCTTCACATCTCCCAGCGCCAGCATCTTTCCCACCATTTCCTCCTCCAGTTTCCTTATCCAAATGGCCGCTCCATCCTGTATCTCCGGCAGGGTCGTGATCAGATTTTGGAGGTCCTGGGCAGCCCTCTTCTTTCTGTCTTAGCTGTTGCATTGCTTCTTCTTGTTGTATCAGCTGTACTTCCATCTCTTCAATTCTTTGTTTGACACTTTCCTCCATTGCTCGGCTTTCTTTTATCATTGCGTCTCGTTCGGTCTGTATGTCAATTTTCCCTTTCTCTTGCTCCTCTTGCAGCTTTAACCACATCCTTGAATTAGCTGCTACCTCTTGGGCTTGTTTTTCTTCTTTTTCGTGTAACTCATTCTCAAGGCCTTGTGCTTGCTCTCGCATTGTTCTTTCCATATCTTGTAATTTAGCCTCTCTCTCATGCATTTCTCTGTCCTTTTCCTCTGCTTTTTTTATTTGTGTCTGTGCTTTCTCCTCTTCTATTTCTTTTGCTTGTCTCTCCTCCTTAGTGGGTTCTAGCTCCAATGGTCCAGTTATGTTCACCAATCCCCTTATTATTGGATATATACCTTTTTCCTCCTTCTGTGGGTTATCTTTAGACGACTCATTTACCTGTTCTATATAAGGTGGCAGCTGATTCGGGTCTTCTAGGGGCGGCTTGGTCTGCAGTGTTGGCATTCCTCTTTGCCCTCTGTAAGCTCTTGCCACCTCTATTCCTACATTTTTAAACATTTGCAATATTTCCATCTCCTTTTTTCGTTTATTGGCTCTCTTTGTTGATGTATCGTTTGCTTTATAGTTTATCACTATTCCCGTCATCTCTTCGCATGTTGAAAGGTCAAATGTTCCTTCTTTTGGCCAGTGTGTGATTCCTTTTTTAGTTCTTTTTTCCCATTTTGCTGATACTGTGGCTATATCTTCTTCTAGGGCTGGACAGCACTTTCCCAATTTCTGTACTGGTGTATTCATTGTTATATATTAATTTGCTTTTATGTGTTAATTTATTATTTTTTCCCTATATCTGTTTCTTTTTAACACTTTAGAGCTCTATTCTCCTGAGTTTACTATTTGGCTCCAATATTTAAGTCGGAATTCGTACCACGTTGTTTTATACAATTTGTAATCAGTATATACCTTCAGAGTTCTTCTGAACTCAGGAAAATTGTTTAATGTTCGCACTACCCACTCTTCTCTTATCACCGTTTCAGTAATTGGTAATTCGTCGTCTGTCTCTGGCTCGCTACGGAAGGAATTTTTTTCATAAAAGATACCACTTTTCCTTTCTACTAACCAATGTGTATTTACTATTAGCATACTATTCGTTTATTTTAATTTGTATGAATTACTTCTGTCTTTTTTAAGTTCAATTAGTTAATTTACTTTTTTATTCCTTACTCCGTTATTTATCTTTGACTGCAGTAGTCTCACTTCTTTTTATATTGTAATTCTCTGACTTTAGACCGTTTTATCTTTGGTATTCTTTCAGCCGTTTTGTAAACTTTATGTTAAATTATCTTTTAACACTTTTCCGTCCGTATTTATACACCATACGTTTCGTTTAGGTAACCGATAATTCGTAACTTATTCTATTAATTATTTTATCTTTATTTTATACCAAGCAATGTATTCTTTAAATTATTTCACAGTCGCATTTATGTAACTACAATATCTTATATTCCGTTTGTGTATCTTATTGCTTATTTAATTTACACAGTTTTTAGACACCCGCTTTTTATTCAAACAGAAAATAAAATTTCAGTGTACCATTAATTTGTATTGTACTTGCGTTTTATTCTAATAAATTTATTGTTTGTGATAACTGTCCACTTCAAATTTCTGAGAAAATCTTCTTTCTAATATTGCTTTAAGTTTTTGCTGCGTGCTACTCACGCTGTGTATTTTCTGAAATACAAGTTCAAATTTTTTCCCGTTTATTCGCTTATCACTTTTTTATTATGCACTTTATTTCCTCAATTTTATCCACACAACAGATTAAGTTATTAATGTGTTCTATTTTCTTTGTCTTTATTAATTTTATAACTTTTTTACTTCAAATGTTTGCATACACCGTCCGTGTAGCATTTGCCGTTAATTTGTCTTTATGTCATTCACTTTGTCAGTTTGAAATGCAATTTCTACTGCCCAATTCAAATTTTTGAAAAAATCTTCCTTCTAATATAGCTTTAAGCTTTTCTGCGTGCCACTCACTTTGTGTGCTTTGAAATGCAATTTCTAATTGTTCGCTATTTTTCCTCTCTATTATATATTTAATTGGTTCTATTGATGTACAACCGTCTTTGTGTATATACCTCTCAGTTACACCACCTCCTTCATGGAAAATTAAAATACTATAATGCATATCGCATCGCAACACTTTTTATATCACAGTTATTTATAACTTAGAGCAACAAAGAAGAAAGAGAAGAAAGAGAAAAAAAAAATAAGAAAAAATAATAATAATCTTACACTACACCGCGCTAGACATACCCCTATTTCTTTATATTATTCACATTACCCATCACTGGTTTATTTACCCCACCAATTTATAAATATCAACCGTATGTCTTTGCGCTGAAACAAGTTTGGAACTCCAACCGCCCCAAACTTACAAGTTTAACTCCGACCGTTAAAACTTTCAAGGTTAACTCCAACCGTTAACACTTTCAAGGCGTTTAACTATTCTATCCAGGGGTACCCCTTTCCTCCGCACGCCTTTCCACGGAAACAAGTTTGTGACTCCAACCGCCAAAACTTACTTACACCTATATCGCTTGCGCATTGATTCTCCAAAATTACTGCTGTCCTCTTTTATACAATTTTATTTCATTTATCTCTATTTTATTTTTTACACAGGATTTTTAATAGGCAAGGTCTTGGTTGCTGGGTTTACAGAATAAGGAAAAAAGTGACCCCTCTTCCACACTATATCTATATATATATTCAACCAGGTTTTCTCAAGTGATCTAAATTTTACTTCGCTTACCTTGGTTTCTTTTAATCGGCCGATTGGAAAAAGGTCTCTCTCTCCGTCTCCCGTCCACACCTGCAACCGGTCCGTCGGAGGTTTGGTCTGCGAGGACTGTAACCTTGGTCGCTATCCTGTTCGTGACGCCAATTTGTTGTGGATTTTGAAGTGAAAATATCTCTGAGTTGTTTTCAGAAATTCAGAGTTCTTCAACTTTTATTTCTCGAATTTCTCTAAGTGTTTAAACAAAGAGGACGAGACAGAAGTTCAAAGAATACTAGACTTTTATTTCATACACCGCTTAATAAAAAGTCTAGTGTGAACCCATCAAAGAGATATCACACTCTTACATGTTTTCCATCAGTTTTTATACAATTTCGTTATCAGTTTATACATCTCATTTTTTATCCATCTGACATATTTGACCATACAAACACAGGCAATCTCTATCCCCGCCTTTCTTCGAGAACTTTCCCAACTTTATCTTTGTAGGGCCTACGCCTATTGGATTGTATCTGATTGACACCTGGGTTCTCAATCTCCCGGCTCCGCCCTACCAAGATATCTCTCAAAATTCCCCCCCCCTTTAGATTCCCAGCCACCCATCTCCAGCTGTGTGCCCCCCCCCCCCCTGGCATTGCCCTTTAGGCCTGGGAAATTATCTCTTATCAGACTCTGGTTTCTTAGCTGCTATCCAAGTTCTTCTTCAAATCCTGGACTGCTGACTGTGTGCAAAAATAACAATGGGTAATTAGTATATTGGAATGTGTTTTGTACTGAGCCTTCCTTGGTCGGTCAGACACCAGGTGTCCAGGCGCCTGGAGCGCCAACCCCCCCTCATCTTATTAGGCTCTCTGGACTTCTCTGAAAACTTGTTTTTTATAGACATTTAGTCTGTCTCTGTATTTTTGGCCCACATAATGTGCTGTGATCTCATATATATATATTACTATGTGTTTGAGTGCTCATAATACATTTTCAAATATAATCAATATGTATTATCACAGGTAATATAGTTTAAAGGAAATACATATTCAAATATAGTCAATACATATTATCACATGTAATATAGTTTAAAGGTGATTCATATTCAAATATAATCAATACATATTATCACAGGTAATCAATAGATTTAAAGGTGATTCATATTCAAATATAATCAATACATATTATCACAGGTAATCAATGGATTTAAAGGAATTCCCAACAGTAGCTAAATGCTACACAGCACCAACTGAATTAACACCACAGCACAGAATGGTGAAGATTCATGTTCAATGAAAATACATTTTAGATGCAAAACCTGCAAGTTATAAAACCTTTAGACCCTTTATGATGTTTCCAGACTGGAGGCTAGTACCAGCTCAGTGGCAATATACAGTTGAAGTCGGAAGTTTACATACACTTAGGTTGAAGTCATTAAAACTAATTTTTAACCACTCCACAGATTTCATGTTAGCAAACTATAGTGTTGACAGTCAGTTAGGACATCTACTTTGTGCATGACACAACACATTTTTCCAACAATTGTTTACAGACAGATTATTTCACTTTTAATTCACTATATCACAAGTCCAGTGGGTCAGAAGTTTGCATACACTAAGTTGACTGTGCCTTTAAATTTTTTATTTTTGGTCACATATTCTTTGCATGCCATGACTTCCTGAATCCTGAAGTCTGCAACCCAACAACATCAAAGGACTCTTGATATCTTATTTTCTGCTACTCTTACAATCGATACTATAACGTCTCTGCATTTGAATGGATCTCTATGGGAATTGGGGGGTGGGACTAGATTTAGCTGTAAATTACACTGGAACAGTAATGAATACATGATTGGTAAAATGGCTGTAAGTCATCAAGGGTCTGAGGTATCAAACAAGCCTCAAACCATCATTCTGCTGCCAGATATGCTGTAGATATGGATGGATCACTTTAAGGGTTGTTTCTCCTGACAAATTTTCCTATTGAACTCTATGGAAAAATAAGTCGGGAGAAGAAACTCTTCAACTTGTGTCATGCACAAAGTAGATGTCCTAACTGACTTGCCAACACTATAGTTTGCTAACATAAAATCTGTGGAGTGGTTAAAAATTAGTTTTAATAACTTCAACCTAAGTGTATGTAAACGTCCGACTTCAACTGTACTTCTCGGGTGGATGGAAGTCACAAAGTAAAGGCCTAGGTCACAGGCATTCGCGAGATTGGGATGCGTGTTTTATTTCATGTCACGGTATTTCCATGACAACTGACCTTGTCGAATCTCTTTTCTGATGTCATTCTCCAGCAGCTCTAGACGTTCATTCATTTGTTCTGACAGTTTCCTCCGTTTCGACCGGTAAATCCACACAACACCTAGCACCAGGACATATGATACATGCAGTTAACACATTTTTCATACAGCAACATATTGTTTCGTACAGCAGATTCAAACTAAAAATAGCAATGTAATAAACATACAAACACACAAAATTATTCAAACACTTCATGAAGGCTGGATAACAGCAACTATGATAAGATAACAAATTAAATGTGGCCTTGGCGTGGCCAGTTAGAGAGATATAGCAATTGTATATGTTAATGTCAGACTCAACTTCATAGGCTCATACAGATAAGAGTCTGTCATTTGACCTTTTAATACTACGGTTTTCAGGGCAAAAAGTGGGCAATGCAAATCAGCTGTGAAAGCAGTTCATCCATCTTGTTTCCAAGAGAGCACATCACTGCTGCATAGTCACAATACTCACCGCCAATAATCACAGGAATGATACAGAAGATCAAAATAATCAAGTACGAAAAGACGGGTGGCCTTTTTATTTCAATTAGATGATTTCCCAAATATATCTGAAACAAACATAATGGATATAAATATACCATAAAGTGTTACAAACATTTCATTGCTAAATCAAAGTAAAATTTTTTAAAGGAAAATAATTCAAATGTGACCAGGTTCAAAATTTCTTTATAAAAAAAATGCTGTTTCTGAATTCTTTCAGAAAAATGGACTCACCTTCACTAACTCTATCTTGGCATTAGCCTTGTTACTTATTTTACAGTCAATGGAATCCACTCCTGAAAGATTACTTGTTTCAATTTTATCTATCTCACATTTATATTCTACATCACTTTCCACCGCAGATATATTCAGTTCCTTCATGGATATATTCAGTTTGTCCACTTTTTTCTGGAGAATAAACAAAAGGGAGAGAATGGCTTATCGATAAAAAGGGGAACATCAGTAAGCGACGATAAGACTTCTGGCAAAATAAAATAATAATGAATGTAACATAAATAACATAACATAAATGTTTAAACTGAATTAATTAGTGTATTACCATAATAGTGACGCGTAAGTTATCTCCAAATGGTGTTGTAGTGAACCTGATAAACTCGGGATCTGGGTGGTAGGTGAGGGTCGCACATCCAGTCGTTTCATTTGCGACCTTCAGTCTGATGGTGGCATTTCTTGTCGTCCCAGTTTTAGTAGAAGGAGTATAATACTGGAGATGCTGAAAATATATAACAACAAATGGTGCTAATAATGATAAATTCAGTTCATTGTCACTGTTGAAAGGTTGCGTTGGTACGTGTCATCAGATAGATGCACTAAAGCCAATCCTGGGAGACACTAAAGAGTGAGACCATAGTGTGACCTCACGTGATGAAATCCGGAAATTTCCATTTAAAAATGTCCCTGAATGGACAGAGAACAAGGAAAATGCTATAAAAATACAGACAAAACGTTAAATCTCACACTAGATTAACACGTTATCACTGAAAATGAGTCACCATGAGTGCCAAAACGCCGGACATCTGCGCATTCATAATGTAGAAAGGATATGATAATTGTTTGTTACTATTGAACGATGCAAATAACTAGAGCTATCTGACAAGTACTGTGAAAGAAAAGGGTGACGATTAAGCTTGATGGGATAATGGCCTGTAATAGGGCGATGAGACGTGGAGGAGAAGTGGCCTGTAATGGGTTGATGAGATGTGAGGTACTCACCGAAAAGTTTAAATGAACACCAAGAATTTGTGGAGAGTCTGTATGTTCTATCCAGTCCACAAACTGCAGGTTTGTGCCCAAGACACTGATTGCTCTTCCCCCACTGTTGAACGCAAAAAAAAAAAAAACAATCACAAGAGTGAAACCTAGAAAGTTTAATTTTATACTTTTTTGGCTGCAGATGTAAATGGATTCGCTCGAGCAACTGAGTAGTGTGCTATAACACGAAAGGCAGGGGTACGTGTGAACTTAATAGCCATTGTGGAACTTAAAATGCATTTATTTACTTCCTTATGCACAGCAAAAAAATAAACTTCATCACTTTTGTAGGCAGCATTAAGGCAACACTGTTAAAGCCCTGTTACTTAGCAGACTTTTATTTGACAGGTTTTAACATTGATTTCTGGCTGTCTATATGAACAGGCGTTATTCTCAAGTGAACCTGTCATGTCTTGGTCCCAACCAGAGCCGGATTAAGACTCTATAGTACCCCAGGGGCATCAGCACTTAGACAAGGCAGTATTAAATGCAACTAAATGTGAGCATACCATCAGATAAAAAAAGAGTGTGTAGGCCTCATAGCTACTAGAAACTATTTAACCAATCATGTTACAATCTTGCTGTTGACTTCAACATAGCCTACACAAAAAAATCTAATATTATTATTATTAAGGCCTAGGGACAATACATTTTCTGCACAAAATCTGAACACAGTGCCTAACAAAAAAGAGACATCAATAGAAAAATAATTACAATAATTAATATTGTATCCAATACTCAATACAATAAATCAGGCCTATTCAATTGGCGGCCCGCGGGCCACATCCGGCCCAGAAGCAACCTCTGAGTGGCCCAGCGAGCTTGAATTAAATAGGGTATTTTAATTGTAATATTATTTTCTAAAAAATATTTGTTAATAGCAATGTTATTATGTAGCCTAAATAGTTACAGCACTGCGAGCATGGTCTAAATCCGTAAGCAGCGTGAGAAACATATTCCGCCAATCGGGATATCTCTCACAAATCAACGTTTTCTCATGAGACGCAATTCCGACCACGCTTAGTAGCTTTTCAAAACACGTGGCTATTGTGTTTAATTTGCAATGAGTGCATTGCGGTAGTTAAAGAATATAATATTCGGAGGCACCACATTGAGAAACACCAAACTTTCCGGACAAACTTTCCCGAGGGATCACAGGAGAGGGAGGCTAAAGTGCAGTTTGATTGCATCTTACGATCGGAGCCATATTACCCTGGTGCGGTCAAAAAATTAAACTTCTCCTACGAAGGAAGTCATGTCAGCAGGTAGGCAACCCTTTGTTTTAGGTCTATTTTATTATTTAATGCACCTGACATTTTTTTTTAAAAACCTGCAGTTAACTGTACATATCAACATAATGTGGGATGTGTAAACAAGGGTAGCCTATGCTAGCCTAATCATACATGTCCTGGTGAAACAAACGCATTTGTTATGTTCCTTCAGTGTGCAGTAGGAGGCGTTGTGTTATGACTGGGTGTGTGTGTGTGTTATTGGTTACTGTTATTGCCACTTGTTATGGTTCTGTGCATTGATAGCTCTTTTTTATTCTGTTTCTGCACTTTGTGATGTGTCTGGGTCAGATATGTGACCAAAAATTTAATTTTTTTTTTCAAAAGTGAAAAAATAAACATTGTTATTTTTTACTACATTAATTTAAGTTTGTTTAAAATTTGTCATTACCAAAAGCTAGAAAAGGTTTTAAATAGGCTGCTGAAAATGTCTGGCCCATCTAATTTTCCTGCTTTTAAAATCTGGCCCAATTGAATTTGTAATTGAATAGCCCTGCAATAAATTATAGCAATAACTGGTGAATCCATCTGTTAGCTACTGTCAAAAATATAGAAATCACATTGTAACTATCAAGCAGGATGATATCCTAAACACTACAACATATTGACTCACGTGGGGAGTGAAAGCTGATTGGTCATAAAATATTGCCTCTTTGTCAAGCCCCACCCAAGTCCAGCTATCCTTAGTTACTTTTGTTAATTTGTAAAGCTTTCGCTTCGGAAAGTAAGTTTCCTCGCAAACCCGGGCCGTTGCAAGGACCCGTCAGTTATAGCTATGAACCTGCATTTGTATGTAGACTACTTTATGAAATTGAACACGAATTACCCCCTTGCTAATCAAGTGAGTCTCGGGTAGGCTACGTTACAGTGTATTACATTTCATTCAGTTGATGGTTATGTCGGGGAAAAACTGATTTATTTTCCTAAGTAGCCTTAAAGGAACACGCCTATGGCAAGCCGTTTTAACATTTATTCCTCGAGACTTACTAGTAACTATTCATTAGATACTAGTACTTATTTTTTAGTTACTAGTAACTATTCCAATAGTTACTAGTATCTATTTCAGTTTTGATAGTAACTATTCATTAGATACTAGTACTTATTCTTTAGTTACTAGTAACTATTCCAATAGTTACTAGTATCTATTTCAGTTTTGATAGTAACTATTCATTAGATACTAGTACTTATTCTTTAGTTACTAGTAACTATTCCAATAGTTACTAGTATCTATTCCATTTTTACTAGTAAGAAATTGAGATTTTTTGCAATTGAATTCTATGGGGCTCTGCGGTTCAGATATCAACTATTTGCTTCTGACTAGTAACTATTCCAATAGTGACTAGTATCTATTTCAGTTTTACTCGTAACTATTCATTAGATACTAGTACTTATTCTTTAGTTACTAGTAACTATTCCAATAGTTACTAGTATCTATTTCAGTTTTGATGGTAACTATTCATTAGATACTAGTACTTATTTTTTAGTTACTAGTAAACTATTCCAATAGTTACTAGTATCTATTTCAGTTTTGATAGTAACTATTTCTGTTTTACTCGTCATCGGTAATGACTAGTCAAAATGACTATTTGATAGTTCAATTAACATTCTTACTAGTAAAAATGGAATAGATACTAGTAACTATTGGAATAGTTACTAGTAACTAAAGAATAAGTACTAGTATCTAATGAATAGTTACTATCAAAACTGAAATAGATACTAGTAACTATTGGAATAGTTACTAGTAACTAAAGAATAAGTACTAGTATCTAATGAATAGTTACTATCAAAACTGAAATAGATACTAGTCACTGTTGGAATAGTTACTAGTCAGAAGCAAATAGTTGATATCTAGATCGGAATAACAACTAGTATCTATTAAATTGGAGATATCCTCAACTCGAATAACAACTAGTAAAAATATATTTGGAGATATCTTAATTTGGAGATATCTTCATTCAAATGAGTGAATGCATAAACATGAGGCAGACATCCAGCATGCTCTCCGGTTTGCCGACCGCCAATGAAATCGCTATACAGAGGATTGGGGGTTCGAGCTGAACAGGGCAGACGTTTATTTTCGACAAAAACAATGTGCAACTGTTAAATACTTTTGATTTATTACACTGTTATTATTTTCACATTAATAAACGTATGTTTATTGCAAAGGCAACGTTTCAAATATTAACTGTTCAATGTTTCACTTGTACTACAGCGAAATGCTGAAAGTCAGACGGACACTGACATCACGTGAAACAATTCAGTCACTGGACACCACGGCAGAATGCAGGCTAGCTACGATGGCCATTTGTCAAGCAAAGAAAAAAGTTTTAACGCAGAATATCATCTGGTTAAGATCGCGTTGTTGCATTAATGTAAAAAAATATATATAAATAACTGTGCCATTGGCTACATGTGTTAATCTCACACAAATTCCGACAAAAAACATTGTCTGCTTTGCTCTTGCGGTCATGACTCAGTGTTGAAACCGAACCCTCAACACTCGCCGGCCAACATTTCTTTATTATGTTATCTCGTCAGCTCTGTTCAGTTTATCCTTTTCACACATAACATAATGTCACCATGAAATGAACTACTAGGACAATTAAGAATTTACAATTAAAAATTAATGATAGCCTGCTAGAAGCTGCAACAGCTGAAGACACCGGATTTATAAACCTTTAATTCCCCAAACATAACAGTGTCATGGTTAGTCACTTAAAAAAATTACAATAGCCTCCGAACATGCCTGTAGTCTACACTAATCTGCAGACAATGTAGTTTACGGCAAACACTTTTAAATAAAGGCTCATGGTTTTAGTTTCATCGGCTTGGTTTTTAGCCTATTGGTTTTCGATTTCAGGCTATTTTGTCGGCTACAATTTGCCATGCGTAGGATAATTTACGATCTGTAGCCCATTTCTTCTTCATTATTATTATTATTATATTACTAATATTTATCCAAATTTTTGAAGAATGCAAGTGTTATGTTGCACGTTAACTGTGGATCCACCGTTGGCTGAATAAAGCTGTACTTGTTGCATTTCGTTAATGTTATTGCCCTATAGCCTTATAAGTAGGCTATCTTAATGTTGTAATCAGACTAACATGATTGATTATCACCTTGTTGCGTTTATTAGTCTAATATAAGCTAAAGATGTAGTTTTTAGGCCTTTTAGTCGTAATATAATAGTGCAGTGCATTCGTCTATTGTAGGCCCTAGGCTATTTTATAACGGATTTCTTCCGTTCTTTCTCGGGTATGAAAAGCTGTATATTTGTGCAAGCATAACTTATGTTTCGTTGTGAAAACATCACTATATTTCCCTGCTAGGATTTCTGCCGATTTTGGACTTTGGAATAGACTTGGCATACTGTAAAATTGTATTGAATTGCAAGCGAGAACCCACCCAGTGGTCGACTCGGCACACAGCAGGGTCCGGCAATGGGAATAAATGTTAAAACGGCTTGCCGATATGGCAAGCCGTTTTAACATTTATTCCTCGAGACTTACTAGTAACTATTCATTAGATACTAGTACTTATTCTTTAGTTACTAGTAACTATTCCAATAGTTACTAGTATCTATTTCAATTTTGATAGTAACTATTCATTAGATACTAGTACTTATTCTTTAGTTACTAGTAACTATTCCAATAGTTACTAGTATCTATTTCAGTTTTGATAGTAACTATTCATTAGATACTAGTACTTATTCTTTAGTTACTAGTAACTAAAGAATAAGTACTAGTATCTAATGAATAGTTACGAGTAAAACTGAAATAGATACTAGTCACTATTGGAATAGTTACTAGTCAGAAGCAAATAGTTGATATCTGAACCGCAGAGCCCCATAGAATTCAATAGCAAAAAATCTCAATTTATTACTAGTAAAAATGGAATAGATACTAGTAACTATTGGAATAGTTACTAGTAACTAAAGAATAAGTACTAGTATCTAATGAATAGTTACTATCAAAACTGAAATAGATACTAGTAACTATTGGAATAGTTACTAGTAACTAAAGAATAAGTACTAGTATCTAATGAAAAGTTACTATCAAAACTGAAATAGATACTAGTAACTATTGGAATAGTTACTAGTAACTAAAGAATAAGTACTAGTATCTAATGAAAAGTTACTAGTAAAACTGAAATAGATACTAGTAACTATTGGAATAGTTACTAGTAACTAAAGAATAAGTACTAGTATCTAATGAAAAGTTACTAGTAAAACTGAAATAGATACTAGTAACTATTGGAATAGTTACTAGTAACTAAAGAATAAGTACTAGTATCTAATGAATAGTTACTAGTAAGTCTCGAGGAATAAATGTTAAAACGGCTTGCCATAAACATCCAGCATGCTCTCCGGTTTGCCAACCGCCAATAAAATCGCTAAACAGAGGATTGGGGGTTCGAGCTGAACAGGGCACAAGTTTATTTTCGACAAAAACAATGTGCAACTGTTAAATACTTTTGATTTATTACACTGTTATTATTTTCACATTAACAAACGTATTTTTATTGCAAAGGCAACGTTTCAAATATTAACCGTTCAATGTTTCACTTTCAATTCAGTCACTGGACACCACGACAGAATGCAGGCTAGCTACGATGGCCATTTGTCAAGCAAAGAAAAAAGTTTTAACGCAGAATATCATCTGGTTAACATCGCGTTGTTGCATTAATGTAAAAAATAATTTATATAAATCACTGTGCAATTGGCTACATGTGTTAATCTCACACAAATTCCGACAAAAAACATTTGTCTGCTTTGCTCTTGCGGTCATGACTCACTGGAAACCGAACTCTCAACACTCGCCGGCCAACATTTCTTTATTATGTCTTCATTAATTTCTTCTCGTCAGCTCTGTTCAGTTTATCCTTTTCACACATAACATAATGTCACCATAAAATTAACTACTAGAACAATTAAGAATTTACAATAAAACATTCGAATGAATGATAGCCTATTAGAAGCTGAAAGAGCTGAAGAAATCGCATTTATAAACCTTTAATTCCCCAAACATATCGGTGTCATGGTTAGTCACTTAGAAAAATTACAATCGCCTCGGAACATGCCTACACTAGTCTGCAGACAATGTAGTTTACGGCAAACACTTTTAATTATAATATTAATAAGAAAAATAATCTCTGGTAGGCTAATTTCTTAGTAGTAGGCTATTTATTGTTTTCTTTCTGGCTAAGATTTCTGGGAAATATGCGTTGTCCAATTAAGCTTGTTAGCCAACGTTAGGGCCGAAACATAGCCTACCTCTGGCAAATACGCGAACGTGGACGCTTCGAGCTACGCGAACAGTTTTTCTTTTGCCATGACATTTGTGAAAGTCAAACTGGAGTAAAGCACAGATTGAACAAGAAAGTTGTTTACTGTTGTTGCCTGCTATAGCGTCCCTCGCTGCAACGCTCTGGTTTGTCTTTCACAAATGTCATGGCAAAAGAAAAACTGTTCGCGTATTTCCCTTTTTTTAGGCTGTACTAACTATTTGGGCTGTATGTCTTTCTTTCAGCTAGAATGTGTTTGCGTCTAGCCTATTGTGCATGCATGTCTCCACATAGACTTGGTTAATTAATTTACATGCTTCTTCATGATCCATAGTTCAGGTGGTGCTGTTCATTGTATTTCATTAGACATTAAATACAGCTCATCTACAAACTCTTTTAATGTAATTGTGGGCTATAAATAGGAGAAAATATGTTCTCATTCTCGTCAGTAGAGGGCGGTATGGTTACGCGAATTAGAGGTCTTCACGGGTCCACCCGAATACCCGAGACCCGAGTGGACACGGGTCCAAAATTCTGACTTGTCTCACGGGTCCGAGTCGGAACTGATATAATAGCCGCGGGTCTCGGGTAAGCACATGTGAAACTGATTTGCCCGTGAGGACCCGATCACATTTTTTAATTTTATTCTGTAGCCTAATATTATATTCTGTATTATATTATATATTTTAAATTCTGTAGCCTAATATTATATTCTGTAATAATATTCCATATTATATTCTGTAATATTGTAAAATAAAAAAAGAAACCATATCGTCTGCTCTCGCATCTTTGATGAGCAGCGCGTGCTTATTGTATTTCATACTGTTTCTCGTAGGCTACTGAAGGAGGCCGTTCTCAACAGATCCCATCATGCCAGACAATTGTCTTAGTTTATTTTTATTAGAACTATGGAAAAACAAATTTTTCGTATTCTATCTTAAATAAAGGCTCATGCTTTTAGTTTCATCGGCTTAGTTTTTAGCCTATTGGTTTTCGATTTCAGGCTATTTTGTCGGCCATGCGGAGGCTAATTTACGATCTGTAGGCCATTTTTTCATTATTATTATTATTATTATTATTATTATTATATTACTAATATTATTGCCAATTTATTTATTTATCCAAATTTTTGAAGAATACAAGTGTTATGTTGCACGTTAACTGTGGATCCATCGTTGGCTGAATAAAGTTGTACTTGTTGCTTTTCGTTAATGTTATTGCCCTATAGCCTTATAAGTAGGCTATGTTAATGTTGTAATAATAATAATAACTTTATTTGTATAGCACCTTTCTAATGCAAGGATACAAGGTGCTTTGACAGGCAAAGGAAAATGACAAAATATATATAACAAACAGAAGAACAGGAACAATAAGTATACAGAAATACAAGATAATAAAAAAGAGAAGAATAAATTAATAAATAAATAAAATAATAATTTTTAAAGTAAAAGCTAGTTTATAAAGGTGAGTTTTCAGGTTATTTTTGAAAGTGCATACTGAGTTTGCAGTTCTTAAGTTGAGTGGGAGGCTGTTCCAGAGTCTAGGTGCAACCACTGAGAAGGCACAGTCACCCTTCGTCTTTAGCCTAGAATCTGGAACAACCAACAGATTCTGATTAGCAGTTTGGTAAGTACGGGGTAAGAAGCTCAACTATATAGGCAGGTGCTAAACCATTTAATGCTTTAAAAGTAATTAGTAAAATTTTAAAATCAACTCTAAAAGTAACTGGGAGCCAGTGTAAGGATGCTAGAATAGGGGTAATATGTTCTCTCCTATTTGTCCCAGTTAATAGCCTGGCGGCTGCGTTCTGCACCACTTGGAGCCGGACCATAGTTTTGCGTCCCAGGCAACTATACAGCGAGTTGCAATAGTCTATGCGTGATGACACAAACGCATGTACAATTTTCTCTGTATCTTCAAAAGACAATATTTTTCTGATTTTGGAGATGTTCCTCAGTTGGTAGAAGCATGTCTGGACTGATTTCTTTATGGGACACTCAAAGTTAAGATGTTGATCAAAAATCACACCCAAGATTTCTAAAAACAGATTTTACATTTAGGGCAAGAGAGCCTAAATTAGACTGAATTAAATCAGAGACATGCGTGGGGCCTATGATTAAAACCTCAGTTTTATCCGGGTTGAGCTGGAGGAAATTTTGAGATAGCCAGCTCTGAACATCATTCAGACAGTCCTTCAATAGAGCTAATTTGTTTAATTAATTTGGTTTGATAATCAGACTAACACAATTGAGTATCACCGTGTTACGTTTATTAGTGTAATATAAGCTAAAGATGTAGTTTTTAGGTCTTTTAGTCGGTAATATAATAGTGCAGTGCATTCGTCTATTGTAGGCCCTATAGGCTATTTTATAACGGATTTCTTCCGTTCTTTCTTGGGTATGAAAAGCTGTATATTTGTGCAAACATAACTTATGTTTCGTTGTGAAAACATCACTATATTTCCCTGCTAGGATTTCTGCCAATTTTGGACTTTGGAATACTGTCAAATTGTATTGAATTGCAAGCGAGAAGCCACCCAGTGGTCGACTCGGCACACAGCAGGGTCCGGCAATGGGAATAAATGTTAAAACGGCTTGCCGATATGGCAAGCCGTTTTAACATTTATTCCTCGAGACTTACTAGTAACTATTCATTAGATACTAGTACTTATTCTTTAGTTACTAGTAAATATTCCTCATTAATATTTAGCAGCCAATTTACATGCCACGTAGATATCACGTTGTCAATGTTACTAGTACTTACTGGGTTGGAGATATCTTTCGTCTGAATAGATACTAGTAACTAAAATATAAGTACTAGTATCTAAAAATATTGTACTAGTAAAAATGGAATAGTTACTAGTAACTATTGGAATAGTTACTAGTAACTAAAAAACAAGTACTAGTATCTAATTAATAGGTACTATCAAAACTGAAATAGATACTAGTAACAATTGGAATAGTTACTAGTAACTAAAGAATAAGTACTAGTATCTAATGAATAGTTACTAGTAAAACTGAAATAGATACTAGTAACTATTTGAATAGTTACTAGTAACTAAAGAATAAGTACTAGTATCTAATGAATAGTTACTAGTAAGTCTCGAGGAATAAATGTTAAAACGGCTTGCCATACACGCCAACATTTCTTGTCTGACTCTGAGGAGTCAGACAAGAAGATGAATACCCTTTTTTTCTGTGTGCGTGCAGTAAGAAGCATAAAGACCCGCACCGTTAGCCTAGCTTAGCCGCAATCACTGGAAATTAGTTAGACCAGTTAGCCTGGCTCCCTCAAAAGTGATGAAATACACTTTCCAACAACTCCAAAACTTTTGTTGTGACTTGTGCATTTACCACGTGTAGAAATAACAATGTAAAATGACTATTTTCTTCTTGCCGATCCACCGCTAGTAAACCACCGCTGCCTGGGTGCAGTGATTGCACGTAGCACCTCTGTTTTGTTTTTTTTACCCCATTTTTTCCCAATTTAGTAGCCAATTGAACCCCTATTCTAATTTAATTCCCCCCATGTAGCAACCGCTTGAGAACCACCACTATACAACCCTGTCAGCCGGTAGTAGGAATGAGGGCGCCACGTCCTCTACAGGGCGTGACTCCTCGAGCTCCTGACCGTGATTCCAACTTTTTTGTGCACAGCGATTCTCTCCGAGCCCCTCCCCCCACCCGGAAGCAGCCGCCAATTGCTGCTCCCACAGTGCACCGGCCATGCTCGGATCTGGCAGAACTGGGGCGCAAACCCCGATCCTCGGAGTACAACTGCATTGACTAAAAGTCAGCGCTCTTACCGTTGTACCACCGTGGCACAGGTCTGTTTGACAGGTAACATGCGCTCAGTGAAGTGAATATCAGCTAGCTAAAGAAAATAGTTCCGGGTATGTATCTGCTTCGAAAATTACAATGTCTCATTTTAGAGTTGTAAACTTAGCATATTCGACAAATGCTTTACTGTGTTCGACCAGTTGACACTATGCACATAACTCATAAATGCTTTCAGGTAACGGTTAATCAAATCAAATTGTAGTGTCATCTTTAGTCTAATTATTTGCTAAAAACCCCCGTACAGTCAGCATTTAACGTTACTTTTCTCTAACGTTGCACCGTTTTCATTCTTCTGCTCCACAGTTTTCATTCATTGAGTCAAAAATCATATTTGAAGCGGTTTTCACAGATATGAATCTGGACACAAACAATAGGCTACTTGAACTTTAAATGTATATGTAACTGGAAAAAACTTCTTTATTAATGTTAACTAGCTACAATGGCTATGATATATAACATTGCCTATAATAAGGACAATATCAGCGCATTATGTCAGCTATCGCTCTCAGCGTAAACAAGAGAAGCTTAACCTGTTGTCAGTGAGCAGCTCTGCCATAACATGGCAGAACTGTTCGTAGCCCATCATGCACAGTTGGGTAAGTAACTAGCTAACGTTACAAAACAATTTAATTAAGCATCATTTTAATATTTTTTCTTTAGGCTACCTAACCTATGTGACATGGACAATTGATTCGCTAATCTTTACTCCTCGTGCGCACGGTTTAACCATTTTAATTTAATTTTGATATAGGCTACAGAGCTACAATTCTTTGTTTTAGTTAGGCTACAATCCTCATAGAAATTAGAAAGTAATGATTTCTAAAAATAAGCTTTATGGAGTCCGCGGTGGTTAGCAACAATTTCCTATACACATGAGCGATCTGGTTGGTGGTTCCGCTAGCCGGTGCTTAGTGTTGGAGAAAGAAAAAAAACGTCAGCTGCTTGGTGCCCCCCAAGGGCGTGGTGCCCCTGGGCACGTGCCCAATTGCCCATATGATAGATCCGACCTTGGTCCCAATGTAGTGTGAAACATAGGTGGCTGTCATAGATAGAATTAATATGTATTCGTCAGAGCTATCATGTGCTGAAGAGCGAGAAGGTGACCAGATATACCAAATGTATTACCTCTTACCCTAGTCTTCAGCTTTCCTTAATTCCAAATTATTATAATTGCACCAGTGCTTCTACGAAGACCCCAGAAAAACTTTTACATATGACAATGAAAGATAATGAGAAAGCCTTTGCTGTCTTTCAAGTAAATTAATAATTGCACTTGCAAAAAAGGTTAGAGTTACCACAGACACAAAGCAAGACAGATTTGCAATACCATCAATAGAGAAGGTGTCATGGGTGGTGCCTGCCTTTCCTTAGCTCTGCGGGCGTTCGTTCCTTTTACCTGTATTAAGCGCTCTATCTGATTTTCCGTGTTCCACGCTGGGTTTTCGTTTCACTCCAGCACTTACTGATTTCACCTGTTCGTTGTTTCTGCCGGCTTATACATTGCGTCTTCTGGTATCGGCGCTTCCATGTTATTTCGCTTAACATTCAAGCCGGTAAGGTATAGGACTCGTACTCTCTGTCGACCGCTTTGTTTCTGCTTTTGCTTAAACAACGCGGGACTTGATTGCTGTACGTTAGCTTCTTATTCTCTCTCTTTTAGTGAGAGCTTAGAGTCTGTTTTCTGTTGTTCTATTTCTCGCTCTAGCCTACGAGCGTTTCGCCCCAATACTTCCGGGTTGTTTTCCTTATCGTTTGTTTCTGTTACCTCTTTAGATTCCTCTCTTATCTTGAGAACAGAGGTTTTTCTTTCTGTGTATTTCCTCTCGCTGACGTTTAGACAGTTTGCCCAATTCGTTGGGTCGTTTTCCTTTTCTCCCCTTTTAAAGTCTCCTTTCTCACTCCCTCGTACTGGGAGCTGGAGCCTTTCTGTTTTCCTTTTTTCCCTCTCCCTCCTACAGAGTTTGCTCAGTTTTATTGGTGTCCCTCCGGGGTCGCTTTTCTGTAACCCCTTCTGTCGCATCTGGTCCTCCAACCAACCCACTCCATTACAGAAGGAAGCTTTAAAAGCAGGCTGTTGAGAGGAAACGGCTTTTACACAGTGTTCTGTAAATAGCACTGAAAGCGTCTTAAAGGGAAAGCAGCAAATATGGGCCTGGGGCAACATGTATAAAACTCTGAGTAAAAGAATGCGTGAAAGAACGCTCAGAGAGAAAGTCGGAAATCTACTTTCGCAACGTTTAGCATTTTCTCCCTCTGCCTTTCTATCATGGTGTTGCCATATCACACTGTCTCCAAAAATTGCGTACACATGGTGTCCAGCTTGTGCAGAGGTACGCAGGTTCTCTTTTGTTATACATCTGAATTTCTGCGTGGAAACTCGCTTACGCAGCTTTCTGAGGGCATGTTTCCGCTTAGCACTGTTTATATATGTGGCCCCTGGTGCGTGCAATGCCTGCCGAGGACTTTCTACCTCTGGACCTTGGGAGTCCCCGACCAATAGGCTGAACAGATTTCATATATTGTATATTGAGAGGTCAAACCACTGCCTGAATCATTTGGTAATTAACAGGCAGCTTAAGAATAAAATAAAAACAGGAACCCTAAAAATGGTTCATTCTGCCTCTGAATTGGGGGGAATAGGTCTCACCTGGCCCAACTGGTGTCCGGTGACAGGCTGGTGCAGGATGGTAAGGATCTATAGGCGATCTCAGCCGACCCATAACACTTCCTGTCCGGGAGCTCTACGCAAACGATCGTTACGCCCTTGTTCCCACCTGGAATGTGCAACGTCAGTCTATCACTGGAGCGACTCAGGAACGGAACCCTGCACGTAGAACACACAGGTTAGGCACACCCACCTTTTTTCAGAGCAATACAAAACCAGCAAAAATAATTGATCAGATGAGGGGCTACATATATACAGGTTCTCTTTTTTCAGGCCACCCCAGAAAATATGAAAAAAATATGAAACCTGTGCCACTCACTCCCTCAGATTGCAGTCCATGCTTCCACGGATACGTATCTTTGTCACATGATCAAGGTTTTTCCCTGTGATGGTTGCGTAGTTTTTTCCATAGAAGGATATTTCTTTTGGTTTTATTGAGAAAATCTTTGGTTCCTAAAAATGATAGAACAGACATCTATGATTAAGCATCACATGAAATCTCTCATCCCCCATAGAACCCATGTGTTCCCCCATGTGATCTGTTTGCCCCAAGCATTGGAAATCTGCAAAGCACATTTTACACACAAACTAAGCTTTATTTAAAAGAGCCTTTAGAGCCTTTTATTAAATAATTGCAAAGAAAGTCTGGAATTTTGAAATAATGCTGCAATTTTCTTTCTGTTGTTGGTATTTCCAAAAATATATAATGGTTAGGCTTAATGACAGAAATATATATTTAAATAATTAGTGAAAACAACCATTAAAGGCAAAACCCCCACAAGGCACTTGATAATTTCCTGCACATCCCTGCAGCCAAAATGTAAAAACAAATGCTCCATTCATCATGGCAAGTCACATGCTTGCTATATAAAATGTAGTTCAATATTAGATTCAAAGAGGGAGTAAATAACACAGAGACAGAAGCAGACTGAAATGCAAACAACTTTTCAGACAAGTATTGAGTCCATTCAGTGGATATGAAAACCCTTCTTTTGACCACGATCCAAGCCTGTCTTTTGACCACGATCCAAGCCTGTCTTTTGACCACGATCCAAGCCTGTCTTTTGACCATGATCCAAGCCTGTCTTTTGACCACGATCCAAGCCTGTCTTTTGACCACGATCCAAGCCTGTCTTTTGACCACGATCCAAGCCTGTCTTTTGACCACGATCCAATGCCTGTCTTTTGACCACGATCCAATCCTGTCTTTTGACCATGATCCAAGCCTATCTTTTGACCACGACCCAATCCTGTCTTTTGACCACGATCCAAGCCTGTCTTTTGACCACGATCCAAGCCTGTCTTTTGACCACGATCCAAGCCTGTCTTTTGACCACGATCCAAGCCTGTATTTTGACCACGATCCAAGCCTGTCTTTTGACCACGATCCAAGCCTGTCTTTTGACCACGATCCAAGCCTGTCTTTTGACCACGATCCAAGCCTGTCTTTTGACCATGATCCAAGCCTATCTTTTGACCACGATCCAAGCCTGTCTTTTGACCACGATCCAAGCCTGTCTTTTGACCACGATCCAATGCCTGTCTTTTGACCACGATCCAATCCTGTCTTTTGACCATGATCCAAGCCTATCTTTTGACCACGACCCAATCCTGTCTTTTGACCACGATCCAAGCCTGTCTTTTGACCACGATCCAAGCCTGTCTTTTGACCACGATCCAAGCCTGTCTTTTGACCACGATCCAAGCCTGTCTTTTGACCATGATCCAAGCCTGTCTTTTGACCACGATCCAAGCCTGTCTTTTGACCACGATCCAATGCCTGTCTTTTGACCACGATCCAATCCTGTCTTTTGACCATGATCCAAGCCTATCTTTTGACCACGACCCAATCCTGTCTTTTGACCACGATCCAAGCCTGTCTTTTGACCACGATCCAAGCCTGTCTTTTGACCACGATCCAAGCCTGTATTTTGACCACGATCCAAGCCTGTCTTTTGACCACGATCCAAGCCTGTCTTTTGACCACGATCCAAGCCTGTCTTTTGACCATGATCCAAGCCTATCTTTTGACCACGATCCAATCCTGTCTTTTGACCACGATCCAAGCCTGTCTTTTGACCACGATCCAAGCCTCTTTTGACCACGACCCAATCCTGTCTTTTGACCACGATCCAAGCCTGTCTTTTGACCACGATCCAAGCCTGTCTTTTGACCACGATCCAAGTCTGTCTTTTGACCACGATCCAAGCCTGTCTTTGTACTTTTGCCCCGTGGAACGGACTTCGGTCTTGACTCTTGCTTTGCCTTCGACCCCAAGCCTGCCTACCGTCTGCTTGTACTTCCGCCCCGCTGACAGCTATGAACTTTTTTTGTGTATGAACTTTGCTTGTTTTTTCACCACGCTCTTTGGACATTCCTTGAATAAAGCACTGACGGGACTTCAACCACTGTTTCTGAGTCGTGCATTTCAGGTCCAACCCTCACGCACCCGTCTCAAAAATGATAAAAATCCAACCTTTAATTGAAGTAAATTCATTATGAGAACCATGTGTGCCACAATTTATTGGCACCCCTGCATTTATATATTGAATAAAGTAATCATTTAAAATATTTGGTCGCATATCCTTTGCATGCCATGACTTCCTGATGTCTGTGACCAAACAACATCAAAAGACTGCAATCTTATTTTCTGGTACTCTTACAAGCAATAATATAACGTCTCTGTATTTGAATGAATCTCTTTGGGAATTGGGGGGTGAGACTAGATTTAGCTGTAAATTATGCTGGAACAGTATGGAATACATGGTTGGTAAAATGGCTGTAATTCATCAAGGGTCTGAGGTATCAAACGAGCCTCAAACCATCACTCTGCTGCCAGATATGCAGTAGATATGGATGGATCACTTTAAGGGTTGTTTCTCCTGACTTTTTTCCCCCATAGAGTTCTATAGTAAAATTAGTCAGGAGAAATAACCCTTGCAGTGATCCATCCACATCTACTCCATATCTGGCAACAGAGTGATGGTTTGGGGCTCGTTCGATAACTCAGACCCTTGATGACTTACAGCCATTTAGCCAGCCATGTGTTCCATACTGTACCAGTGTAATTTACAGCTGAATCTAGTCTCACCCCCCAATTCCCATAGGGATCCATTCAAATGCAGAGAGCTTATAGTATCGCTTGTAACAGTACCTGGAAATAAGATATCGAGAGTCTTTTGATGTTGATGGGTCACAGACTTCAGGAAGTAACAGCATGCAAAGGATATGCGACCAAATATTAAATATGATACTTTAAAAATATGTTAAAGCAAAGGGCATGAATACTTATGTAAATGAAAGATTACAGTTTTCGATTTTTAATACATTTGCAAAAATTTCTAAAAACATGTTTTCACTTTGTCATTATGGGCTATTTTGTGTCGAATTTTGAGACAAAAATTAACTCAATCTATTGTAGAATATGTCTGTGATGTAATAAAATGTGGAGAAGGTGAAAGGGGTGTTCAGACTTTCCGGCTTGACTGTATGTAGAAAATCACGACAAAATTGTGATTTATAAAATTTCTACATAACTCCATTTGACCGAGGAAACGGTCGTACCTCCACGTCAGGTATTCACTTGACATACGCACATTACCTGCTGGTTATGCCGAAGTATTGCAGGCTTGAGAACTTAACTTGAGTACTTTTTTTATAAATGAGGCCCCTACAGTTATAAAGCCTTAAATAGAACACCCCCTAATTAGGTGAGAATTAAACCAACTTTGGCATCTGTGCAAAGGGGTTTAGCAGTAGATTTTGCTGAAACAGTATGGAACACATAGTTCACTGAATGGCTGTAAATCATCAAGGGTCAGTGGTATCAAAGGAGATTCAAACCATCACTCTGCTGCCAGACATGCAGTAGATGTGGATGGATCACTTTAAGGGTTTCTTCTCCTGACTTAATTTTCCATCGAGTTCAATAGGAAAATGAGTCAGGAGAAACAACCCTTAAAGTTGGAAGCATAGAATCGTCTAGAAGGTCATTCTGTGTTGTAGCATTAAGATTTGCCTTCACTTGAACTAAAAGGCCTAGCCCGAAGCATGAAAACAACCAAAGACCAAGAGGGGTCTGGATAATTTTGGCCATGTAGTGTATCTTATCAGCGGCCTTGTTGCTTTAACAGGAAGGACCAGTTCTCAGTTTCACTTCCTCTGGAATCGGTCTTTAGCACATACAAATCCAGCTCACAAAAATAGCTGCAAGCAGCATTTGCAGGGTCCAAGCAGACTGATGAACATCATTACTATATTGTTTATAATATATATATATATATAATATATTGTGTCAGCCCCATGCGCCCTCCAACTCAGTAAAGGTTTCAAGCCAATGAAGCAAATCTGTAATGAATTACAGTAATTTCCATAATTTATACATAAACAGTAGATTATAATTTAACACTGCAGGAATTCATCACATTGACACTATCTTTATAAAACTTTTATAGATAAGACTCCACTGACCTTCTAAGTTTCATGCAATTCTGTCAATCACAATGAGAGTTGTTTAAGTGTTTTTAATTAACCTCTTGAGCTGACTGGTGCTCGAATTCGGTAACCAGTTGTGATTTAGCGCCTATTTTATTTTTGTATCGTATGGCACGTTTACATAATACAGCGGTACGTGTTTGGTATCTAGTGAAAGAAGAATTTCTCCCCTTTCTGTACATCCCAGCAATTCCCAATTATGTAGGACGTACGGAATGACGAACGTGCCATAATATGAGCAGTCTCCGCCCATTTCCCTGTCTTGAAATTGACGAGATTTCACCCACAGACTAACAGGCAAACTGAGCGTACCAACTAAACTCTGGAAAACACTCTTCGCTGCTTGGTGGCTACTAATCCTATGTCGTGGAGTCGTTATCTTCCCTCGGCTGAGTATGCCCATAATATGCTGTGTAATGCCTCCACTCGCCTCTCTCCCTTCGAGGCCCAAGTAGGTTATCTGCCCTCACTCTTCCATGATGCATATGCTGATATAATTTGAGCAGAGCGAGAAAATTAGCCGCCTTAGAAAACCTATCCACAATGACTAAAATAACTGTATTGCCTTGCAAATCGGGCAATCCGGTTACAAAATCGAAAGCGATATGGCTCCAAGGTCTACTGGGCACGGGAAAAGGGCGTAACAACCCCAAGGGTGGGAGAATCCTTGTTCCGGGCGCAAACAGAACAAGCAGCAACAAATTAGTGCACATCCCTCTCCATACCAGGCTACCAAAATCATCTGGAGAGAAATTCCTTGGTACGGTGGGTGCCAGGATGCGCCGCGAACTGTGAGGAATGACCCCACTGGAGTACCTGAGACCTCACCTCGGGAGGTATAAAAAGGCAATTGGCAGAACCCCCACCTGGACCCGGGTTAAGTAGCAATGCCTGTTGAACTGCTACTTCAACGTCCCGGAATAGCGGAACTGTCAGTCCACTCAAAGATACGTGACAATGCATCCGGTTTAGTACCTGGGTGGCACGTCAAAAGAAAGTTAAAACGAGTGAAAAATAATGCCCAGCGCGCCTGTCTAGAATTACGTCTTCTAGCCTGTTGGACGTATTCCAAGTTTCTGTGGTCGGTCCATACAGTAAAAGGGTGTTCCGCTCCCTCTAGCTAATGGCGCCACTCCTCCAGGGCTAATTTGACTGCCAGTAGCTTCCGATCACCCACGTCGTAATTCATCTTGGTTGAAGTGAGAGCCTGAGAGAAATATACACATGGGTGCATTTTGCGGTCGATGGGTGAATGCTGGGACAATATACCACCTACCTCCAACTTGGAAACATTAACCTCCACCACAAAAGCGAGGGAGGGATTGGGCGTAACAAGAATAGGCTCAGAACTTAACCTTTTCTTGAGTTCCTCAAAAGCAGACTCAGCCTTCGGGTTCCACCGAAATTGAGTCGCCGACGTTTTCTTGGTCAGGGCAGTAATAGGTGCGGCGAGCGCACTGAAATTACGAATAAAACGCCTCTAAAAATTAGCAAACCCAAGGAAGCGCTGGACCTGTTTAACTGAATGAGGAGTGGGCCAATTAAGTACAGCAGAGACTTTCTCGGGATCCAAATAGACCTTGCCCTCTGATACAATGAATCCCAAAAATGAAACAGTGCTAGCGTGAAATGAGCACTTCTCTGCCGTCACAAATAATTTGGCCTCCAACAGGGCTTTCAACACCTGTTTTACATGACCGGTATGAGTTTGCAAATGGGAAGAGAAAATAAAAATGTCGTCTAAGTAGACGAACACAAATTTCTCTAAAATCTCCCGCAGTACGTCATTCACTAACGCTTGAAACACAGAGGGGGCTCTAGTGAGCCCGAATGGATGACTATAATATTCGTAGTGCCTGCTATGAGTGTTAAAAGCGGTTTTCCATTCATCACCCTCACACATGCGCACCAGCTTATAGGCATTGCGGAGGTCGAGTTTGGAAAAAATAGTGGCCACCTGGAGACATTCAAATGCCAAATTCATCAGGGGAAGCGGATACCTGGTTTTTATAGTAATGGTGTTCAGAGAGCTATAATCAATACATGACCTTAATCCTCCATCGTTCCTATTAACAAAAAAAAATCCTACATCAGCAGGAGAAGTAGATGGCCTTATGAACCCATTGGCTAATACCTCCTCAACATACTCCTTCATGGCTGCACTCTCCGGAGCCACCAAGAAATATAGGCTCCCTCTAGTAGGGGTGGTACCTGGATAGAGTTCTATGGCGCAATCATAAGGGCGGTGGGGAGGAAGGGTGGTTGCCCTCTGTTTACTAAAAACCTCCGCTAATTCGGCATATTCAGCTGGAACGTTGAGTGGCAAATTAAATTCAAGCGTCCCTGCAATTTTAGTCACTCACCTCAGAGTGGGCGAATCAGGAGGAGAAGATCGCTGAATCTCAGAGTCGGAGAGCTCATCAGTAGATAGCTCCCTCCAATTGGAATCTCTGTCAGCCAGAGAGTCCCATTCTAAACTCTTGCCACCAGAATCAGAACCTGAGATGGACTCCGGGGCGGCTGTGGCTCAGGAGGTAGAGCGGGGCGTCCGCTGATCACAGGGCGTTTGCTGATCGCAGGGTTGGCGGTTCGATCCCCGGCTCCTCCTGTCCACATGTCGAAGTGTCCTTGGGCAAGACACTGAAACTCAAATTGCTCCCAATGAGCAGGCTAGCACCTTGCATGGCAGCTGCCGCCATTGGTGTGTGAATGGGTGAGTGAGAGGCCATTGTAAAGCGCTTTGGATAAAGGCGCTATATAAGTGCAGTCCATTTACCATTTCCTCCTGATTAGGCGGAGAAGCAACCTCCTCCAAGTTAGACTCGGAACCGGAATCGTTAAAACATTCCTCGGACAAACAGAAAGAAGTGAGGTGACCCTGAGAGGTACATAAGGGACCCTATTGACGAATGACAAACTTATCCCCTCCCCACCTAATATGGAGATTATGCTTTACCAGCCAAGTGTGACCCAAAACAAGAGGATAAGCAGAGGAAACGACTAACAGAAACTGAATACTCTCAGTGTCTGCTGAAGAGTCGACATGGTGAGGAGAGCAGTAGTCTCCTTAATAGTACCTGAACCCAACGGGCAACCGTCGAGAGCGGTAACTAATTGGGACTGGTCGAGGCGCTGGACAGGTATATTGTTTTTTCTCGCCCACCGGGCATCCATAAAACACTCCACGTCCCTAGAGTCTATAAAGGAAACCCTCTTGCACTTGCAGTTGGGTGTTCAGCTGACCGACTTGTCCCGACAATATCTGTTGTTGAGACTCAAGTCCCCTAATGCACTCCTGGGCACTCCTTTCCCTCGGCTGACCTCCCTTAGAATACCTTGCTGATTCATCCATGGTACGGCTTCTTTGTACCGTGATGGGTTTAGTAGCGGTGAATCAAATGCAGAGGTGAGGGAGATCAGACAAGTCACCCACACAGGTGAAGACCAATAAGGGAGATATAACACGAAAAGAAGAAGAAAAAAAACAGGAACTAATTCCTGACAGCTAACAGCTAAATGAAATCTACCCAGGAAAATAGGGTGAACTCGAATAGAACGAGTGAAACACAAATCTATATCTCCCGAACGCAATACTAGAGCCATAACAGGAGACTAGAAAAGCAAAGAAAACACCTTCAGAACGTAACTCTACAACGTCCGATAGAAAGTGAAACAAAACAAACCCACCAAAAGAAAACACTGTCCCGTAGAGAACAGCACGGGAATAAATAGCACAGAACGCTAACAAGAGGAAACACAATCCTATACCTGAAGAAGCTAAAAGCTAAAAGAGCTAATCGGATTCTAACTAGCAAGCTAGTAAATAGCTGTCAACTTGAACTTATGTTAACGTTAAGTGGTATTAAAAACAGAGAGGATTGATTCAGTTAGGCACTAAATAAGTCAGCTATCTCTATCGATAACTAGCTAGTTTGCGTACCTTCATATAGCCCTCTGTTCTTCTTTTTCTTCCTTTTTAAGGTTTCCCATCGGTTTTAAGTTTCGCTCCCGTTTTCTTGCTAGCGGCTTTGATGCTATTGCTATGTGACGCTTGTGCGTTAATATCACAAGGTCGGTTAAACCTGGCTATACCTGGCTCAATGTACAAATGAATGACAAAGAAGCACCAGGGAAGCGGAAGCGAGGAACTTAAATACCCCGCAGGTAGAAGCACAGGTGAAATTAATAACGAGCAAGGGGAAGCAAAACCCCGGAACGGAACATATAAAAAATCCGATAGATTCTCAATAGGAGAAAAAGGATGAGAACCGCAGCAGAAAAGGAAAAAATAACCCACAAACCATGAAAATTTCTGTTTCGCCAGCTGTAAATCACTGTTTTCACAGGCTTACTATCCACCATCAAATTATCAATCCGCCATGGTGCAAACACAAGCAGCTTTTAAAACAAATGGGATATGACATTTTGATTGGTTTATTGCATGTTACGCCCAAGACACACCTATAATTAATGAAGTTCAGCTCATTTGCACCATACGACATACTTAGCGAGCGCTCAAATAACACACTGTCTAACCAGCAAAAGTGGACTTGGACACCCCTAAATGCACTTGCACCAATGCGTTTTAGACCAAGCGCTAAGACCGTCAAGATAGAGCCCCTTATGTTTCAATTGGTCCTCTTGGTGTGAGTGCCAATATAACTACCAAATACCATTCATTTATGTCAAACCCCTTGGAAGTTATTAGCATTTTGTGATAAGCTACACCCACATAGATTTTTATTGACTTGCTGTCTCCATGTTTTTTGGAGTATCAACTATCTTTCCAATATTTTTAGAGGACATTCCAAAAAAGGAATTGGTGAAAATTCCATGTTGATATGTTAAACAGCCTTTTAATGGTTTTTCCAAAAACTCTAAATGGCGGAAATTCCAATATGGAGAACATTATGTTCAGGTCAAGAGAGGATGCATCTATTGACATTGGTTTCATGGCTTTATGACAAATGAGGAAGGAGTAATAATCTTTTGAAAATCGGGAAGAAATTCACTGCATGTCTATTCTCCGCAAGGATCTACCACTGTGGAAAATTTCATTAAAAGTTACATAGCGGTTTTTCTGGAATTGCAAAACATGACGGAAGACATATCAATAAAAATTATAATAAAACCAGCATATACGATAGGATTCCAACAGCGTAGCTGCTTGGACCCCTAATAACACTTCCCTGAAAAAGATAGGCTGCGTCCAAATATTCTTCACTCCCCACTACCACTCCTCTCATGTATGCAAAACTGTTTGTTTCAAGTACAAGTATTTGCATGTACAGTATACAATGTACCTGACATTGTGGTTTGCGTCGAGACATTAATTAATATGTAACCATTAATACATAATTAAGATGTAATCAGCGACATTACATTAAAACACAAAGATCTGTTTCCGGGGCACGGAGTTGAGGAGTGGTAGTGGATGAGGAAAGGTTGCATTTTTCGACTATTGGGACGCACCCATACTGTTCATATGGGTAGAAACAGCACAGTAGGGTTTGACTTACAGAGGTATTCCTTCCAGAAGTGTAGTTCTGACACGAACCCTGCGGGAAGCAATATCAAAATCAAAATGACAAAACAAAGATACTAAATTGTGCTATGGGATGTAAATTTAATCTGGCACATAGTTATCCAGTAATGACGTACATGTTGATATCAGAACTACTGGGTACCATGGTTCTTTATGGGTGTGAGCATTTTCATAATCTATGAAAATCAATATATCAAACTGTGCATGACATTGATTGTTCAAAGAAAAATATACAATATATAGACAAAATACAATGGGAAATACCTTGACTTAATGAAGAGAGCTAATAGTAGTAAGGAGAAGCACTTACGTGCACAAACACCTATTCATAAAAACACCAATTCATGTATGTTTTGCAAAGCCGCAGTTTGACCATGGTACGTGTCATACCTATGTTGAGACTAGAATGAGGAATACCTGTGTGTAACTCTCGTATGAGTACCAAGGAATCCAGGAACAAGTGTGTTGCGTAAAAGACCATAGGCAGCCAGCTGCAAGACACTCTGAGCACCTGTGGACAATGTGAATATGTGCATGTTCTTTTTTTCTGTAATACTGAAATAGTATCAAAAAGCCCAAGAAAGTGAACTATCCCTTTAAGTATAATATCTTGGACACTTACAAGACAGATGTAGGTTCTCCTTTGATGAGAGAGCAGTTCTTCAAATCCCAGGATTCAGAGACTGTCTGGTTGTCTAAAGAGATATTCACTGTTACACCAAGGCCTGCAAAAGTAAATATATATTTTTTTATTCAATACACACACACATTAAGGCAATAAAAAAAATACTGTCTGATAAAAAAAAAAAAAAAATACACATATTGCCATGATGTCTGTCATTGTAATGTAAATTACTTGCATCCAGGACAATCATGCAGTAGATATGGATGGATCACTTGAAGGGTTGTTTCTCCTCACATATTTTTCCATAGAGTTCAATAGGAAAACAAGTCAGGGAAAACAACCCTTAAAGGGTAACAAAGCACTAAAGCAACTTATTTTAGATGATAACTGAGGGCAAAGTATTACTGCAGCTTGAATTGGTTGCGCGCAAGCGTCACATAGCAATAGCATCAAAATCACTAGCAAGAAAACGGGAGCGAAACTTAAAGCAGATGGGAAACCTTTAAAAGAAAGAAAAAAAAGAACAGAGGACTATATGAAGGTACGCAAACTAGCTAGTTATCGATAGAGATAGCTGACTTTTTTAGTGCCTAACTGAATCAATCCTCAAGTTGACAGCTATTTACTAGTTTGCTAGTTAGAATCAGATTAGCACTTTTCTGGTTTGTGCTTATTAAAAAAATTGCTAGGGCGTGGTTTGATAACTGGAGCTCAGCCCCTATATTTCAAAAAAGGACGGGGTCTAGCGAAACCAGCGTGTTTTGTTACCCTTTAAAGTGATCCATCTACTGCATATCTGGCAGCAGAGTGATGGGTTGAGGCTCGCTTAATACCTCAGACCCCTGATGACTTACAGCCATTTAGTCAACCATGGGTTCCATACTATTCCCGTGTAATTTACATCTTAATCTAGTCCAACCGCCCAATTTCCATAGAGATCCATTCCAATGCAGAGAGGTTATAGTATGGCTTGTAAGAGTACCTGAAAATAAGATATCAAGAGTCTTTTGATATCCTTTTATACCCGGTCATGATAGCATCACCTATTAACCTGTGGAATGTTCCAAACAGGTGTTTTCTTTTTTTACTTCACAGTCTTTGTTTTTTGTTCCTGTCCCAACTTTTTTGGAACGTGTTGCAGGCATCAAATTCGGAATTTGCGTATATTTACAAAAATCAATGAAGTTGATAAGGTAAAACATGAAATATACTTTCTTTGTACTGTTTTCAATTAAATATATGTAATAGAGAATTTACAAATCAATGCTTTCTGCTTTTATGTGCATTTTACATACTGTCCCAACTTTTTTGGAATTGGGGTTTGTATAAATGTCACTGCAACATAAATGTTTGGCACTGTCAGAAGTCAGGTTCCAACTAACTCAATATTAATTTGTAAAATAGAATGCAGATGCAGCGATTAATTTGTGTGCAACAAACCTAACATACCTGGCACACTATCACACTGCCTAGGAAGGAAATGGGGTGTCTGAATGCGTACCCCATACAGTTGTGATAGTGAAGGTAGGGTAGAGGGGGAGATGGGAGGTGCAGGCGTGGTAGAGGGGAAGACGGGATGTGAAGTTGGGGTAGGGGGAATATCTACCCCAACTTCCTGACTAGGGATCACTGACCTACTGCAGGAAACTTGTCCCTGGAGAAGACACAGGAGCAATTGGGGAATACCTCAGTATTGTCAGACCCGACACACAGAATCTCCCCATGCTCAGTGGTGAAAATGCAGGAGAAGGTTGGGCTTTCCGTAGCTACCACCTTTAGGTGAGCTGTTACATTCACTATGATCTTCTGAGAGAAGGGAAGTACAGTATTAGTTGGATCTGACACAAGGGTGAGCACAATTTGGTGTATAGCGCCTCAGAGGAATGTCCTCTACCTCGTGAGATGGTGTTTCCTCCACATGGAAAGAAATCATTCTTTCCTGCAATGAGCCGTCAGGAATGGAGATCCACGTTGACTCTAAGCACTCGTCGTGAAATGTGCACCTGGGGTGATGAAGACAGGAAAGTAATGAGCACAGGTGAGTGCATGATGTTGTCCAATGGAGCAGTTTTATGGGCACTGATGGACATTCTGTGGAAAGTTGTCAAAGACACAGTAACACATTATAGAGCTTTAAATAAAGTTTCTGATAACAGTGCTACCACTAGGTATTTCATATAAATCCATAGTCTAAAGATCCTTGTTTTTAAATTTAACAGCACACTTAAAATGCAGGTTCTACACTACACTGCCTGGCCAAAAAAAAGTTGCACACACTAATATTTTGTTGGACCGCGCATTTGTCGTGGCATTGTTTCAACAACATTTATGCAACATCACAACATTTATTTACATAAAATAAATAAATACATTTTGCATAAATTTTTGTCCATGATCTTGTATTGATGACGAAAGAGTCGAACCACTCCGTAAAGTCTTCTCCAGCGCATCCCAAAAACTTTCAATGAGGTTAAGGTCAGGACAATTCATGTGTGAAAATGATTTCTCATGCTCCCTGAACCACTCTTTCACAAATTGAGCCTGATGAATCTTGGCATTGTCGTCCTGGAATATGCCCATTGATGGAATAACCTGGTCATTCAGTACATTCAGGTACTCAGCTAACTTAATTTTATTGCTGCATAATGTTGTTGAGCCTACACCTGACCAATTGAAGCAAACCCAGATCATAACACTGCCTCCAGAGGCTTGTACAGTGGGCACTATGCATGACGGCCAGGTGTAGATTTTGGCCAGGCAGTGTATAACAAATACATTGCCATTTATTAGTTATTTATTATAAAATTATTTTTATTATAAATTAAAATGTATTATAAATTATTTTTCCATACAGTTCAATAGGAAAATGAGTCAGGAGAAACAACCCTTAAAGCGATCCATCCATATCTACAGCATATGTGGAAGCAGGGTGATGCTTTCAGGCTTTTTTGATGCCTCAGACCCTTGATTACATATAGCCATTTAGCCAGCCATGTGTTCCATATTTTTCCCATGTAATTTACAACTTAATCTAGTCCCACCCCCCAATTCCCATAGAGATCCATACGAATGCAGAGAGGTTATAGTATCCCTTGTAAAATAATACCTGAAAATAATATATCAAGGGTCTTTTGAAGTTTTTGGGACACAGACATCAGGAAGACATGGCATGCCAAAGGATATGCAACCAAATATTAAATATGATTACTTTATTTAAGTTTATGTTTATTTGTCCAATTACTTTTGGTCCCTTAAAATGAGGGTGGGGACTATGTATAAAAATGGTTACAACTGCGACAGGGTTCACCCGATATGGATGTAAAAACCCTAAAATTAAAGCTGAAAGTCTGCACCTCATTTTTATTTTTTATTTATTTATTTATTTAATTTATTTATTTATTTCGAACAATTTAATAAAGATTAAAATAAAATAAAATTAAGAATTGAGATAATGTCAACAAACTAAATAATTTAACAGAAAAAAAAAACCAGCACGTAAAACTCATTAATCATACGGCTATACCTATACAATGATTCACATAATTATTATTATTATTTCTTTTGTCCGAAATGGAATAGGAAGAAGCATATGCTTATCTAGTCCTATTCCAATTTTAACTTACTTAATTAATTACCATTACAAATTATAGTACAATACAGTCTTGTAGATTTACAATCTCAGATTTCAGTCGTGATATCAAGAAACAAACACACTTTTACCATCACCAAGTGGCACATTCTCCTTCTTCGCTCCTGTACCTTGTAAAAATCTATTTTTTGTACATCTTTTTAAATTGTAATACATTTACACTCTTTAATTTTTTCCTCGAGACCATTCCACAACACCACACCACAAATCGAAATACACATAGTCATTCTTCTATTTCAAATCCAATGTGCTGGAGTACAGAACCAAAAATTCTAAAATTGTGTCACTGTCCAAATATTTACGGACTGAAATGTAGGCAAATCCACACACAATACGTGGATAAGCATTTTCTAGTCAAAATTACAAAAATATTTTCATATAGAGAATTCCAATGAATGTACAAATACACTGGATATAAGAAATATTATCTGAGTCTGTTAGCAGCATGCAACTTGCATAAGAAATGATGACACCAAATGAGTTCAAGCGAGAGGAATTCTAACTAAATGCTCAAGAGCACGCTGATGTATTGTTCAGCATATAATGTCCTGACACATTACACAGTTTTCCACCATGCAAGGCACATTCATCAATTGACGTGGCTGCAAGTGGATGGTTCTACGTGTAAATAGTAAAAATTTAATCCGAAAGTATATGGTATTTTGGGTCGGGATTTTCAATCTGCTGGCAGACTTTTCAAAGCCTGCAGAGCATTTCACCCTAACTTGGTGAAACATCTCAATCAGCTTTTTGCATGTAATGGAAAATGTGTCACAGTTTTACAGTTTGAATAATTATGTAATTTGGGTGGAATTTATATTATGGGGTTTACTGCAAATCTACAAACTTTTAACATTATGTTTTAGTCCTCTTTAATCCCAATTTGGAATACAAATAGGCCCATCTCATCGTAGACATCCTCTGTTAATGTTGAGGGTGCACACTAAATCAAACAACATCTGTAATCAGTCCACATTTCTTTTCACTCTAGATTTACCCACAAGCTGTACAGTCCTTGCATCTGAGGACTATACAACTTGTAGGTCCATCACAAGAAAAGTTCAAATGTACAGACTTGCCCTTCGATAATTCAAAGGAGAAGAACAGCACAGATGTGCTTACGCTAAAGCTATCGCCGTGCCGTACAAATTTTGAGATACATAAAATGTAATTAAGAAAAGTAATGATACTGACCTGCTGTCAGAAGCACACCACCCACAAAAGGGATCTTGAGAATACCAGCAGTCTGTCATGCTTCCATATGTCCTGCACTGAGCCATGACCACCCGTTTCATCTGCATCACAGTTAGTCAGCTGTGTCCATTATTACAAGAACCATTTTAAACCACAAGACAAAATAATCAAAATGTTATCAAAAGGCACCTGATTTCCCAAAGCCATATAGATGTGTTTCTTATCTACTGGGTCCAAAATCATTTTGGAATGCACAGGATGGTCATTGTCAGATTTGTACAGGATGATAGGACAGGCGGGTTTCATGGCCTTGTCCACTGAAATCTGAAACAATAAAGGGAAAACTACATTTTTCCTTATGACTGTGATTTCACACAATATATAATCTTTGTATCTTATCTTGGTCTTGGCTGTGGAATTTCATAGGTAACTGTACCTTGATGCCATTACAAGCACATACATACAGTACATAGTTTTGTCTTATGATGGTGAGTGTGATGAACAAGGATTATTTTGTTCACTAGAAATGTATCTTGTATCATAATCTATGCTCCAAAAATATCTTTAATGATTTCAGCAATGATACACCAGAGATGCTTCTATCAGTATTTAAATAGGCAAAGTTTATTCATGCAAATATGACTCTGATTTAATTGGTTAACATCTGATATAAACATTTCAAGATGCCGTAAACATTAGAAATGACTGTGTGACACCTTGATTAGCTGTCCATCCGCTGTCCCGATAAAGAGCACCAGCCAGGAACCAGTCGTCACAGTGGCCACTGCTGTCATCGACTGGTACTTAAAAACCACAGCCTTTGGTGCGATAATTTCCAATTTTTTCTGGAGGAGAAACAACCCTTAAAGCGATCCATCCATATCTACTGCATATCTGGCAGCAGAGGGATGGTTTGAGGCTTGTTTGATACCTCAGACCCTTGATGACATACAGCCATTCCGCCAACCATGTATTCCATACTGTTCCAGCATAATTTACAGCAAAATCTAGTCTCTGAGTCACAGACATAAGGAAGTCATGGCATGCAAAGAGTCTGCAATCAAATATTAAAAATTATTACTTTATTCTACATTATGTTAAACTGTCCAATATGTTTTGATGCCCAAAAGTGTGTGTGTGTGTGGGGGGGGGGGGGGAACTATGTACAAAAGGTTCTATCATTTCTAAACACTTAATTTGATATGGATGAAAATACCCTGAATATAAGCTGACAGTCTGCACTTCAACCTCATTGTCATTGTATCCTTTCAAACTCAAAGTGCTAGAGTAAAGAACCAAAAAAACAAAAAATGTGTCACTCTCCAATTAATTATGGTGCTCACTGTACATGAGTATGAAAAATGGGACTTCCCTTCAATAGGCTTTAAGGTGTGAACCCCGAGTAACAATTTTACTCATTAATGATTTCATTTAATTAGTTTATAAACATCATCATTAATTTACAACATGAAATGCTGTAGTATGTAGTGGCATATTGTAAATTATGTTGTAAATATATCAAACTACCACAGACTTAACTATCTCAACAAAAAAACATTTTCAACGTACAAAAAGTTACTCACGCATAGCCTACAAAGCACTGTCAGTAATTAATTAAAACTTGCAAAAAATAGGCCTGCCGTTAAAAGTATTGATATAAAAATGAGGGCAAGTTACAACAAACAATATTGCCTATCGTAGCTCACACTAATCGAACTAGCTGTATTCCAAAGCAATGCTACCCAATCTTTCCTAAATTATTTAATGTAGTCATAACTTGGCCCTGTGTTTCTTCATCTTACTATCTGAAGGTAATGTGGTCAATCAAACTTTAAATGTCAAATACCAAAAATTGCCTCATGGAAGAACACATCATTTCAAAGAATGTTGTAAATAGTTGACGAAACAGTACACTCCAGAAAGGATATGATTATACTTGGTTGTCAAGTTAATACATAAAAAAAGTACAGGTTTTTAAAAATGTTCTATGCGGCTAGAAGTTTTTCTAGCAGCATATCACATTCAAATTTACAACAGACATGTATATGCCAACAAACATCATTCACAATAGAGAAAGGGGGATGAATACATAAATACAGATAAAAATAGTAAATAGCCTAAATATTTAATTTTACAAACCTATCCAGACATATGTTTGCTCCATTAATGTAGCATATTGTGTGGGTCAGATGAAGCCAAATAAGTAAAACAGTAGGCTACTAATTCTTTGAACATGTCAAATAAAATGTTTTGGCCTACTGTGATATGATCATTTTCAATAATTTATCTACTAACCTGATTCGAAGACGAGCAATCCCCTTCCGCGCAAAAATCCGGATCATTAGCTCGAGGCTGGTCAGAAGAGTCTCCTTGTGTGATATTGAAAATGGCTAGTGCTGTGTTCTCGGGGTCGAGCGGGTTACCGACTTTGAAGATACCTGCCCAAAGAAGTGGGGAACCTGCAGAGGAGACGAGCTGTCCGTAGTTTTTGCCCTCACAGCACTGAAGGATCGTACCTTTGAAGGATTTCAATGTGTCTCTCTTTGCCTCTCCTTTATTCATCGACAAAACTCGAACTCGTTGTTGGGGGTCGTTTATGTTCAAATTAATTAATATATAAATGTGTTTATCCCATTGGAAGCCATCCACAAACTCAAAATTAAACGCATCTGATCTCGTGGATATAAACTCAGCAGAAATCTCTCCAATTTCTGAAAATATCCCTCCTTCTTGCAAATTATTTGTGTTTCTAAGAGTTATGAAAAAACTGTCAACAGAACAAGTCGTAGTTCTCGGTACCGCTCCGGCCAGAAGGTATGTGTTTTTTGTGGTCTGTCCAATGTCGACCAGAAAACCAATGGATGATTCATTGGGGTAGACTGAAGCTACAGCTATTGGTTCCATGTGTATGGTTTTTGAAATATTTTTCAAATCTAGCACCTCGCAATACCCACACATTTGGGTTCCACAGGTGATCAGCGTGTTGTTCTTTTCAAATGGCACCAACATCTTCACTCTGTTACGCTCCGCTGCTCCAACGTTAGATGTGTCCTTTCTTATTTTCACGGTAAGGTTTCTGTCCATCTGGTAGAGTTTGTCGTACGTGGCGACGTAAATGGTACTCTTTACAATAGCGAAGTTACTGACATTTCCATCTAACGGTTGGCTTTCATCAGAATGACTGTGACCGATTAGGAAAATGATGAAGATCAACGTCTGCATTATTTCCTTCCACTTTAAGTAACGCAGAAAAAATAATGCATTCACAAAGCTAAAAGTGTGTTCGCGCATTCTTAGCTTGTGCGGTGGTGACTGCACGAAACGAAGTTACGAACTAAAGTCTGTTCACATACACTCATAGGCTACCGTTAGCTCAAACTTCCCTATTCGTCTGGCAAAACCTGCCTTCTCTCTGCATGTTTATTAAGTAGCTACCACCGAATAGCAGTCTGGCCTAGTTGTAGCCCATTTCATTAACAAATTAACTTTGCGCATAGCCTAGCTAATTGACTGAAGTAGCCTACGTAATAGGCTACAACTATCCGTGTCTGACCTGCCGTGTAGCCTACTGTACGTGGCTTTAACAGCAGACTGCTTCTAAATTGCATATCATTGGGGGATTTAATATGCAAAAATATATATTATTTGGTATCACAAAAGGTAGCCTAACGCGGCAGGATAAGCCTATTGTACGCTCATAAATTAAGATCCTCTTAACGACGTTACTAATGGTAAGAAGTTTGAAAACCTAAATTAACACAACCTATATAAACCTTGTTAGACACCACACTTTAAAACTTTAGAAAGAAAAAACACATACGCACATCAATGGTGTAGCCTATAGATCCACATGAAATAGCCTTATGAGAAAAAAAGGTAGGCTACACACAAGTGCACAGATTTTCTGTTGATCAATTATAGTCCGGCCTACACATCAAATGACTACCTTCAGCAGGTTTGTAAATCATTATGCATTTATATCTATTCTTTGCACATATACCTAATAGCCGACAGTCATCAATGAGCTAAATTTTTAGTTACATGTTTCAAAATGTTTTCAATTGGATTATAATCCTATATTGTAATCCTGGATGTTGTGTAGCTACCTGTTATTGTCTAATTTAATATCATGAAATTAAAATGTGCACCTGCCTATGTATTGTCCCGCTGTTGTCATATACTGCCATCTTCTGGTTAAAAATATCAAGATGCTTCCCGGGGAGACGATTTTAATGATCACTCTTCAAAGGGCGCCCCAAAAAGCCAAACACAAATATTGAAATTATGTGAGTTAATAATGCTCGATTGATGTATTTCATTAATAGCCTAGTTGTCGTATTAAAAGTTTGAAGACGTCCATGGGTGCTCCAGGTAAACCCTGCATTTTAATTTTGCATATATTGATGATCTCTGTGGAAAGAGATTATAAAGAATCAAGATTAAAAAGAAAAGATAGGCTAGAAAGATGGCTTGCTAATGAAAAATATGTCTGATTTAACTAACGACCAATTTGTTGACAATACAACTCGACATCCATTTGGGTTTAAACGGACTCCAGTGCAGCATTGGGTAACCTCTCTCTCCAGTGGGGCCAATTTGCGTTTGCAAATTAGGGTGCGCCTACATTTTTCCAGAGTTAAGCGCCAACAATACTACTGTCAGATTTTATGAGGATATGGAATGAAAATCTATAGTCACACAAGAGTCTTGACTCTTGATCTGAATGCTATTTATGTTTTTTGGTAAATTATATTTAAAGGAATGTTTTGGGCAACAAATATTGTTGTCTCTTGATTCTAATAAGTTGACTATGCTGATTAACACAAAATCAAGTGAAAGGTGTTGGTTATTTACTCAGAACTTCCTATTTTAACATCTAGGACTTTCTGTTACCTTTCCCCCACACAGTAAAATGTCCAATGTTCAATTTACTCTAACAGAGTAGGCTATACATATAGAGTCCAATAGAGACCTTGTGTACCAGCTAACTTCCCCAACCCCTTAACCCCCTTTATATTAACTCTTTTAGAGCTGAATTAACACCAAGCATTTTGATTGTGGAAGAATGCCATTGGATATTTGGAAAAAAGGAAAGAGAAGGATCACCAAATAACTATAATCAAATCTGTTTTGCCAGTGATTCATTAAGCAGGTTCTTCACATTGATAAATTATTGTTACTGCTTCTTGCAAGCCAAATTATTCAAGCATTCAAGTTTAAATTGCATAAGCTCCTTTTTCATTTCTAACTTGTTTGTGTCAAAACTCAACCACACCTGGCATTTACAAGGGTATTACTTGTGTAAGCAGCCTTGACTGGAACAGGTCAACAGGTGGCACTAAATTCAAAGTGGCAGTGAATTCCGGAATTTGTGTATTGTATGTGTCACCTCCAGATGTATTAACTAGAGATTTAAAGTTGACTTTTCACATTTTATATTGCACGTTTAATATATATTGGTGTGCTGTATGTCTTGTACTTTTACAAGACAAAACTTTAAACAAAATCAACTGTCACTTTAAATCAATCAACAAACTGTACAAATTATCCTGCACAGTATAAATATGCTTCAATATGCTTACCTCAGAAAGGTAATTTTATCAATAGGATAAAGTATTAGCATCCTTATCCCCTACACATAGCTTACTGAACATACTTGTGTTTGAACTCAACTTTCTATTGGCTTAATTGAGTACATTACCTATCAGTTGTTTAAATGTACAGTGTACTGTGAAGCATTCAGGTATTGTATATGAAAATTGAATGAGAATAATGAGCCTATTCAGACATGAAAATGTTTTGTTTAATGAATAGTGTAAAGTTAAGAGTAATGTACTTTTTCATGACTTGTCCACCCCGACTATTCAAATGTTTCAAATATTTAAATTTATCTGAAAACATGCTACTTACATGTTTTTGTGCTTACACAAGCCACACAGATGTGCTTACATACATACTGAAATATACACAGAGACCCAGAGAATAGGACAGCTAGCTCAGTTCGAGCTACAGAAAATAACCACCTCCATCGTCTCTGCTAGACAGCATCACACACAATACATTCATCCATATGTCCAGCTTGTTCTTCCTCGATCCTGAAGGACCACTTCTTATTTTTCTTCCCCCCACTTCACTACTTGGTTAAAATAACCACCCTCATTATATATCTCTCTTTTAAATTGGAATGTGTCAGCAGGCGTAAACATCGTAGGCACTGCAGCAGTTCAGGGTCCTCTAGGACTAGGGCTCGGGAGACGATGCTGACAGCAAATTAGAAAATCATGTTAGCAAATTGTATTTTATGAAGGTTCTCAAACTGTTAGAAAATATATCATAAAAAACTTGGCATGAGATTTCCATTGAAAGCTGATTGCTTTTTTTGTGTTAGGAATCTACACACATACAACGATGATGCCCACAACTTTTTTGTTAGTGGATGATATTTTGCACTTGCAACTATAATAGGCTACTGCAACGTTATAGCACTCCGATGTATTCACATTCCACTACAAACTATTTGCATATGGTCAAAATGTTTTAGCGTTACTTACAGCAATATAGTTAGCCGTAAATGGACAATTGGATAACTTATTTTACTTAGGCTACCTGTGAAAAAAAGGCTGCTGCACATAAGCATGTCCGCTGACGCCTCACGTCTTATTGCTTGGATCCACTTTTCTCGTCTTATGGGCTGCGTTTGGCGTTTCGGAATCGTATAAAAGCAATTCTGTTTTTTTTTACCTTGTTTCTAGGGCATCCCACCAAACAACAACTTTTAGGCATTTTATGCTGTTAGCTAACAGATCGAAATGACAAGAAGGCCCCGGTACGTCAAGTCAAATGGACGGCGATTGCGGGATGTGTTTAATGTGATTAATGGAACGAGACAGAGTAGCCGCCTGATAAAAGGGCGTTACCAAATGATGACAAAAATGAAGTACGAGAGAGGGGTGGCTTCCATTGACATGTCACATATTTTGTTTATATCGTTCAACCCATAGAGGGCTGGATTCTGGTAATTTTCATTGCAAAATGAGAAACATCAACCTTTGTATTGAACATTCGATATTGGGACTACAGTCAATCACTAGCATTTTGGTGTGGCCCAATACATAAGTTATCAACTAAAATAAGTTGTTTCAGTGCTTGGTTACCCTTTAATGGATAAAAAGGTGAAAGATTGGGAGAGGGATAAAATGGGTTTAGAGATAAGGAGAGTGGGAAAAAATAAACACTTTAGCTAACTAACTATTCCAAATGCAAATGCTGACAACGCGGACAACTCTCAAGGGCAAACAAAACGAACGTTTTGTTTAGTGATGTGTCATTCACGAACGATCCGATTCTTGTGAATGGCTCTTTGGTAGGAACGAAGGGAACCCAGTCTCATTGGGGTCTGAGCCGTTTTTTTTTCTCCAAGTTTTCCCTAGTGTTTTGTCAAAAATAATTCATAAAATGCAACCATAATGTTTTGGTATATAATATTTTATAATAAATAATTAATAATAATTAGTTCCATAACCAATAAGACTGATTTTCAGAGGTGTAGAAGCCAGGGGTCAGAAAGTAAAAGTCCTGCCATGTGTTTCCTCCACCCAGCTGATTTCACCAATTAGTTCTACCTCCACTAATTGTCTATTTAGAAAATCTAGGTGATTGGAGCCAAATACTGGGGTGGACTTTTACTTTTTGAACCTGGATTTTACACCTCTGCTGATTTTAGTAAGGTTAACTGTCTCTGTTAAAAAATTCAGATTGAAGTTCACAAAGCGCAAGGCCATGCAGTTGCAAAATACACGGAAAGTTCGCATTAGCTCTTCAACTGATTCGTTGTCTATCGCTCAACTTCCACAACCTTGGATAATATATCGACAGGAAGTCGTACTTCTTGTAAAGAAAGTGAGTGGGAAAATATTATATATTATTTATATACACTGCTCAAAAAAATGAAGGGAACACTTAATCATCACAGTATAACAGTCTAAGTCAATTAAACCAAACCGGTCATGCTGGATGATGTTGCAGGCAGCATAACATTTGCCACAGCGTCTCCAGACTCTTTCACGTCTGTCACAGTGTGAACCTGCTCTCATCTGTGAAGAGAACGGGGCACCATTGGCGAACCTGCCAATTCTGGTGTTCTCTGGCAAATGCCAATCGAGCTGCACGGTGCTGGGCTGTGAGCACAGGTCCCACTACAGGACGTCGGGCCCTCATGGAGTCTGTTTCTGACAGTTTGGTCAGAAACATGCACACGAGTAGCCCGCTGGAGGTCATTTTGTAGGGCTCTGGCAGTGCTCCTCCTGATCCTCCTCGCACAAAGGAGCAGATACCGGTCCTGCCGCTGCGTTGTTGCCCTTCTACGGCCCTGTCCAGCTCTCCTCGTGTAATGGCCCGTCTCCCGGTATCTCTTCCATGCTCTTGAGACTGTGCTGGGAGACACAGCAAACCTTCTTGCAACAGAACGTATGGATGTGCCATCCTGGAGGAGCTGGACTACCTGTGAAACCTGAATGGGCTGCAGGTACCGCCTCATGCTACCTGTAGTGACAAGGGCTCTAGCAAAATTCAAAACTAGAGAAAAATCAGTCAGGAAGAATAAGGAGAGAGAAATTGTCTGTGGCCACCACCTGCAAAACTATTTACTTTTTGGCGGTTGTCTTGCTGTTGCCTCTCCTGTCCATCTGTTGTCACTTTAATTTGCACCAAAGCAGGTGAAATTGATTCACAATCGTTTACGCTTCCTAACTGGACAGATCGATATCCCAGAAGTTTAATTGACTTGGTGTTATATTGTGTTGATAAAGTGTTCCCTTCATTTCTTTGAGTTGGTTGTGAAGATATTGTGAGCAATTACATGCAATAAGGATGTCTTGTGCTGTCTGATGCACAGTTTGAGTCTTCTTCTGTGCAGGTTTTTTATTATCTGATGCCTTTATACAGCGAATAAGCGGCTCAGTGTCTGTGCTGTCTCACAGGGTCAAAGTTCAGCAGCAGGGGCTACAGCTGGAGGAGCTGGCGAGGGAGAAACAGGAAATTGCAGACGTCAGACAGGTGCGTGCCTACAGCCAAACGCTAGGTCAACCAGTGAAACTCAAATACTATGTATGATGTATACAGCTTGTATACTTGTGGTGGTAGTCTGTGGAGCGGGGCCACCACCACAAGTACAAGCTGGTAGCTGTGGCTAACTCACTCACCAGATTCAGACTGACAGCTGTCACTAACTCATTTACCAGATACAATCCAGACTGACAGCCAGGGAATTAAATACATTTTTTCACCTATGGGCCAGAGTGGCTTGTGGAATCTAAAAATCACCAGCTATTTTTAACATTTTACCAGCCACATCACCTTTTACAATATAACACAACCGGGTTGGTTACCTGCCAAAGTGGCTGCTAGAGTAGAAAATCTTACCAGCTTCAGTCAAAATTTTACCAGCATTTGGCTGGTGGCGAGTGTTAATTTCACACCCTGCTGACAGCTGTCACTAAGTCACTCACCAGATAGAATCCAGGTAATGGGCAAAGGAAATCTGCAAAGCGTATAAAAACATGAACATGGAAAAATCTCCACATCTTTCTGGAAAAGCATGAGTAGGCTCTTCATGTGCGTCTGACTGCTGCCCTGGTAACCCCCCAGAGAAACCAGGAGCTGACGGTGCAGCTGGGCACACTGGCCCACTCAGAAGGCGAGCTGCTGGAGGCCAATCACAGGCTCCGTGAGACGCTCGACAGACTGAAGGAGGAGCTGAGAAACGCACGCAGCCAGGCTGAGAAGGCCCAGCATGAAGTGGAGAGGTAGGTCGTACTGACCTGTGACCGCTGTGTACCGCCTTCTGACCACTGTGTACCGCCCCCTGACCGCTGTGTACCGCCCCCTGACCAATGTGTACCGCCCCCTGACCAATGTGTACCGCCCCCTGACCGCTGTGTACCGCCCTCTGACCGCTGTGTACCGCCCTCTGACCGCTGTGTACCGCCCACTGACCGCTGTGTACCGCCCCCTGACCGCTGTGTACCGCCCTCTGACCGCTGTGTACCGCCCTCTGACCGCTGTGTACCGCCCTCTGACCGCTGTGTACCGCCCTCTGACCGCTGTGTTCAGACAATTTTTCTAATGCGGTCAAAACCGCAAAAAGCGCAAGAATCATTCCCAAAGGCTCTTGTACATTATCTCTTGATATATAGCTTTTTTTGTGTATATATATGGTTTTCATTCAAACTACTTACAAGTTAGACCTGTTTTTCGTAAGGTTTGTGCCATTAACTTTATTTTGGCAACACATTTTGTGCAGAGGTATCCAATCTTACCCGAAAGGAGCCGGTGTGGGTGCAGGTTTTTGTTTTAGTCCAGCACTACGACACCTGATTCAATTGAGGTGCAATTAAGTGTTTTGCTTAACATTTTTTTCCAGCAGCGGCGCATTGGGTTTCATAAAGTGTTCTCTGGTTTATGGTGAAATTCAATGTTGCATGCACACATATACAGCTCCTTCTTGGAACTTTACTAGAACCGATTTGTGCCTCACCGATGTTTGTGCCTAACGACTCATTCACGTGCCTAACAACTCATTCACGTCACTGTTATTAATGTTCTAATGATAGTAGTGTCAATAATTTTTTTTTTTTAAAGATAATGCCTTACTCGTTTGTTTCAAAGTTATTCTGAGCCATTTTAAGCATAGTTAAAAAAATATTCTAGCAGCAGTGCCAGAATTTCAGCAGTAGCACTGCTGCCTCTATGTTGGGGAAACACTGAATCATGGAGCTTGACAAGTAGAATCAGGTCTTATTGCTGGGCTAAAACAAAAACATCTGCGCCCACACCGACACTTCTCAGATAAGATTGGACACCCCTGGACTAGTGCCTTAGCAGTGCACATCACCCAGGATGCAAACATTGAGACGCTCAACACCCATGTTCTTTATATGGGTGTGTGGTTTGAATGAAAAAGAGAAGCTATGATGCTGACAGGATAACTTTGGTTTTCAGTTACTGCAACTGCAGTGGCGTAGGTTCGCGTGACAAGTGAAACGAAAGCACATTCATGCACAAAAGTACCTAAAATGTGTCGCCGTTAAGATAAGATCTTGTTGGTCATGTCTGACACAAGATGACAAAATAAGATATTACTTTTGTCTACTTTTAGAAGTGGCATTTGCTGAAGATCGGCATGTACCATGAGTATGTTGATTGATTAGGAAGAGCGTCTGGTTATGATCCTCAGTTTAGCTCAGACATGGTTTGTTTGTTTTGTCTTGACATCTTACAGTGGCCCTGTCCTGTTAAACGTCTCTCCACATTGTGTGGTGCTCGGTTTTTCTAATTGCTCTTGTCGGTCGCTGTCTTGTAGCCGCTTGTGATGCCTTGTCTCCTGTCTGTCCGTCTCCCCTGCGTCCGCTGGTGTGTGACCTCTATGCTCGTGCTCTCTGGCGCTCCCCCTGCAGGGCGCTGGAAGAGCGGCGTGTGGAGTGGCTGGAGGAGAAGCACAAGCTGCAGGAGAGGGACGCCGAGCTGCAAGAGAAGTACAGCCAGGCCAAAGAGCGCCTGCAAAGGGCGGCGCTGGCGCAAAAGAAGGTACCAAACTATGCAGAAGCGGGGAAGCGACTACACCGCAAAGTTTTCTGAGCCCACTGCCTCAGCATTGTAGCTTGTTCTGAGAAAAACCACGTGTGTGGTTCTGCTTTGGTCCCGTGTGAGAAAAAACACAAAAGAAAGTTTGATTCCATTTCAGAGGAAGACCATGAATGAGAACAAAGAGAAGAAGCTCCAGGACAAGATTCAGCTGCTGGAGGCCAAGATTGCTGAGCTGGAGCTCGAGACTCGAACAGCAAAGTACTGGTCTTTAACTTCCATCACGTCTATCGCTGTATTGAACATCAAACGCGTATGTGGATGCATGTGGTTCGTTTCATGAAGTTTTTGTTGATTTGGACTCAAGCCGTTGTCAATGCTTCAAAATAGAGTGAGACATCTTGTGCCTGCGGAGTTTCACAGATTTTGTTGATATGCCACCCTTCACAGGAAGTCCTCCCACGCAGCCTGACCGTACATGTGTATGTTTGCTTGCTTGTGCGTGTGTGGAACCCAGTAAAACGGTGTTGTTTTTGTTGTAACGTAGTGATGTGGCGTAAGTGCCGCACTTACACACATTTTGTGTTTGCACTATAATTTGTTCTTTAAAAGAATGTCTGCTAAAAGCCAGTACATCAGAATAAAGAAATGATCTAAATAAGAAACTGCAGGAGCGGTGGACAGTCGGCTTTGTGTCGCCCGAGGGATATATGAGAGGGATTCAACCACATGGGGATCCGTATATGGGTTTGAGGGCAGGCTGACCTATGGACTGCGCCACTGTTACGCCCCTTCGCCAGTAGGGGGTGTTAGTTGTGTTTCACCTTTCCAGGAAATGGAGAACACCTGTATGGGGGCCTATTTAAGATGCGCTGATCCACTGCTTCACTCTCTCTCCTTCACACCTGGACCACATCGCCCTGCCCAAGATGCCTGATTCTGGCTGTTAAAATAGAGATTGTTGTATGTGGCTGTGGCAAACTCTACAATAAATTATAATTCTTTTGATATCCCTGGTGTTGGTTCCGATTATGTTGGGTACTACACCGAGTACGTAACAACAACACAATCTCGCCAAATCAAACTCATTGCTGTGGTACAAGGAGGATTATGAGAGCTAAAGTAGGCGATGGCCACCACCAGCACTGATGTGTTTTCGTAACCCCTCCCCCTTTCCCCAAGGAAGCCGGCGTATTCCGAGGAGCAGGCCCACCTCCACCGGCGCCTGAAGGAGCTGCAGCGGAGGCACGGCGAGTTCCGCCGGCTCCTCCTGGGGACCCAGCTGGCCTCCGGCCCCACCTTCGCTTCCGTGCCTGGGGCAGAGGCGCCTTTCGCCAGCCTCCAAGTGAGTACCGGCAGCCAGGGTCGGGAGGAGCGTGGGTTACGCCCGTGAGCCACAGCCAAGCGCCGCGTGTGACTGCGCCCGTTTCTATGTTACATTTGTGCAAGATGGTGTCAAGCTTTTTAGAAATATGCCGCCCAAAGTTGAGGATTTTTTTTTCTTTTTGTCTTTTGTCTGGTTTAAAAAAAGGGGAGGACTGTACAAGAGCATTAGCCTGTACAAGAGGGTAAGTGATCATTTGAGCTGTTATTTGTTTTACCGTTTGTTTTTGCCTTGAAGTGATTTGGCCATGCTGTTTTGTTTGGTATCGTGCCAGACAAGGGAAAGAGTAAGAGGATCGAATCCGGACCCTGCCAGTGCTGACTGTGGCCAGTAGCTCCGTAGGGCGACGCACAATTGCCGATTGCCTCGCACAGGGTAAGGGAGGGTTCAGTCGATTCGGGGGTCCACGTTTCATCACGCTCTGGCGACCCCCGCTGGTCGATTGGGGTCCCCCGCCGTGGACTGCGCGCCAAAGCCGCATAATAAAGTCTTCCTTGGACTCCGCTATATGCGAGCTTAGCTGCAGGCTGCAGCTTGAAAAGAAACAGGCTGTGTTTCGGAGGAGAACCGCAGACGGCAACACTCTCCTGAATAGGCAGCGGGGATCGCGCATTAATGCGGCTGCAAATAGTACTCGGATATACCAAGTTAGGGTGGGAACTGGATATGCTCAGCCCCTTGTTGGGTGCCAAATTTTATCATTTTTTTTAAGAGCAAGAGAAAAGGAGAGCACATTCTTTAGTGGAGGGCTCGTTTGACTGGAGGCGGAACCGCTGGAAGTCGCGCTGATTCACGCCAACGTGTTTCCCTGCAGGACGCGGAGCACCAGCGGGAGCTGGCCGTGCTGCGGAGGCGTCTGGAGGAGCTGGAGTCCAGCCAGCAGCAGCAGCTGGAGGAGCTGGGCCCCCCTCTGGACAGGGACCAGGAGCGGCAGGAAAGGGGCGCCAGCACGCACGACTCCCCTTCCCAACTCTGACCTCAAACCCCCCCTCCGAGGAGGGTTTCTGAATGTGTGTTGTGATGGGATTGTTTTTTTTAAACGCAAATAAGTGTGTGACGGGTGTTTCCGAATTGCACGCGAGATTTAAAGTTTACATTGTACAGCGTAAAAAACACTATTTCACTCTGTTCCTTCAGCTTCACTCCTACAGAACAACCTTATCTAAAAGTATGTCAAGCCTCTCTCCTGTGTTCTCTCTCGCTCTGATTGTATGTTGTAATTGGGTATGGATATGTATAACTGTTAGGTGCTGAGATGAGTTTTCTTCATAGCGGTGTCTCACTGTAAAGGATTCAGAGGTTTACATGTTGCTGAGGTCAGTGCAGCCTTGCACTTCCTTAACATGACCCTTCTTCACTGACCTGATGTGACATTTGACATTTTTAGTGCAGCTAATATATGACACAACTGGCAAACCAGTGTTCGCATTTCAAACCTATACTTCCTGTCGGTAGAGGAGGTTGTGACACACCCGTGTTATTAACTTTATAGTGACCAAACTGTCAGGACCAAAAAGGACAATCCAGGGCTGTAACGCAAAATGTCATCTTTTGTGTCACCTAATGATTTAGTCTTTTGTACACTATTCATGCATTAAATTTTTTTTATCTTTTAGAGTGGAATGTGCTTTATTTGTTCCCATTTTGAGATTACATGGTGTCATTTGAGTCAGCTGGGTCATATCGATATGATTCGCAGTACTTCTTTCAAGGCGAAAAAGCATCAACTGAAATAGTTTGAGACAGCTAAACTACTATGTATTTCAGAATAACCACTATACAGACGTACCTCACTAGACAGTGGTTTGTAGAACAATGGTTTTTACTCTGCGTAATAGTGGCCTCCTGGTTTAAGGAGATGGGAGCTCAATTCAGTCCATTTTATTTGGCACACTTCACCCTAAATTGAGTTAGGGCGTTGGGCAGTAAGTAACAAAACGCAGGCAAGGCCAAGTTAAATCGGTAACATGCAGACTGTTAAGGGCGATCGGTATTTCAGGGACAACAGCTAACAGGCATCGGGGACAGTTGCATCTAGTACTAATCGTCATTTCCAGGCTCAAAATGTTGAAGTGTATATGTACAGACACCTTTGGCTGCTTTTAGGCCTGGGCGCTAGGTTGTTGGCATTCCTAGCCAGCGAAACTCAACACTAATAGCGGTTTGTACTTGTATTTAGCCTGCATTTATAACAACAGTTCACTGTTCATTTAGTATGGTTGCTATTTGTGGCTTCCAATGAGAGCATGTGCTAATGGAGAATTAACCCCCCCTCCCATGTTTAAGTTTAATTTGTACATTATCTGAATTTAGATTTGTCGTTCACTCAAAGATCAGTTCGTACAACTCACAATTTTCCCGTTCATTAGACACAGTCCACACCAAACATGGACTAATGCAAGACCTCCTCTGCTTGGCAAAGCTGTTCGCGGTGCAGCCAGTAAATCATCAAAAGGAGTGGTCCATAATACAGGTGTGAGTTGTACTGCATTTGCCCTGATGCGCAGTTCTTGCATGCTTCAAATGCTTTAACAAGCCTGGCTGGGATAAACACTTTGCAAATGGAAAAGGTTGTTCTATCATTGTTTGGTCTTGTTTCTTTCCATCCCATTTTGCAAAAGATTTAAAAACGTAACTGAAAAAAGGAATCGCTTTAGAGCATATTCATTTGCTTGTTTTGTTAAAATAACACTATAAAAAGGGGAATAGTCGTCATAGCTGGCAAATGGCAGTATCTTTTTGAAGTCTAATGACGCCTATGAAACCAGTGAATGAGGAAGATCCTGCTTACCAACCCGTTTCTCATTTGAAATCTTGCTTTATTGTAAAAAATACCAGCAAAACCAAGTGTCTGTTAAAAGAAACGGACAGTATTTATTAAAGACTTAAAAATTAATGTATGTTAAATGTATGATAAAATGACAGGAAAATATCCAGAACTGTAGCGTGTGTTCAGTTGGATATAAAGGAAATGCTTAACCTGTGAAGATGTTTCCCCAGCAAAAAGCACACAAAAAAGATAAAACATGCATAACATATGCTGTAGCATTAATGGGCCATTTCAGTGTCATGCAAGCCTATATTCCACACGTAAGAAAAAGATGTTTCAAGGCCGCAGCACTGAAACACCCCAGGCTATATTTATTGGATGTGTGGAGCCTATCATGTAGCATATTTAGCAGCAAAATTACTAAACTTGATATTATAATAAGATGCATTCAACATTGCAGCTGACAGACTGGCTATAATGGACCTGTAATTGGCAGGTGTATCTGTAATGTACATCAGTCTGAGTAACCATCATGCAACACGGCTGCTTGTAGACTTTGTGCAGTAACCAGCAGACTAACCACCATGTCTTTCCACTCACTGGAAGGGATTACGGACTATAATGAGGCTGTCCCTAATAAACATGTTTCATTAATCCATTACATACACTGCCCTCTTAGGGTTTCCCAAAATCAGTGGCAGAGCTTGAAATATTGACAGGGGTCATGACATGATCTTTCATGAGATTTTTTACAAGAATGTGTTCCTCACAGAAATTTGCTGGAAGTAGTCAAGAGATTATTCCATTCTGGTTGAGTCTCATTACATCGCACAATTTATCTTAAATCACAGAACCATCCTTTAAAAGGGGTGTTAACTTCAAGCCATTTAGCTCAGTTGAGAAAATACTGACAATGTTGCACAGAAGCAAATACCAAAGCAAGGACGTATGCAAAAAAACAAAAGGGCTAAGCATGTGGCCATTGTTAGTGCATTGTGGTTTTTGTAGTCCACTCAAAGAATCCTGCGGAACATTCCTTTAATAATTCATGCTGGTGAGGATAATCCATTACCACAGGAACCCAAAGTGCTAAGGCATGAAGACCTTCAACCTGAGGAATAACAACTGTCCGCTCTGCCATAAAATATAAGATCAGTCATGTGCTTTAAAGATTTTGGTATGAGTTTTGTCTGGGCTGCTGATTGGATGTAGCCAGTCTGGCTCCCATATTGGTTGTAGAAGGGTGCTGCAGCCTGGGACCATCGCCTGCTTGAGCTGTATGACGGGAAAGGAAGGATTGCAATCCCAGGAACAGCTCTTCTAGTCAATAATGTCTGGTGGGTGTGTGCAGCAGGAGGGAGGTCAATCCCAGGAACAGCTCTTCAGGTTGGTGAACAAATCCTTGACCTGCTGCAGGCTCTCCTTCAGCTCACTGGAAGCCCCATTCTGTACCAGCTTCTCCTGTATCTGAATGGAACAGATGAGACAACTCACAAACGGGTCTACTAAAATGGTTCTACCTGAGACAATTTAACATAAGTCTGTACTTACGTACATTGAGGCTTCTTACATTGTTTTATCCAAATCATTCAAGTGAGTTGCTATCACTCCCCATGTTCCAGAGGGGCGAGGCTGTGATATATAACTGCCATGCATTATTATGTAACATAATATTCATGACTATGTTACATGGTTAGTAATTAATCACTGTGCTAACTATGATGCTGGGGGGGTGGCTCTGGGTGCCCAATCACTTGTCCCTTTTGCTCCAAGTACCCGATGTGCCCCTTTCAGGGACGTAGAAAGCGGACATAGGTCGTTTCTATTTAAATAGAAATAGAATAATATTTACTAATAAAGAATGTGATCCAGCTACATACGGAAAGAAAGGGAGGGAGGGAAATTTAGCAAGAACACAAATTAAGTATTTTTTTAAAAGATGGGTTTGTTATGCAGTATTGTTAGCTTGCTTGGAGTGATTTTGTTTCAAATTTTTTAACAGAAGATTAATAAATACTGAAAATAAATACCCCCCTAGCGCTGAAGTGTCCCCCACAGATGCCAAACCACTCCTGCACGCTTGGTCCCTTTCATTTGATTAAAAAAATTCATATTTGTACTATTATTGCTGTTGTCGTTAATTTTAATCATTCATTTTGGGTGTCATCAAATAGTTTTTCTAGGTTGATGTGCCCTTTTTCTCACTTTGAGCACTTGCCCCTCAAAAGGTCTTTACACGGCCCTGCAGATCATTATAACTGCTCTGTTACGCAACTGCACACACAACATTTGCAAAAACCCTTACTCCCCAGCCTCCAGGAACGAAATGGTTGCATTATTGCCACAAGAGAATTGAAATGTACTGAACATGTTTTTTCTCCCTTCCAAGGAAGCCCTCTGACAACTTGTTCTTGCAAGAGAAGTTTTTACTAGTGAATCAGTGCCCTGCTTCTGTGCTGGATACATGTTCTGTCTCCTTGCAGATAGTTCTGATGGCACAGCCATTTTCTGCCGACGCAGCGCTTATCATTGCCTTCAGTGTGTGACCATGTTTATTCTACAGATGGACAGGAATGTCTGGGTGATGAGGCGATCCGTCTGAATCCCAAAGAAAGCCTACCACATTGAAGTACTGCTGCAAGTACTTGTAGAGTTCTCGTAGTGCGGCTGGTTCGTTAAATTCATTTTCGTGTTTCTGAAAAAGCAAAGCAAATGGTCAGCAGGAAAACTCTATGGACTGCACTAATATAGCGCCTTTATCCAAAGCGCTTTACAATGGCCTCTCACTCATCCGTTCACACACACATTCACACACCAATGGCGGCAGCCACCATGCATCTATCTCCCTCCTAGTCTCCTGTTTTCTTTATGTTCACACTTCCAAAAAACATACACATAGATTATAACAGTTCTTAAAATGAAAGCCTCAATATACAGCCTTTCTGATTCTCTGTCAATCTGTCAGCTTTACCTTTGATTCCTCCTGCAGGAAAGCCTTGAACTCTGAGCTAGAGATGGCTGGTAGGTCTCTCACTTGCTTGTAATAGGCCTTCACCTCCTGCTTGTATTGGGGGATGTCTTTGGCGTAGAGGAGTTTATTGGTGGGCGCATGCTGGAAGTAACGGGTTTAAATTTTTCAGTTAAAAATGCTGAATGTTAAGTTAACAGTGTATTGTAAGTGCTTGTAACAGAAAGCCCCTTGACATATTGGAATTTGCTGGATATATTTATCAGAGTGTGCTTCTCCAAAAGTTGCTGTACCAGCCCACTCTGTGCAGTAAACTGACAGGGTAATTTTGTGCAAAATACAAATGGAGCCATTCGTTTCTTTTTGGAGCAGGAGCCAGTCTATGGGCAGGACAGGCCCACTTTATGTTTCATCCCACTCTATATAAATGTGTTATATTTGGAATTATTCTTGTAACAAGGACTTCAGATAAGGAAGCAAGTTGTACCTTGTCCAGCTGCTGCTCTGTCAGGGAGAACGAGTCCATGAAGGCCTGGGCGATGACAGACAGACAGCCCTCCAGAAGGGGTGTCTTCTCCATGTCAAACAAAAACTGGGGGTTCTTCAAAATGTTTATCCAGAAGCGCAGGGGTAGACTGGGAAGGTGGAGGACCCGGGGAGGATGAGAAAAAAGAGTATGCTTTACTTATCTACATTTTTACTTTCACAACCAACCTTTGCCGTGCTCTGCACTCTACGCCATGTTATATATAGTGTAGTACAATGGTTAGGAAACTGGAAGTTTCATTCCAAGGTACAATAGTGCAGTTGTACCCTTGATAAAGGAGCTTAAACTGAATTGCTTCAATATACTGTATAAATGGATGTAAATATGCAAAAGCTATGAGTGTCTGCTAAATAGCTGCAATTTTATAATGTAAAAATGTGTATTATTATTATTATACACATTACTGTCTGAACCTGTTGTTGTGAGTATGGCTTGCAGTGGGACTGAGAGTAGCGACATTCATGGTTGGCACCTGTTGGTTTTCCAAATGTGGAGCACATCCGGGTCACTGATTTTCTTTCTTTCTCCTTGGTCGTCCAGGAAATCAAAGAAATATTTGATGGCGGGCGGGATTCTGTTGTTGGTCGCGCCCCATATCGACTTGAAAAGTTTCTCCACGTAGGAATGCACGGCCACCTGAGGAATGATGTAATCATCAACTTTCTCAGTAGGATCATTCAAAGTGACTCCCTATAACTCTCATACGCTCACTGTTTGACTGGCAGTACTCTCATTTTATCAAAGGTTTTAATATATTTTTGTTGTCTTTTCTTTTACTTTGTATTTCCCTTTGCCTCTCATTCATACGTACACACACACACAAACACACACACACACACACACAAATTTCTGATTTGTTCGCAGTGAAGTGAAGGCTCATGCACACCTTTGTTGATGAGAATTTTTAAATTGTGTACCTTTGTGGACAGCAGTTTTGTCAGATAGACCTCTTTAAGCTTCAGCTTCTTTCTCTCTGGGTTGCCTCTCTGGTGACAGTCAATATCGGGATCAATCTGTGACAAAACGCAATCAAGAAACATACATCAGCGGTCAACTCACCTGCTGACAACCATTTCCACAATTGTTTTCAATTCTTGCTGTATATCTCTATGAGGAATTAACCAAAGAAATGATAATGATAAAGAGAATCATGGTGCAGCTTACCAAGTGGAAGTACTTAATGGAGAAGTTCTTATCATCTGCAACAATACCACATAGTTTCAAATTACTTTTCCCACCGAGACGCATGGGTGGTGAAATGATCTGCAAGCACTGCGCCACTGTGAATTTCGCAAATGAATACAGATAGCTAATGGACAGCGACATCCAACGTATCTAGTTCCCAGGGGAAGAACAATGTAACATATCCACTTCCCTTGAGGAGGCAGCGAAAAAACATGCTCACCGAATGTGTAAAGCTTTGCAGAGAGAGGCAAGTAGGCCTACTTAGAGGTTGTTTGTTTTCCCCTGATGCCTCTTGGGAAATGTTCATGATTAGGCAGCTTACAATGTGAAACAACGCGTAGTTCAAAGCATGTTGTGCCAATCGCAGCTTCTTTTCGCCCAGCTGGGATGGACTCAACGACTGCAGGCAGCGTGCAGGTGCCAAATAAGAGGAGCCACTCTTACGCAATGTGGTGGAAACACTGCACACTGAAACCTGCTATGGTTAACTCTGCAGCACACTGCGGAAACCCTCTTTGCACGGTTAGTACCAGCAGAGTCAAGCTTCAAGATTGTTCCCTGTAAAAACGACCAGTGCTTTAGCAAATGCCGTAATTTATATGCTTGACAGATGCCGTAACATGGAGTTTGTGTACATGCGGTTAATACACAAAAGCGTGTCAAGGGGTACAGCGGTGCAGTCTGTGTAGTAACCAACACCTTCAAAACAAGAATAAAAAATATCTTTAAACCACGTAACCGCATGCTTTCACTTTTACAGGTTCCGTCGGGTCTCATCAGATATTCACTCTATGGCACAATAAATCCTAATGAATGAGGGCAGGACTCACCCTTCAAACTGAGTTGTGTGCTCAAAGGAGCATGGGCTTGTTTCAAGATGACTTTGACAGAGGCTCCTTCAGGAATCTGAAAACACCCAGCAACCTTGTCAGGGTTGGGATTTTGAACCAGCAGCAAGCACTGTATCATACAAACAGCCTGCTGATAAAGAATGCACAGTTGGTGCAACTTTTGCAATGTTCCTCAAACCAGGCAGAGTCTGTAAGTAGCTACAGTAACCTTTTGCAAAGGAAAAAGAGGTTGTGACATTACGGCATAACACTTTATTTTCCTTCTGCTTTTATTGTGGACTTTTTATTGTCAGACTAGGCCTAGAAAACCACAGTATTAGAGAAGACAAAACAGAAAGCCTCATTTGGCAGGGTTGGTTTGCTGGTTCTTCTTTACCTTGTAGTGCCTGAGCGTGTTGAGCATGGTAACTGCCCCCAGAACCTCTGAAGTGTCATCAACTTCCTGTAGCAGGAGAGAGCGGCCTGCTTTCTCATATACTGAAATGAGAACAAAAAGAAGAGCTTAGAAAAGACAGCTATATGTGCTCAGTGAACATGTCATGCTTTTACAATGCTTCTGCACTTCAGTAGCAACATGAGAATGGGAAAATATAATCTTTTAACAGGGAAAGAAACATTAGTGCAAAATTCTCCAGTCAACCCCAGATTGTAAAAGCAAACACATTTCATGCATGATTGAACAAAACAAATCAGACCCTTGTCCTTTTGTGAAGTTTAGAAGATATTAGACTATGAGACTGTTCTAAAACCCGGAGCAGAGTTTAGAAAATATTAGACTATATTAAAAAGGACATGCTCACCAATGTCAATTTCCCTGAGCTGCCCTCTGTAGGGAAAGCCAAACTTGCTCTTGAAGGCCCCCAGTATTTTCTCCTTCACCTGCTCCACTGTGTCACAGTCCAGCACGCTGACCTCCAGGGGGGTGCTGCCCTCCCCCACTGAGACCACTTCGAAGGACACATTCAATTTCTGAAGGGTCACAAAGATGTTGACAAAGTGACTGGCACAGGAGACATCAAAGCAATATACCGCAAGCAGTGCATTTGAAAAGGAACACAGGTTTACAACAGGCTCATTAGATAGCAGGTTTGGATTCAGTTACATTCCCTCCCTTCTGCAACTTGTATTTGGCATATTCATCTTGTACAGCAGTAAAAATGACACGGTACAATAGGAGAAATGCAATGGCATTACTGTACATGCAGAAAATTTAACAAATTCTCTTTATTAGGAGATGCATACTTTGTATTATTCCATGTTTAATTGAGGAGTGCTAAAAATGGCACAAATTTGAAAACGTTTATAACTTCCTGTGACAAGGCAATGCTGCAGCGTGAGTGCAGGCATGGCCCCGTAGTTTAAAAAGCACTGGGGAAAATAGTTTCCACGTACAACACCTTCAATCCAAAGTATATTTGAGTGTTATTCCCCCTTTAAAATGGTCATAACAGTAATGCTACATAGAAAAGTAATTGATTCCTTGAATATGTAATCCTTCTCAATCAGAAATGGTTTCTAGAACTAAGGTTTCAAGGGGTTTTATGATATTTTTCTCAAAGGCATTGCAATTTCCACATGTGCAGGTTTACCCAATGGTATCATAGAAACTGAAATCAGTATTCATGGTTTAAGAGGAATTCTCTGTCAAGAGTAAAAATCTAATGTAGAAAGATAATGCTAGTAAGAGATTAACAACCACAGGATAGAATTACAGGAAGTATGAATTTCTCACTCTTAAAATGGGTGGTGTTTCAAGGGTATCTTCTTTGTTCTAAATTTGATATTTAATAATCTTGTCCACTAACTGTTACTATCATGCAAGGCAGGGTAGCATGGCACTGGAGACCACAGGTATAATGAGATTGTGAAATGCATGCATCATGGGCAGGTAGTGGCACCAATGTTTATTTGGGTTATCTTTCCCAGGTTACAGAAAATAAGAACTTTGTACATTTCAAGACACTGTCCCAAGCATTTGTGTCAGGGCCATTTCTAGACTGCTTTGATTGGGGGGGGGGCATGAAGAGATGTTGGTGGGGCACAGGGGGTGGGGCGACGAAGTAGCGGGGGGTCTGGGAGTCCTCCCCCAGAAAGATTTGAGCCTTTTAAAACTAATTTCCTGCATTTCTACACAACCTCACATAGGGCATTTTCTAAGATAAAATGTTTAATTTATGGAAAAACTTTTTTTTCAAAGCCCTGGATGAGATTTTAGATGCTTTCATATAAAACTAAAGTATAGGGTAATCAGTACATTAGTGGATACGATTATTTTATTACATTTTAAACCCACCTCCACCCCCCTCATCTTATAAGAGGAAAACTTTATTTATGCCCAATAATACCAAATCATTATCTAATCTTATATGGAAACAAGTATATTAAAGATGAGCTATATTCATTCATCATTTCAGTCTCTTTGTGCTATTTTCTATTTACATGTGAAACTACATTACTGTAACTGACTCATCATTTTAATTTATATTTTAGCATTACTCCCACTCTTTTTTATGCCTGATACGCCAGGGGGCTTGCCTTTATTGACGGCTGCCATTTTGCCATGAGAGTGATAGAGAACGCAAAAGAGAGAGAGACAGATATGATAGTGTATTTTAATATATGTGAAGTATTCCAAAGTTTGAGAAAAGTAGGGCTGACTATAGCCAACACGCAGCAGTAGGCTAGCTATAACACACACATGGGCGCGCACACACACATGCAGACAGCTAATGCAATGCTGCAGATGTTTAGCAGAATCGCAGCTATAACAACTAGGCTAGATGCAACATGTAATCAATCTATTTAAAATCAAATCTCCCAGACGGAGACTCTCATCACTATCCTGAACTCACTGAGTAAGCTAGGCTAGCAAATATTATATCCTAAGCAATGCATAACAGTTACAGTTGTCAAGAAGAGACAGCATAGATTGATCAAAGAAACTGACCTCTCTCTCGCTGAGTCTCCACATTTTATATGGCCAAACCAACCAATCAGATATTAGAGAAATATATTATTTCGATGTGGCATTTTTATGATTGGCCGAAACATCTGTTGCTCTAATAGCCTAGTTATGGGCGCCGACTTCATATTTTTTCTGGATTTGGCTTTGGGGGGGCAGGCGGAGTATTTGGGGGGGGGGGGCATGCCCCCCCCCCCCCTAGACACGGCCCTGATTTGTGTATGAAGGGAGCCACATGCTTTAATCTTCTGTAAACTTGTGAACTTACTTGAAACCCAGATCACAATGTAAGAATAAAAAACCACCACAAAAAACTATAGAAGGTTGAGTTCTCTTTGCTCAACATGAGAAGAATGAGAAGAATCCTGTTCTGACGGTGACATTTTTAATATGGGTGGAGTTCACTGTGCCACTTAAGACAGATGTTTTATTTTAAAAATTGTTTGTATTCGTTGTATAATGCATTTTAGAAAGCACAATTCTCTTATTTCTGACAATTATTCAAAATAGCCGAGACTTGCATATTTACAGTCAGTGTGCAAGCGTGACAAAACAATACATCCACACCTTCCTGTCAACAACTTAAAAAAAAAAAAAAAGCTATAGCAAGCCATGAAGAGATTGGCATTGTTCTAACAACAGTCCACATTCAATAGTAGCTGCACAGGAGAGAAGAAAATCTGTCCATTTAATAAATATTCATCAAATATTCAACTTAATTTCTTTCTACTCTCCACCAGCATTTGTTGTATGCCATAGCAAAAAAGAGGAAGTGCCGAGATTAAGACAATGCAGGCGCTGTAGAAATCTAAACTAACTGACAGTTCACTCACCACAGGAAACTACTCATAGTGCCTTGCTTCAGCTCAAATAAGAGCATTGCCGAACACTGCAGTCTCACAGAAGCCCACATCAGCACAAGCTCATTGGCTGGTGGTTATGTGTGAGTGTGTGTGTGTGTTGTATCCATGTCTCTGTACGTGCGCATGCGTTCATTTTCTGTGTAAGACTGGATGATTTTGTATTTCAACAGCTCGCTGCAGTAATCTGGCAACTGGAGCACATAAGCAGATTCAGCCAAAATAGATCAGCGGCTTAACAAAACGATTCCCCCATAAGTCATAATTAACATAACTACATGAACAGAGCAGTATATGCAATCAAACCACTTTGTTTAAACCCTACAGGGCAGTGTCATAAGAAAATATTTCACGTATGGTACATGCCTCTAAGCAGGTTAAGAATAAAAAGGACAGAGGCAGGACCTGCATGTATTATGCGAAGCAGGCAGTTATTCAAACCAAATAAAAATCTTCTGTTGTCATGCATGGTTTGGCAGTTCGCCTCCTCTCCTGCGGAGGTTCCTTCTCTTAGCTACTGATCGGCGCCCGTGCCGTGTTTTTCCTACGCCCAACACTTAGTGTTCTCACCTGTGTAGGTGTAAGGTCAGCTACTTAAGCGCTGCTATTTCCTGGTTCGACGCTTTTGTGTCTTTATTGCTACAACACAAAGTCAGGTATCGGTATAGGCTGGGAGACTGTGTTCCTTTTGGTTTACCAAAGTAACGCTCAACGTTTAGTTGAGTATAGGTGTATTCTTAGGATTCTTTTCACCTTTTAATTTACTCTTTTCTTAGCCTTTCCGTCTTCGTCCTACTTGTCCTCGTTGAGGAATACCTTTGTTTCCCTTTCTCGTTTTGCCTCTTTTAGTTAGCTCATTTATAGTTTGAGCTAGAGTTCTCAGTTTCACCCTGAGCCCGACGGGGCCCTAAAAAGCCCGTCGGGTAGGGCCAGGTTCGAGCCGACAATTTATGCTAATTGAATGAATAATCGCAAATTGTTAAAATGTAGCTATTTATTTTATTCATCCAACATCTCCCGTTTGCTGTAACTATACGGAAAACAGAATGTAGCAGTCTGTATTTTTATTTCTCTCACGTTTATTTAGGCAAATTATTAATTTATTATTTAATTATAAATATAAAGATTGAATGTTTAATTGAATTATTAATATAGGCTAAATACATACATTCATTAGCCTGAAGAAGAAAATACGAAGCCGGCCCGGCATGTTATTATTAGTCAAGAAAACAGAATGAGAGTCTGTTATTTAATTTGTCTGCTAAGTTTATTCCATTATTTATTTAATATTTAAAATTCCTGAGTGCAAATTCCAAATTCACTTAGTTAACTACTAAATAATTATTTGTGGGGCGCCGCGATAGTACAACGGTAAGAGCTTTCAGTCAGCGCAGTTGTACTCCGAGGATCGGGGTTCGCGCCCCGGTCCTGCCATATCCGAGCGTGGCCGGTGCCCTGTGGAAGCGGCAATTGGCAGCCGCTTCCGGGTGGGGGGAGGGGCTCGGAGAGAATCGCTGCGCACGGGACCCAGGCGAGTCGCGGTCAGGAGCTCGAGGAGTCGCGCCCTGTAGAGGACGTGGCGCCCTCCTTCCTACTACTAGTACCGATAGACGGGATTGTGTAGCGGTGGTTCTCTAGCGGTTGCTACATGGGGGGGAATTGAATTAGAATAGGGGTTCAATTGGCTACTAAACTGGGGAGAAAAAGGGAAAAATCAGAAACAAATTTTTTTTTAAACTAAATAATTATTTGTTACTTAGCAAATTTTTTTTTTTCAAAATGATTGACAGAATAATACAATTTCCGCCTCCGTAAAATATGCCTTTTCTAAATACATTTAAGTCAATCACAGAATCATAACTTCTCCTCTGGACAAAAATGGTTGATCAAAGCAGTCTGAACGAGGCTTGTCTCAAAAAAAATATTGTTTACATTTATGTGCATTGTGTGAAACATGAAGTAGCTGGAGCTCTTGGTTTGCACTTGCCAAGGTTGAACTGACTTTTAGAAAGCTATTACAAAGTTCACTTAGAATCATAGAAGATGGATGGAAAATGGCTCCATTCCTCAAGGAGTGTGTATTTTATTGGTTATTCTTATTGTATTCCGGAGCCAATGTACCTCTTGTTATGAACAATAAATCAGAGGTGGAAAATCCAGGTTCAGAAAGAAAAAATCCTCCCCAGTATTTTGTTACAATCACCTGGATTTGCTAATTAGCACAATTCTCAGCGAGGAGGTAGAACTAATTAGTGAAATCAGCTGGCTGAGTTCATGGGTGGAAGAAAAGTACATAGTAGTACTTTTACCTTCTGACCCCTGGACTTTCCACCTCTGCAAGTGCACTTGGTCCTCATATTTGCCTCTTATGACATTCAGGACTTTCACATCTCCTTTTGGTACTACTTAAAGCACTGTATGTTCATACATGCCGATTCTTTGTAAGTGACTCACATAAATCCACGCCCTTGCCTTATAGGAAGGTTGTCACTTCCATTTAAAGATCCATATGAAGTCAAAATGGCCCAGAAAAAATAAAAAAAATAATTATTCTGACACTGAAATCAAAGTTTTATTAGCAGATGTTCAATCAAGGGGAAAAAATTGTTTAGTATTGTCCGTTCTGGTGTCATAAACTAAATAGTAAAGTAGTCTACAGAAAGACCTGGCAGGATATAACAAGCAGGAAATGCAGAATCTCCTGTCACATGAGCTGTTAAAGTTCAAGCCTATCTGCATCGGACGAGCGCATTACTTCCATCTGCCAAGCACTAGGCTGCAGTCTTTCTCACAGCCTGGAAATAAATAAAATTATTAATTTTGTCATTTTGTTGATGATCCCCAATCCCCTAGTGATGGAAAGAGCTACAGCGGAATTATTGGGGGTGCCATGGGTGCAGCGCACCCATATGAATACTCATGGGTAGCCACCAGTCCCTTATGGAATCGTCCTGTAATTGAGAATTAAATGTTCCGTTCCGTATTGAATCAATATGGAAGGCGATTTGTTCCGTATTTTCATAAACAAGGCTCCGTCCATACGTCCACTTTGCCCCGCCTTCTTGCACCCCCTTGCACGCCACTATTGGTTAATAGTCATTATTAATAGGCTACCTACAAGGACTTTAGCCTACTGGGACAGGTTGCAGGGCAATCAATAACTCAGCGCGATTACAGTGTGACTGTTTTGGTTAGTTTGTAGTAAAGTCATAGACAGTGCGATATGGTGTGTGCGTGAAAAACGTAAGTTGTAGCCTATTATATCACTGTTTAACGTTAACTGGACTTAAACATTTCGCTAACATTACAGGCTAAACGTGCACTAATTCAAGCTTTAATTCAAGTGTTAATTAAATGTTAGAAAATTCCTCTAATTTGAATGGATGAATTTAACATTACTGTCATTTCTGAATTCCAACGAATGCTACACACTAGCCTATGCAATGTTGAAATGTGCTTTTATTATTAGGCTATTATTATTTTAATCAAAACGCTGGTTATTTCTATGTTCATTTGAAATAGCCTACTGGAATTTTGCTTGGCGATGAGCAAGACCAGCTTCATACAGCCTTTTTATGCAATGTGCTCAGGTTTAAGTAAGTAAGTAAGTAAGTAAATTTTATTTATATAGCACTTATCACAGAGACGACTCACAAAGTGCTTTACAGTGCATAAAATAATACAAAAAATACAGGGTACGAATACAAAAGGCATAAGTAAATACATAAAATACATAAAAACAATGATACATAAAAACAAGGACCAACAGTCAGCACATCAGTACACGCATGCCACAGGCATCAAAGGGCAGCCTCAGGAAAGGCCTGGATAAAAAATAAGGTCTTAAGGCCTGATTTAAAAACATCTAAAGAGGGTGCAGACCTAAGACCAGGGGGCAGGGCATTCCACAAACGTGGGGCAGCCACCTGGAAAGCCCTGTCACCCTTGGTGGACTTCCTGGAACGGGGAACCCACAGCAAACCCTGATCCGCTGATCTCAAAACCCTGCTTGGGGCATGGGGGCGGAGCAGCTCAGCGATATAATGAGGGGCCTGACCATGCAGGGCCCTATAGGTCAGCACCAAGACCTTGAATTGGATACGAAAGCTGACCGGAAGCCAATGCAAGGCAGCCAGAATTGGTGTAACATGTTCATACTTCCTAGATTTGGTTAGGAGTCTGGCTGCCGCATTTTGAACAAGTTGTAGTTTGTTTATAGAGGCCTTGTTGAGACAAGTAAAAAGAGCATTGCAATAGTCAATGCGTGAGGCAATAAAAGCATGAATAATCATTTCAAGCTCAGGTTTTGGTATAAATGACCTGAGCTTAGCTATATTCCTCAGATGGAAGAAGCATGTACGGGTTTGGGCCCTAATGTGGCTGTCTAGGTTCATGGCCTGATCGAAAATAACACCAAGATTCCTTAGACTAGCGCGCACACTAGGGCCGAGGAAACCAATACAGCTAGTCACCTGATTGGCAATGCTCTCTGAAGCCACAACAAGAACCTCTGTCTTAGCGGCATTTAATTGCAAGGAATTACCCGCCATCCAATCATTGATGGCTGACAAACAGTTGTTTAAAACAATGAGACTGTCGGTCCTTCCAGGATTAAAAGAAAAATACAGTTGAAGGTCATCAGCATATAAATGATATGCGATGCCCTCGAACTGGCCAATAATATGGCTAAGAGGTAATAAATACAAGATAAAAAGAATAGGACCCAACACCGAGCCCTGCGGCACACCACAGGAAAGGGGCGCAGACTCAGAAATAAAAGAGCTAACGGCCACTGAAAAGCGTCTACCCGAGAGGTAGGAGGCAAACCAATCAAGGGCACTACCTGAAATTCCGACATACTTGCTTAGTCGCTCTAAAATAATATGGTGATCAACAGTGTCAAATGCCGCACTAAGATCAAGCAGCACCAGGACAGTGCAGTCACCAGCGTCAGAAGCCATTAAAATGTCATTCGAGACTCTGAGCAGAGCAGTCTCGGTGGAGTGCTTCTGACGAAAACCAGATTGAAGTTTAACCGTTTTATGTTTCAATTTGTTCAAAAAAATTATTTCCCCCTTGTTTTGGCGCACATTTTCATTATGGCAGTGATGCTGATGTTTAGCCTTATTAAACGTGCTATTTATTTACGTCCTTTATTTGCATGTGTTATTGTCTGTATTTCTACAGTGATCAACATTGTTGCGTTAAAAAGAGAAAGAGGTGCAATCGCAGTGGCCATGCTAACGCAGATATCACAATATAGGCCTAGACATATTAGTCTAGCATTAATTAAGTTATGGGTCTAATTAAATAAATTCATAGCCTACAATCTAAAGTCTTGCTTTTTACAGTAATTATTATGTTTGCATTCGCACTTCAAAGGGTACATTTAGTCTTGTGAATTTAACTGAAAATAAAAATAAATTTGCAGTCCTATTCTAATTGACATTCACAAGCTACATTTAGCGGCATTTTGCATTTACGGATGCAGTACGTGTGGTCCTGAGCAGGTGTACATTTTGTTCATACTTATGAACAAATCTGAGATACAAAAACCTTGATGAATGCCAAATTACAAACAAAATTGCTAATACTAACGATTTACGTGCAATTTCATTATGCTCACGTTTCATGAATGAGGCCCATTGTGTTGGAACAGTTTTGAAACCAATTAAAAACTATGTAAGGAAATTCTTATGCTTATTCTTATCATTGCGATTATTCTTATTGCTAAAGGAGCACTTAATTTATTAAAAATCATTAAACGATTAATTAAAATAATTTGTGCTACAGGTGAGAAACTGTGAGGTTATAGTCCTAAGCCAGATAAATGCTCCCTGCAACCTAGCATTAATTTGTGTGAAGGAGAAAACTTAATGAATGGGTAAGCGAATTCCATCTATCCGATCTTTTCTTCTGAGTAAATAGTGAAAGCGGCTTTTTTATTTATCTTTAAGATTTTCCCCCATTTTCTCCCAATTTGATAGCCAATCAAATCCCTATTCTAATTAAATTCCCCCAGAGAATCACCGCTATACAATCCTGTCAGCCGGTAGTAGGAAGGAGGGCGCGACTCCTCGAGCTCCTGACCGTGATTCCAACTCGCCTAGGGCCGTTCTGTGCGCAGCAATTCTCTCCGAGCCCCTCCCCCCACCCGGGAGCAGCCACCAATTGCTGCTCCCACAGGGCACCGACCCTTTTTACTATTTACCTCACTGGCCTGTATGAGTAAATATTTAAAGCTGTGTGAATGCCATTTTCCTTTTTACCGTTTGCCTCACTGGTCTGTAGCCCACCGGTAATTGCGTAGCTATTCCCTTAGCCTACTTAATCAAAAATGCATTTTAAATGGGAATCTATAATTAGGAATGTGTATCGTTCATCCCATCAGTCGGATACTACTACGTTACTTTTTGAATTCAGTCACCGTTAAGCACACGTATTGCCCAATTTGGCATGCTCATTTCCCTTTTTCAAGTGATTAGTTACCCCAAAATAAAAGAAAAAGGCAGTAAATGTGTAACATTCTCTCCTGTCATTAAAAAAATTGTACACTGATTATTCAAATAACAGTAAAATCCTTTGAAATATATTATTATTACATTTAAATAATTATTGGATATGGGCAAATGTTCACAATTTTGTGATGTACAGAAAAAAAACAGAACAAGAGAATAGTTGCTCCTGTTGATATTTATATTTGGCAAATTAATTGCTTTGTTATCCAAGGAAAAAACATGGAAACAGGTTGAAATCAATGATAAGTTTTTTGCAACTCATATTTCCATATTTACTCTAGCCGCTAGAGTAAATTTGATGGCAACCTATTTTTCTTAATTTTTTATACGCATTTTCCCTGGCAAATGTCACACGACATGCAAAAAAATACTGGTCTAGCCAGGGCAAGTGTCGTGCGACATCAGGCATTTGTCACATGACAATAGTATGCCGTACATTCCCTCATATAAAGCAATGAATGATAACTTTTTTAACTGTCCTGCGACAAATGCCTGGTGTCGCATTAAAAACGTGTGCTGTCTGCTTTGGGCAGACTGTGCAGGCCATGTCTAAATATGCAGGGATAACAAATTTCTTAGCAAAATTTTTTTCTTTTTTTGGCTATTTACCTATGGTCATGGTATTGTTAAGACCTAGCATTAGCGCTTCCCTGTCCAGTCCTGACCCATGGAACAGCTGACGCTCTCTGGCAGATTCAGGTGTAAGATCCAAGTCAGTAGAGTTAGCAGCTGTTAGCATCTCTTGCCTTTTCTCTTTCAGATTGACAAAATGATCCATGATTAGTCTACCTGCAACTTGTGATTAAATGTGCAGAATAGAAAGAGTCAATCAACATACTACCAAGAAAAAAAAAATTAGTGGGCGTTGGTTCGCATACCAGGGAGCTGAAGTCCTGTGCCTGCCACAGCAGCCAGTCTTCATTCAGCGTGTACAGAGCCTTCTCCGTCACAGAGTCCACCGGGCCCTTGGACATCTGCTGATTCAGCGCAGACACCAACAGAAACAGGTGCTGCCCCACAGACTCCTGGGGGAAAAAAATGTGCAAACAATAGTTACAATAGTTACAAACAATAGCCTCATTTATAAAACGTTTTTATGCACAGATTTGACTTACTTGAAAATCGACGCACAAATTGAGATTTATAAAACTTGAAACTGACATGAAAATGTGACTTTTTCTCGTGGCTATACAGCTATACTGCAGGCTCAATACTTTATTTTTTTCCAGAAGTTGACTACTTGATACTACATGGTCCAGCAGTATCTCCCCCAAAGTGAAACCTATGCCTGTGATTGCAGCACTTGCTGATAACATTATCAAGTGTTTAAAGTATGCAGACTTTTATGAACAAGCACACGAGCAACAGAAGGCTTTTTTGATGGCTGCCAATCTGTCAATGACAACTCAATTGAAATAAAATAATTGTAACAAATACAGTATTAGGCTACGCAATACTGAAAGTATCACATTAACATTGCTGTAAACTATTAACTGAAAACATTTTTTTGAATGGCTATACATCAATTTTATATCGAGGGATAGCAAAAAACCTGACTAAATAAGAATAACTGAGGGCCTTCACTGGGTGGGTTCACTGCGCATGATTTTAGGATGATTTCTGATTTATTTATTATGTTAGAAATGACATGTTTTAATGAATGTGCTGTATTTCGGCTTGGCGCTAAATGGATCTGCTTTAGGTAGTACTCTACAGCACGGGCACCTCCCTGTTAAACAAAATCAGATCCAAACAACAGGTGGAAGCTGCGGTGGTGGAGGTGATCACAAATCTTTTAACACAGAAACAGTAAAGCAAACAAAGGGCAGCACAGCAGTGAGCAGCACTGGGAGGTCTGATTCTTGGTGTTTAAAAGGGTGCTCCATTAGAAGTGTGCGCGTGCGATTGGCTGAGTCTGAGACGCGCGGTTGCTAGCCGACCGATGGTCGGTTGCAGCAAGAGCTTCCTGACAGAACTTGCAATGCGCACTTCGTTCACGATGCTCATACTTGTCATCGCAATTAAGAAACCTTGGTTAAATGTAACTGGAGTGCATAGAGAGACTGACCCGCAGGAAGCCGTAAAGGCAAATTGACATCCAGTTGGTCAGCAGCTTCTCCACAATGGACTCTGTGCGCCGCAGCATGAGTTTGGGTTGGGTGTTGCTGGACTGGTCCATGAGGGTCCTCAGGAGGACCCCCATCATCTCAGTGAGGTAGGGGAGGTCACTGTGCAGGGCCAGGGTCAGCAAGGAGGCCACACGGCACCTGAGGGAAACAAATCTGCTTACTCCACCCTTTGCACCTCACATTAGAGGGAACACCTGTTATTCTACCCCCTTACACCACGCCTGACAGGAAACACCATAATGTACTTTGCCCTTTCACCATGCACGACAGAAAGATTTGGATTACTCCATCGTTTTTTACGTCTGATTACCAATACATTACATTCAATACCAGCTACTCCACCCCTTACACCACACCTGGGGCCACGTATAAAAGGTAAAATTATGCATTAAAAAATGCTCAGGTAGAAACTCCGAAATTTGCTTTCTTTTTTGCCTTTTGGTCACGGTGTCGCCATATCACACTAACTCCAAACATTGTGTACATATGATGCCCAGCGTGCGCAGAGGTATGCAGGTTCTCTTATTTTATACATTTGAATTTCTGCGTGGAAACTCACTTACGCAGCTTTCTGAGGGCATTTTTCTGCTCAGCACTATTTATACATGTGGCCTCTGGTAGGTAAGACCTCAATCAACCGCACCTTGCACCACGGCTGACAGACAAAACCCCCTGACCTCTTATTCCACATCTGAAATATTGAAGCTAATGAAAGCACTTCTGATCTGAAACCTCTTCACACTGACTCCTATTCTATACCCGAGCAGGCCTTTATGGTGTAACATACGCAATTTGTCCATCATCTTTACTGCAACCATTTTATTATTTGCATTGCCTGAACTATTGCGTGTCATTTATGCTGAGGGATAGGAGCTTTGTAACAAAAAACGGATTTCTGTAAAACAGACAATTTAGTATTATCTAATCTAATTTACAACACATCAATAAATCAACACCCTAAGATGACCTTGATTGGTGACTCACTTATCCTTTATGCTGAAGTTTTTCTGCTCCTCAAGGGCATGGACAAAAGAGGTGAGGAAAAGCCGGTTCCGGATTAGACCAGACAGAGCCTCACAGCTCCTGTCTGTCTGTGACCCCTCTGAGTCCTTACAGAAAGACAGGGTATAAACACTATCTTAATACCAGCAGCCTGAAATGAACAGGTTTTTATTTTATTTAATAATTAATGCAGGCTTTTTTCCTAGATCCAGGTAAATTGGTCAACTGAAAGACTGTCAAAATGAATACTATACACAAGAAATAAGCAAGGAAGGATAACAATAATTCATAAAGAATGCATCTGTAGGCTTGCTTCATGGTGAGGCACTGTGAGGTCATAGGGTCAGACTGGGACCTCAGCTCACCTGGTCCAAGTCTTTAAGGAAACCCCTCATCACAGTTTCCTGAAGAAAAAAAAAAATAGGTAAACATTTTCATGCATACCACATTACTACTCTCAGTTTCCTATGTATGGTGCACTGAACCTGAAATTCTCTTACTTACATCAGGGAAGAATATTCTGGAAGCGAAATGTTTGTAGTCTAAGAAAGGGATCGCTCCAACATTTTCTGTCAAATCAGTTTTTTGTGTCTGCATATCTACAAAACCTAAAGAAAATTGAGGGAGATTATACATTACTCAGAATCTCATTTGTGTTATTCATAACAAAAAGTTCAACTGAAAAGATAAACATATTCTGCAGAAAAAATGTCTATTTCTGCATATCAGTTTTATAAGTTCTGAACTTAGCAATGAGGAGTCATACTTGAGTATTGGATATGACAACTTTGACAAACAATTCTATGCTGACAGGCATCATTTGTTACTTTTGGATAAGACTTGAGCAAGAACATGTTAAATGCAATTGTAAAATCAATGTGGTGTTTACAGACTGTTGTCCTGCATTTCAGTTTCATTTGACAAGTGTAATAAACATAATTCAGTGTTTGTGTTACAGAACTTCTAGTAAATAAGGTGATTTCACCACACTGGGCCTGAATAATGATCAAATTATCCTTCTTCACGTAGAATATAAATGTTGTTCTTCAGTAGCTCAGAAAGTTTGGTGAAGCTATTAAGATACAGAACAGCCATTGAGGGTTGCCATTCAATCCCACTGGAGATTTATCACTGGTATATTTTATTACTTTAAGTGGTTCTTAAAGTAGCCCATCGGCCCTCGCTTACTGTGTCCTCTACATAACTCAACAGACACTACTGTTCAAATTGTTTGACCTTTGACTGTTCAGGGTGGAATAAAAAATTACTACAATACTTGTTTTCTGCTCTAAAAGAAGCATGATGGAACTTGTTTACGGTTCCATCAGTTGTATCTCAAAATAAATGGGCTAAAATGCTGGACTCAGAAGCGTCTCTTGACATATATTATTGACAGGGCACCAATACTAGTAGCTAAATGCTACACAGCACCAACTGAATTAACACCACAGCACAGAATGGTGAAGATTCATGTTCAATGAAAATACATTTTAGATGCAAAACCTGCAAGTTATAAAACCTTTAGACCCTTTATGATGTTTCCAGACTGGAGGCTAGTACCAGCTCAGTGGCAATATACAGTTGAAGTCGGAAGTTTACATACACTTAGGTTGAAGTCATTAAAACTCATTTTTAACCACTCCACAGATTTCATGTTAGCAAACTATAGTGTTGACAGTCAGTTAGGACATCTACTTTGTGCATGACACAACAAATTTTTCTAACAATTGTTTACAGACAGATTATTTCACTTTTAATTCACTATATCACAAGTCCAGTGGGTCAGAAGTTTGCATACACTAAGTTGACTGTGCCTTAAATTTTTTTATTTTTGGTCGCATATTCTTTGCATGCCATGACTTCCTGAATCCTGAAGTCTGCGACCCAACAACATCAAAAGACTCTTGATATCTTATTTTCTGCTACTCTTACAAGCGATACTATAACGTCTCTGCATTTGAATGGATCTCTATGGGAATTGGGGGGTGGGACTAGATTTAGCTGTAAATTACACTGGAACAGTAAGGAATACATGATTGGTAAAATGGCTGTAAGTCATCAAGGGTCTGAGGTATCAAACAAGCCTCAAACCATCATTCTGCTGCCAGATATGCTGTAGATATGGATGGATCACTTTAAGGGTTGTTTCTCCTGACAAATTTTCCTATTGAACTCTATGGAAAATAAGTCGGGAGAAGAAACTCTTCAACTTGTGTCATGCACAAGGTAGATGTCCTAACTGACTTGCCAACACTATAGTTTGCTAACATTAAATCTGTGGAGTGGTTAAAAATTAGTTTTAATAACTTCAACCTAAGTGTATGTAAACGTCCGACTTCAACTGTACTTCTCGGGTGGATGGAAGTCACAAAGTAAAGGCCTAGGTCACAGGCATTCGCGAGATTGGGATGCGTGTTTTATTTCATGTCACGGTATTTCCATGACAACTGACCTTGTCGAATCTCTTTTCTGATGTCATTCTCCAGCAGCTCTAGACGTTCATTCATTTGTTCTGACAGTTTCCTCCGTTTCGACCGGTAAATCCACACAACACCTAGCACCAGGACATATGATACATGCAGTTAGCACATTTTTCATACAGCAACATATTGTTTCGTACAGCAGATTCAAACTAAAAATAGCAATGTAATAAACATACAAACACACAAAATTATTCAAACACTTCGTGAAGGCTGGATAACAGCAACTATGATAAGATAACAAATTAAATGTGGCCTTGGCATGGCCAGTTAGAGAGATATAGCAATTGTATATGTTAATGTCAGACTCAACTTCATAGGCTCATACAGATAAGAGTCTGTCATTTGACCTTTTAATACTACGGTTTTCAGGGCAAAAAGTGGGCAATGCAAATCAGCTGTGAAAGCAGTTCATCCATCTTGTTTCCAAGAGAGCACATCACTGCTGCATAGTCACAATACTCACCGCCAATAATCACAGGAATGATACAGAAGATCAAAATAATCAAGTACGAAAAGACGGGTGGCCTTTTTATTTCAATTAGATGATTTCCCAAATATATCTGAAACAAACATAATGGATATAAATATACCATAAAGTGCTACAAACATTTCATTGCTAAATCAAAGTAAAAAATTTTAAAGGAAAATAATTCAAATGTGACCAGGTTCAAAATTTCTTTATAAAAAAAATGCTGTTTCTGAATTCTTTCAGAAAAATGGACTCACCTTCACTAACTCTATCTTGGCATTAGCCTTGTTACTTATTTCACAGTCAATGGAATCCACTCCTGAAAGATTACTTGTTTCAATTTTATCTATCTCACATTTATATTCTACATCACTTTCCACCGCAGATATATTCAGTTCCTTCATGGATATATTCAGTTTGTCCACTTTTTTCTGGAGAATAAACAAAAGGGAGAGAATGGCTTATCGATAAAAAGGGGAACATCATTAAGCGACGATAAGACTTCTGGCAAAATAAAATAATAATGAATGTAACATAAATAACATAACATAACATAAATGTTTAAACTGAATTAATTAGTGTATTACCATAATAGTGATGCGTAAGTTATCTCCAGATGGTGTTGTAGTGAACCTGATAAACTCGGGATCTGGGTGGTAGGTGAGGGTCGCACATCCAGTCGTTTCATTTGCGACCTTCAGTCTGATGGTGGCATTTCTTGTCGTCCCAGTTTTAGTAGAAGGAGTATAATACTGGAGATGCTGAAAATATATAACAACAAATGGTGCTAATAATGATAAATTCAGTTCATTGTCACTGTTGAAAGGTTGCGTTGGTACGTGTCATCAGATAGATGCACTAAAGCCAATCCTGGGAGACACTAAAGAGTGAGACCATAGTGTGACCTCACGTGATGAAATCCGGAAATTTCCATTTAAAAATGTCCCTGAATGGACAGAGAACAAGGAAAATGCTATAAAAATACAGACAAAACGTTAAATCTCACACTAGATTAACACGTTATCACTGAAAATGAGTCACCATGAGTGCCAAAACGCCGGACATGTGCGCATTCATAATGTAGAAAGGATATGATAATTTTTTGTTACTATTGAACGATGCAAATAACTAGAGCTATCTGACAAGTACTGTGAAAGAGAAGGGTGACGATGAAGCTTGATGGGATAATGGCCTGTAATAGGGCGATGAGACGTGGAGGAGAAGTGGCCTGTAATGGGTTGATGAGATGTGAGGTACTCACCGAAAAGTTTAAATGAACACCAAGAATTTGTGGAGAGTCTGTATGTTCTATCCAGTCCACAAACTGCAGGTTTGTGCCCAAGACACTGATTGCTCTTCCCCCACTGTTGAACGCAAAAAAAAAACAACCAATCACAAGAGTGAAACCTAGAAAGTTTAATTTTATACTTTTTTGGCTGCAGATGTAAATGGATTCGCTCGAGCAACTGAGTAGTGTGCTATAACACGAAAGGCAGGGGTACGTGTGAACTTAATAGCCATTGTGGAACTTAAAATGCATTTATTTACTTCCTTATGCACAGCAAAAAAATAAACTTCATCACTTTTGTAGGCAGCATTAAGGCAACACTGTTAAAGCCCTGTTACTTAGCAGACTTTTATTTGACGGGTTTTAACATTGATTTCTGGATGTCTATATGAACAGGCGTTATTCTCAAGTGAACCTGTCATGTCTTGGTCCCAACCAGAGCCGGATTAAGACTCTATAGTACCCCAGGGGCATCAGCACCCCAAAATGCCCCCCCCCCCCCGCCATACACTTAGACAAGGCAGTATTAAATGCAACTAAATGTGAGCATACCATCAGATAAAAAAAGAGTGTGTAGGCCTCATAGCTACTAGAAACTATTTAACCAATCATGTTACAATCTTGCTGTTGACTTCAACATAGCCTACACAAAAAAATCTAATATTATTATTATTAAGGCCTAGGGACAATACATTTTCTGCACAAAATCTGAACACAGTGCCTAACAAAAAAGAGACATCAATAGAAAAATAATTACAACAATTAATATTGTAACCAATACTCAATACAATAAATCAGGCCTATTCAATTGGCGGCCCGCAGGCCACATCCGGCCCAGAAGCAACCTCTGAGTGGCCCAGTGAGCTTGAATTAAATAGGGTATTTTAATTGTAATATTATTTTCTAAAAAATATTTGTTAATAGCAATGTTATTATGTAGCCTAAATAGTTACAGCACTGCGAGCATGGTCTAAAATCCGTAAGCAGCGTGAGAAACATATTCCGCCAATCGGGATATCTCTCACAAATCAACGTTTTCTCATGAGACGCAATTCCGACCACGCTTAGTAGCTTTTCAAAACACGTGGCTATTGTGTTTAATTTGCAATGAGTGCGTTGCGGTAGTTAAAGAATATAATATTCGGAGGCACCACATTGAGAAACACCAAACTTTCCGGACAAACTTTCCTGAGGGATCACAGGAGAGGGAGGCTAAAGTGCAGAGTTTGATTGCATCTTACGATCAGAGCCATATTACCCTGGTGCGGTCAAAAAATTGAACTTCTCCCATGAAGGAAGTCATGTCAGCAGGTAGGCAACCCTTTGTTTTAGGTCTATTTTATAATTTAATGCACCTGACAATTTAAAAAAAAAAACCTGCAGTTAACTGTACATATCAACATAATGTGGGATGTGTAAACAAGGGTAGCCTATGCTAGCCTAATCATACATGTCCTGGTGAAACAAACGCATTTGTTATGTTCCTTCAGTGTGCAGTAGGAGGCGTTGTGTTATGCCTGGGTGTGTGTGTGTGTGTGTGTGTGTGTGTGTTATTGGTTACTGTTATTGCCACTTGTTATGGTTCTGTGCATTGATAGCTCTTTTTTATTCTGTTTTAAAATAAACATTGTTATTTTTTACGACATTAATTTAAGTTTGTTTAAAATTTGTCATTACCAAAAGCTAGAAAAGGTTTTAAATAGGCTGCTGAAAATGTCTGGCCCATCTAATTTTCCTGCTTTTAAAATCTGGCCCAATTGAATTTGTAATTGAATAGCCCTGCAATAAATTATAGCAATAACTGGTGAATCCATCTGTTAGCTACTGTCAAAAATATAGAAATCACATTGTAACTATCAAGCAGGATGATATCCTAAACACTACAACATATTGACTCACGTGGGGAGTGAAAGCTGATTGGTCATAAAATATTGCCTCTTTGTCAAGCCCCACCCAAGTCCAGCTATCCTTAGTTACTTTTGTTAATTTGTCAAGCTTTCGCTTCGGAAAGTAAGTTTCCTCGCAAACCCGGGCCGTTGCAAGGACCCGTCAGTTATAGCTATGAACCTGCATTTGTATGTAGACTACTTTATGAAATTGAACACGAATTACCCCCTTGCTAATCAAGTGAGTCTTGGGTAGGCTACGTTACAGTGTATTACATTTCATTCAGTTGATGGTTATGTCGGGGAAAAAACAGCTTTATTTTCCTAAGTAGCCTTAAAGGAACACGCCAACATTTCTGAATACCCTTTTTTTCTGTGTGCGTGCAGTAAGAAGCATAGAGACCCGCACCGTTAGCCTAGCTTAGCCGCAATCACTGGAAATGAGTTAGACCAGTTAGCCTGGCTCCCTCAAAAGTGATGAAATACACTTTCCAACAACTCCAAAACTTTCTTATTTACATGTTGTGACTTGTGTATTTACCACGTGTAGAAATAACAATGTAAAATGAGACATTGTAATTTTCGAAGCAGATACATACCCTTCATTAACTATTTTCTTCTTGCCGATCCACCGCTAGTAAACCACCGCTGCCTGGGTGCAGTGATTGCACGTAGCACCTCTGTTTTTTTTACCCCATTTTTTCCCAATTTAGTAGCCAATTGAACCCCTATTCTAATTTAATTCCCCCCATGTAGCAACCGCTTGAGAACCACCACTATACAACCCTGTCAGCCGATAGTAGGAATGAGGGGCCACGTCCTCTACAGGGCGTGACTCCTCGAGCTCCTGACCGTGATTCCAACTTTTTTGTGCACAGCGATTCTCTCCGAGCCCCTCCCCCCACCCGGAAGCAGCCGCCAATTGCTGCTCCCACAGTGCACCGGCCATGCTCGGATCTGGCAGAACTGGGGCGCAAACCCCGATCCTCGGAGTACAACTGCATTGACTAAAAGTCAGCGCTCTTACCGTTGTACTACCGCGGCACACAGCACCTCTGTTTGACAGGTAACAGTGAAGTGAATATCAGCTAGCTAAAGAAAATAGTTCCGGGTATGTATCTGCTTCGAAAATTACAATGTCTCATTTTAGAGTTGTAAACTTAGCATATTCGACAAATGCTTTACTGTGTTCGACCAGTTGACACTATGCACATAACTCATAAATGCTTTCAGGTAACGGTTAATCAAATCAAATTGTAGTGTCATCTTTAGTCTAATTATTTGCTAAGAACCCCCGTACAGTCAGCATTTAATGTTACTTTTCTCTAACGTTGCACCGTTTTCATTCTTCTGCTCCACAGTTTTCATTCATTGAGTCAAAAATCATATTTGAAGCGGTTTTCACAGATATGAATCTGGACACAAACAATAGGCTACTTGAACTTTAAATGTATATGTAACTGTAAAAAACTTCTTTATTAATGTTAACTAGCTACAATGGCTATGATATATAACATTGCCTATAATAAGGACAATATCAGCGCATTATGTCAGCTATCGCTCTCAGCGTAAACAAGAGAAGCTTAACCTGTTGTCAGTGGGCAGCTCTGCCATAACGTGGCATAACTGTTCGTAGCCCATCATGCACAGTTGGGTAAGTAACTAGCTAACGTTACAAAACAATTTAATTAAGCATCATTTTAATATTTTTTCTTTAGGCTACCTAACCTATGTGACATGGACAATTGATTCGCTAATCTTTACTCCTCGTGCGCACGGTTTAACCATTTTAATTTAATTTTGATATAGGCTACAGAGCTACAATTCTTTGTTTTAGTTAGGCTACAATCCTCATAGAAATTAGAAAGTTATGATTTCTAAAAATAAGCTTTATGGAGTCCGCGGTGGTTAGCAACAATTTCCTATGCACATGAGCGATCTGGTTGGTGGTTCCGCTAGCCGGTGGTTAGTGTTGGAGAAAGAAAAAAAACGTCAGCTGCTTGGTGCCCCCCAAGGGCGTGGTGCCCCTGGACACGTGCCCAATTGCCCATATGATAGATCCGACCCTGGTCCCAATGTAGTGTGAAACATAGGTGGCTGTCATAGATAGAATTAATATGTATTCGTCAGAGCTATCATGTGCTGAAGAGCGAGAAGGTGACCAGATATACCAAATGTATTACCTCTTACCCTAGTCTTCAGCTTTCCTCAATTCCAAATTATTATAATTGCACCAGTGCTTCTACGAAGACCCCAGAAAAACTCAATCACTTTTACATATGACAATGAAAGATAATGAGAAAGCCTTTGCTGTCTTTCAAGTAAATGAATAATTGCACTTGCAAAAAAGGTTAGAGTTACCACAGACACAAAGCAAGACAGATTTGCAATACCATCAATAGAGAAGGTGTCATGGGCGGTGCCTGCCTTTCCTTAGCTCTGCGGGCGTTCGTTCCTTTTACCTGTATTAAGCGCTCTATCTGATTTTCCGTGTTCCACGCCGGGTTTTCGTTTCACTCCAGCACTTACTGATTTCACCTGTTCGTTGTTTCTGCCGGCTATTTATACATTGCGTCTTCTGGTATCGGCGCTTCCATGTTATTTCGCTTAACATTCAAGCCGGTAAGGTATAGGACTCGTACTCTCTGTCGACCGCTTTGTTTCTGCTTTTGCTTAAACAACGCGGGACTTGATTGCTGTACGTTAGCTTCTTATTCTCTCACTTTTAGAGAGCTTAGAGTCTGTTTTCTGTTGTTCTATTTCTCGGTCTAGCCTACGAGCGTTTCGCCCCAATACTTCCGGGTTGTTTTCCTTATCGTTTGTTTCTGTTACCTCTTTAGATTCCTCTCTTATCTTGAGAACAGAGGTTTTTCTTTCTGTGTATTTCCTCTTGCTGACGTTTAGACAGTTTGCCCGATTCGTTGGGTCATTTTCCGTTTCTCCCCTTTTAAAGTCTCCTTTGTACTGGGAGTTGGAGCTTTTCCGTTTTCCTCTTTTCCCTATCTCCTACAGAGTTTGATCAATTTTATTGGTGTCCCTCCGGGGGCGCTTTTCTGTAACCCCTTCTGTCGCATCTGGTCCTCCAACCAACCCACTCCATTACAGAAGGAAGCTTTAAAAGCAGGCTGTTGAGAGGAAACGGCTTTTACACAGTGTTCTGTAAATAGCACTGAAAGGGTCTTAAAGGGAAAGCAGCAAATATGGGCCTGGGGCAACATGTATAAAACTCTGAGTAAAAGAATGCGTGAAAGAACGCTCAGAGAGAAAGTCGGAAATCTACTTTCGCAACGTTTAGCATTTTCTCCCTCTGCCTTTCTATCATGGTGTTGCCATATCACACTGTCTCCAAAAATTGCGTACACATGGTGTCCAGCTTGTGCAGAGGTACGCAGGTTCTCTTTAGTTATACATCTGAATTTCTGCGTGGAAACTCGCTTACACAGCTTTCTGAGGGCATGTTTCTGCTTAGCACTGTTTATATATGTGGCCCCTGGTGCGTGCAATGCCTGCCGAGGACTTTCTACCTCTGGACCTTGGGAGTCCCCGACCAATAGGCTGAACAGATTTCATATATTGTATATTGAGAGGTCAAACCACTGCCTGAATCATTTGGTAATTAACAGGCAGCTTAAGAATAAAATAAAAACAGGAACCCTAACAATGGTTCATTCTGCCTCTGAATTGGGGGAAATAGGTCTCACCTGGCCCAACTGGTGTCCGGTGACAGGCTGGTGCAGGATGGTAAGGATCTATAGGCGATCTCAGCCGACCCATAACACTTCCTGTCTGGGAGCTCTACGCAAACGATCATTACGCCCTTGTTCCCACCTGGAATGTGCAATGTCAGTCTATCACTGGAGCGACTCAGGAACGGAACCCTGCACGTAGAACACACAGGTTAGGCACACCCACCTTTTTTCAGAGCAATACAAAACCAGCAAAAATAATTGATCAGATGAGGGGCTACAGTGATAGACTGACTACCATGACTACTAAAACTGAGCTTTCCAATTAAAGGATGAAAGTGAATATACAGGTTCTCTTTTTTCAGGCCACCCCAGAAAATATGAAAAAAATATGAAACCTGTGCCACTCACTCCCTCAGATTGCAGTCCATGCTTCCACGGATACGTATCTTTGTCACATGATCAAGGTTTTTCCCTGTGATGGTTGCGTAGTTTTTTCCATAGAAGGATATTTCTTTTGGTTTTATTGAGAAAATCTTTGGTTCCTAGAAATGATAGAACAGACATCTATGATTAAGCATCACATGAAATCTCTCATCCCCCATAGAACCCATGTGTTCCCCCATGTGATCTGTTTGCCCCAAGCATTGGAAATCTGTAAAGCACATTTTACACACAAACTAAGCTTTATTTAAAAGAGCCTTTAGAGCCTTTTATTAAATAATTGCAAAGAAAGTCTGGAATTTTGAAATAATGCTGCAATTTTCTTTCTGTTGTTGGTATTTCCAAAAATATATAATGGTTAGGCTTAATGACAGAAATATATATTGAAATAATTAGTGAAAACAACCATTAAAGGCAAAACCCCCACAAGGCACTTGATAATTTCCTGATTGCACATCCCTGCAGCCAAAATGTAAAAACAAATGCTCCATTCATAATGGCAAGTCACATGCTTGCTATATAAAATGTAGTTCAATATTAGATTCAAAGAGGGAGTAAATAACACAGAGACAGAAGCAGACTGAAATGCAAACAACTTTTCAGACAAGTATTGAGTCCATTCAGTGGATATGAAAACCCTTCTTTTGACCACGATCCAAGCCTGTCTTTTGACCACGATCCAAGCCTGTCTTTTGACCACGATCCAAGCCTGTCTTTTGACCATGATCCAAGCGTGTCTTTTGACCACGATCCAAGCCTGTATTTTGACCACGATCCAAGCCTGTCTTTTGACCACGATCCAAGCCTGTCTTTTGACCATGATCCAAGCGTGTCTTTTGACCACGATCCAAGCCTGTATTTTGACCACGATCCAAGCCTGCCTTTTGACCACGATCCAAGCCTGTCTTTTGACCATGATCCAAGCCTATCTTTTGACCACGACCCAATCCTGTCTTTTGACCACGATCCAAGCCTGTCTTTTGACCACGATCCAAGCCTGTCTTTTGACCACGATCCAAGCCTGTCTTTTGACCACGATCCAAGCCTGTCTTTTGACCACGATCCAAGCCTGTCTTTTGACCACGATCCAAGCCTGTCTTTTGACCACGATCCAAGCCTGTCTTTGTACTTTTGCCCCGTGGAACGGACTTCGGTCTTGACTCTTGCTTTGCCTTCGACCCCAAGCCTGCCTACCGTCTGCTTGTACTTCCGCCCCGCTGACAGCTACTCTGGTTACTGGACTTTTGCATGGTGTACCGATTCCGAGACTGCCTTCTCCTTCGGTACTGTACATTGGTTTTGGCTGGATTTTTGTGTATGAACTTTGCTTGTTTTTTCACCACGCTCTTTGGACATTCCTTGAATAAAGCACTGACGGGACTTCAACCACTGTTTCTGAGTCGTGCATTTCAGGTCCAACCCTCACGCACCCGTCTCAAAAATAATAAAAATCCAACCTTTAATTGAAATAAATTCATTATGAGAACCATGTGTGCCACAATTTATTGGCACCCCTGCATTTATATATTGAATAAAGTAATCATTTAAAATATTTGGTCGCATATCCTTTGCATGCCATGACTTCCTGATGTCTGTGACCAAACAACATCAAAAGACTGCAATCTTATTTTCTGGTACTCTTACAAGCAATAATATAACGTCTCTGTATTTGAATGAATCTCTTTGGGAATTGGGGGGTGGGACTAGATTTAGCTGTAAATTATGCTGGAACAGTATGGAATACATGGTTGGTAAAATGGCTGTAATTCCTCAAGGGTCTGAGGTATAGAAGTTTTTCTATAGAAAAATTAGTCAGGAGAAATAACCCTTGCAGTGATCCATCCACATCTACTCCATATCTGGCAACAGAGTGATGGTTTGGGGCTCGTTCGATAACTCAGACCCTTGATGACTTACAGCCATTTAGCCAGCCATGTGTTCCATACTGTACCAGTGTAATTTACAGCTGAATCTAGTCTCACCCCCCAATTCCCATAGAGATCCATTCAAATGCAGAGAGCTTATAGTATCGCTTGTAACAGTACCTGGAAATAAGATATCGAGAGTCTTTTGATGTTGATGGGTCACAGACTTCAGGAAGTAACAGCATGCAAAGGATATGCGACCAAATATTAAATATGATACTTTAAAAATATGTTAAAGCAAAGGGCATGAATACTTATGTAAATGAAAGATTACAATTTTCGATTTTTAATACATTTGCAAAAATTTCTAAAAACATGTTTTAACTTTGTCATTATGGGCTATTTTGTGTCGAATTTTGAGACAAAAATTAACTCAATCTATTGTAGAATATGTCTGTAATGTAATAAAATGTGGAGAAGGTGAAAGGGGTGTTCAGACTTTCCGGCTTGACTGTATGTAGAAAATCACGACAAAATTGTGATTTATAAAATTTCTACTTAACTCCATTTGACCGAGGAAACGGTCGTACCTCCACGTCAGGTATTCACTTGGCATACGCACATTACCTGCTGGTTATGCCGAAGTATTGCAGGCTTGAGAACTTAACTTGAGTACTTTTTTATAAATGAGGCCCCTAGAGTTATAAAGCCTTAAATAGAACACCCCCTAATTAGGTGAGAATTAAACCAACTTTGGCATCTGTGCAAAGGGGTTTAGCAGTAGATTTTGCTGAAACAGTATGGAACACATAGTTCACTGAATGGCTGTAAATCATCAAGGGTCAGTGGTATCAAAGGAGATTCAAACCATCACTCTGCTGCCAGACATGCAGTAGATGTGGATGGATCACTTTAAGGGTTTCTTCTCCTGACTTAATTTTCCATCGAGTTCAATAGGAAAATGAGTCAGGAGAAACAACCCTTAAAGTTGGAAGCATAGAATCGTCTAGAAGGTCATTCTGTGTTGTAGCATTAAGATTTGCCTTCACTTGAACTAAAAGGCCTAGCCCGAAGCATGGAAACAACCAAAGACCAAGAGGGGTCTGGATAATTTTGGCCATGTAGTGTATCTTATCAGCGGCCTTGTTGCTTTAACAGGAAGGACCAGTTCTCAGTTTCACTTCCTCTGGAATCGGTCTTTAGCACATACAAATCCAGCTCACAAAAATAGCTGCAAGCAGCATTTGCAGGGTCCAAGCAGACTGATGAACATCATTACTATATTGTTTATAATATATATATATAATATATTGTGTCAGCCCCATGCGCCCTCCAACTCAGTAAAGGTTTCAAGCCAATGAAGCAAATCTGTAATGAATTACAGTAATTTCCATCATTTATACATAAACAGTAGATTATAATTTTACACTGCAGGAATTCATCACATTGACACTATCTTTATAAAACTTTTATAGATAAGACTCCACTGACCTTCTAAGTTTCATGCAATTCTGTCAATCACAATGAGAGTTGTTTAAGTGTTTTTCATTAACCTCTTGAGCTGACTGGTGCTCGAATTCGGTAACCAGTTGTGATTTAGCGCCTATTTTATTTTTGTATCATATGGCACGTTTACATAATACAGCGGTACGTGTTTGGTATCTAGTGAAAGAAGAATTTCTCCCCTTTCTGTACATCCCAGGAATTCCCCATTATGTAGGACGTACGGAATGACGAACGTGCCATAATATGAGCAGTCTCCGCCCATTTCCCTGTCTTGAAATTGACGAGATTTCACCCACAGACTAACAGGCAAACTGAGCGTACCAACTAAACGCTGGAAAACACTCTTCGCTGCTTGGTGGCTACTAATCCTATGTCGTGGAGTCGTTATCTTCCCTCGGCTGAGTATGCCCATAATATGCTGTGTAATGCCTCCACTCGCCTCTCTCCCTTCGAGGCCCAAGTAGGTTATCTGCCCTCACTCTTCCATGATGCATATGCTGATATAATTTGACCAGAGCGAGAAAATTAGCCGCCTTAGAAAACCTATCCACAATGACTAAAATAACTGTATTGCCATGCAAATCGGGCAATCTGGTTACAAAATCGAAAGCGATATGGCTCCAAGGTCTACTAGGCACGGGAAAAGGGCGTAACAACCCCAAGGGAGGGAGAATCCTTGTTCCGGGCGCAAACAGAACAAGCAGCAACAAATTAGTGCACATCCCTCTCCATACCAGGCTACCAAAATTATCTGGAGAGAAATTCCTTGGTACGGTGGGTGCCAGGATGCGCCGCGAACTGTGAGGAATGACCCCACTGGAGTACCTGAGACCTCACCTCGGGAGGTATAAAAAGGCAATTGGCAGAACCCCCACCTGGACCCCGGGTTAAGTAGCAATGCCTGTTGAACTGCTACTTCAACGTCCCGGAATAGCGGAACTGTCAGTCCACTCAAAGATACGTGACAATGCATCCGGTTTAGTACCTGGGTGGTACGTCAAAAGTAAGTTAAAACGAGTGAAAAATAATGCCCAGCGCGCCTGTCTAGAATGACGTCTTCTAGCCTGTTGGACGTATTCCAAGTTTCTGTGGTCGGTCCATACAGTACAAGGGTGTTCCGCTCCCTCTAGCTAATGGCGCCACTCCTCCAGGGCTAATTTGACTGCCAGTAGCTTCCGATCACCCACGTCATAATTCCTCTCGGTTGAAGTGAGAGCCTGAGAGAAATATACACATGGGTGCATTTTGCGGTCGATGGGTGAATGCTGGGACAATATACCACCTACCCCCAACTTGGAAACATTAACCTCCACCACAAAAGCGAGGGAGGGATTGGGCGTAACAAGAATAGGCTCAGAACTTAACCTTTTCTTGAGTTCCTCAAAAGCAGACTCAGCCTTCGGGTTCCACCGAAATTGAGTCGCCGACGTTTTCTTGGTCAGGGCAGTAATAGGTGCGGCGAGCGCACTGAAATTACGAATAAAAAGCCTATAAAAATTAGCAAACCCAAGGAAGCCCTGGACCTGTTTAACTGAATGAGGAGTGGGCCAATTAAGTACAGCAGAGACTTTCTCGGGATCCAAATAGACCTTGCCCTCTGATACAATGAATCCCAAAAATGAAACAGTGCTAGCGTGAAATGAGCACTTCTCTGCCGTCACAAATAATTTGGCCTCCAACAGGGCTTTCAACACCTGTTTTACATGACCGGTATGAGTTTGCAAATGGGAAGAGAAAATAAAAATGTCGTCTAAGTAGACGAACACAAATTTCTCTAAAATCTCCCGCAGTATGTCATTCACTAACGCTTGAAACACAGAGGGGGCGCTAGTGAGCCCGAATGGATGACTATAATATTCGTAGTGCCTGCTATGAGTGTTAAAAGCAGTTTTCCATTCATCACCCTCACACATGCGCACCAGCTTATAGGCATTGCGGAGGTCGAGTTTGGAAAAAATAGTGGCCACCTGGAGACATTCAAATGCCAAATTCATCAGGGGAAGCGGATACCTGGTTTTTATAGTAATGGTGTTCAGAGAACTATAATCAATACATGACCTTAATCCTCCATCGTTCCTATTAACAACAAAAAAATCCTACATCAGCAGGAGAAGTAGATGGCCTTATGAACCCATTGGCTAATACCTCCTCAACATACTCCTTCATGGCTGCACTCTCCGGAGCCACCAAGAAATATAGGCTCCCTCTAGTAGGGGTGGTACCTGGATAGAGTTCTATGGCGCAATCATAAGGGCGGTGGGGAGGAAGGGTGGTTGCCCTCTGTTTACTAAAAACCTCCGCTAATTCGGCATATTCAGCTGGAACGTTGAGTGGCAAATGAAATTCAAGCGTCCCTGCAATTTTAGTCACTCACCTCAGAGTGGGCGAATCAGGAGGAGAAGATCGCTGAATCTCAGAGTCGGAGAGCTCATCAGTAGATAGCTCCCTCCAATTGGAATCTCTGTCAGCCAGAGAGTCCCATTCTAAACTCTTGCCACCAGAATCAGAACCTGAGATGGACTCCGGGGCGGCTGTGGCTCAGGAGGTAGAGCGGGGCGTCCGCTGATCACAGGGCGTTTGCTGATCGCAGGGTTGGCGGTTCGATCCCCGGCTCCTCCTGTCCACATGTCGAAGTGTCCTTGGGCAAGACACTGAACCTCAAATTGCTCCCAATGAGCAGGCTAGCACCTTGCATGGCAGCTGCCGCCATTGGTGTGTGAATGGGTGAGAGGCCATTGTAAAGCGCTTTGGATAAAGGCGCAATATAAGTGCAGTCCATTTACCATTTCCTCCTGATTAGGCGGAGAAGCAACCTCTTCCAAGTTAGACTCGGAACCGGAATCGTTAAAACATTCCTCGAACAAACAGAAAGAAGTGAGGTGACCCTGAGAGGTACATAAGGGACCCTATTGACGAATGACAAACTTATCCCCTTCCAACCTAATATGGAGATTATGCTTTACCAGCCAAGTGTGACCCAAAACAAGAGGATAAGCAGAGGAATCGACTAACAGAAACTGAATACTCTCAGTGTCTGCTGAAGAGTCGACATGGTGAGGAGAGCAGTAGTCTCCTTAATAGTACCTGAACCCAACGGGCAACCGTCGAGAGCGGTAACTAATTGGGACTGGTCGAGGCGCTGGACAGGTATATTGTTTTTTCTAGCCCACCGGGCATCCATAAAACACTCCACGTTCCTAGAGTCTATAAAGGCAACCCTCTTGCACTTGCAGTTGGGTGTTCTCCTCTCTCCTCTATAACCCAAACATCTAATCTTGTTTTCGGAACCCCATCGCTGGTCAGCCTGCCAAGGCCACCTGCAGAAATCTCTCCCAGAAGACTCACATGCAAAGAGGCGTTCCTACGCACCTATCTTCCCTGGACTCCTGTTGTTTACTTCTGGACAGGGCAATCAAGGATATCTCCATAGCAACCTGCTGTGTTATCGCGAAAAGACCTACGAACTAGTTACATCGAGGATGTCTCCATAGCAACTTGCTGTGTTTCGTGAAAAGATTCTACGGACTTGAGTTATCAAGATTGCTGAGTGCCAGAATGTAACCTTCAGTCTTACGCACACATAAACATGGACTATTCACAGATATACACACTTGCACACACATGCATGCATTCACCCGCCTACGGACACATGGGTTTTTTTTCCCCCAGATCATATACCTTGCCTGGTATATGTCCCCACCCAGTAGCCCACCCCCCCCCCCCCCCCCCCTCTTTTCCTCTTTCTTGCACCCCCACCCCCACCCCACCACACCCTGCTGTAACTATGCAGTTTGCATAGTTTGTAGGAAACGTCAAGATGGCCGCGCCTATGTCTGGCTGCTAGTCGTCTTCACTCGTTTCCGCTCCAGTTTGTCGCTTGTCTGATTATATTCTGTATTTGCTTTTGAACGTTCTGTGAAGCACTCTGTACATTCGTGTTGAGAAGGGTGCTATATAAATAAAGTTTACTTACTTACTTCAGCTGACCGACTTGTCCCGACAATATCTGTTGTTGAGACTCAAGTCCCCTAATGCACTCCTGGGCACTCCTTTCCCTCGGCTGACCTCCCTTAGAATACCTTGCTGATTAATCCATGGTACGGCTTCTTTGTACCGTGATGGGTTTAGTAGCGGTGAATCAAATGCAGAGGTGAGGGAGATCAGACAAGTCACCCACACAGGTGAGGACCAATAAGGGAGATATAACACGAAAAGAAGAAGAAAAAAAACAGGAACTAATTCCTGACAGCTAACAGCTAAATGAAATCTACCCAGGAAAATAGGGTGAACTCGAATAGAATGAGTGAAACACAAATCTATATCTCCCGAACGCAATACTAGAGCCATAACAGGAGACTAGAAAAGCAAAGAAAACACCTTCAGAACGTAACTCTACAACGTCCGATAGAAGGTGAAACAAAACAAACCCACCAAAAGAAAACACTGTCCCGTAGAGAACAGCACGGGAATAAATAGCACAGAACGCTAACAAGAGGAAACACAATCCTATACCTGAAGAAGCTAAAAGCTAAAAGAGCTAATCGGATTCTAACTAGCAAGCTAGTAAATAGCTGTCAACTTGAACTTATGTTAACGTTAAGTGGTATTAAAAACAGAGAGGATTGATTCAGTTAAGCACTAAATAAGTCTGCTATCTCTATTGATAACTAGCTAGTTTGCGTACCTTCATATAGCCCTCTGTTCTTCTTTTTCTTCCTTTTTAAGGTTTCCCGTCGGTTTTAAGTTTCGCTCTCGTTTTATTGCTAGCGGCTTTGATGCTATTGCTATGTGACGCTTGTGCGTTAATATCACAAGGTCGGTTAAACCTGGCTATACCTGGCTCAATGTACAAATGAATGACAAAGAAGCACCAGGGAAGCGGAAGTGAGGAACTTAATTAATAACGAGCAAGGGGAAGCAAAACCCCGGAACGGAACGTATAAAAAATCCGATAGATTCTCAATAGGAGAAAAAGGATGAGAACCGCAGCAGAAAAGGAAAAAATAACCCACAAACCATGAAAATTTCTGTTTCACCAGCTGTAAATCACTGTTTTCACAGGCTTACTATCCACCATCAAATTATCAATCCGCCATCAAATTATCAATCCGCCATGGTGCAAACACAAGCGGCTTTTAAAACAAATGGGATATGACATTTTGATTGGTTTATTGCATGTTACGCCCAAGACACACCTATAATTAATGAAGTTCAGCTCATTTGCACCATACGACATACTTAGCGAGCGCTCAAATAACACACTGTCTAACCAGCAAAAGTGGACTTGGACACCCCTAAATGCACTTGCACCAATGCGTTTTAGACCAAGCGCTAAGACCGTCAAGATAGAGCCCCTTATGTGTTTCAATTGGTGCTCTTGGTGTGAGTGCCAATATAACTACCAAATACCATTCATTTATGTCAAACCCCTTGGAAGTTATTAGCATTTTGTGATAAGCTACACCCACATAGATTTTTATTGACTTGCTGTCTCCTTTTTGGAGTATCAACTATCTTTCCAATATTTTTAGAGGACATTCCAAAAAAGGAATTGGTGAAAATTCCATGTTGATATGTTAAACAGCCTTTTAATGGTTTTTCCAAAAACTCTAAATGGCGGAAATTCCAATATGGAGAAAATTATGTTCAGGTCAAGAGAGGATGCAACTATTGACATTGGTTTCATGGCTTTATGACAAATGAGGAAGGAGTAATAATCTTTTGAAAATCGGGAAGAAATTCACTGCATGTCTATTCTCCGCAAGGATCTACCACTGTGGAAAATTTCGTTAAAAGTTACATAGCGGTTTTTCTGGAATTGCAAAACATGACGGAAGACATATCAATAAAAATTATAATAAAACCAGCATATACAATAGGATTCCAACAGCGTAGCTGCTTGGACCCCTAATAACACTTCCCTGAAAAAGATAGGCTGCGTCCAAATATTCTTCACTCCCCACTACCACTCCTCTCATGTATGCAAAACTGTTTGTTTCGAGTACAAGTATTTGCATGTACAGTATACAATGTACCTGACATTGTGGTTTGCGTCGAGACATTAATTAATATGTAACCATTAATACATAATTAAGATGTAATCAGCGACATTACATTAAAAGACAAAGATCTGTTTCCGGGGCACGGAGTTGAGGAGTGGTAGTGGATGAGGAAACATTGCATTTTTCGACTATTGGGACGCACCCATACTGTTCATATGGGTAGAAACAGCACAGTAGGGTTTGACTTACAGAGGTATTCCTTCCAGACGTGTAGTTCTGACACGAACCCTGCGGGAAGCAATATCAAAATCAAAATGACAAAACAAAGATACTAAACTGTGCTATGGGATGTAAATTTAATCTGGCATAGTTATCCAGTAATGACGCACATGTTGATCTCAGAACTACTGGGTACCATTGTTCTTTATGGGTGTGAGCTTTTCATAATCTATGAAAATCAATATATCAAACTGTGCATGACATTGATTGTTCAAAGAAAAATATACAATATATAGACAAAATACAATGGGAAATACCTTGACTTAATGAAGAGAGCTAATAGTAGTAAGGAGAAGCACTTACGTGCACAAACACCTATTCATACAAACACCAATTCATGTATGTTTTGCAAAGCCGCAGTTTGACCATGGTACGTGTCATACCTATGTTGAGACTAGAATGAGGAATACCTGTGTGTAACTCTCGTATGAGTACCAAGGAATCCAGGAACAAGTGTGTTGCGTAAAAGACCATAGGCAGCCAGCTGCAAGACACTCTGAGCACCTGTGGACAATGTGAATATGTGCATGTTCTTTTTTTCTGTAATACTGAAATAGTATCAAAAAGCCCTAGAAAGTGAACTATCCCTTTAAGTATAATATCTTGGACACTTACAAGACAGATGTAGGTTCTCCTTTGATGAGAGAGCAGTTCTTCAAATCCCAGGATTCAGAGACTGTCTGGTTGTCTAAAGAGATATTCACTGTTACACCAAGGCCTGCAAAAGTAAATATATATTTTTTTATTCAATACACCATACACATTAAGGCAATAGTGAAAATACTGTCTGATGTAAAATGTTAAAAATATACACATATTGCCATGACTGTCGTCATTGTAATGTAAATTACTTGCATCCAGGACAATCATGCAGTAGATATGGATGGATCACTTGAAGGGTTGTTTCTCCTCACATATTTTTCCATAGAGTTCAATAGAAAAACAAGTCAGGGAAAACAACCCTTAAAGGGTAACAAAGCACTAAAGCAACTTATTTTAGATGATAACTGTGGGCAAAGTATTACTGCAGCTTGAATTGGTTGCGCGCGAGCGTCACATAGCAATAGCATCAAAATCACTAGCAAGAAAACGGGAGCGAAACTTAAAACAGATGGGAAACCTTAAAAAGAAAGAAAAAGAAGAACAGAGGACTATATGAAGGTACGCAAACTAGCTAGTTATCGATAGAGATAGCTGACTTATTTAGTGCCTAACTGAATCAATCCTCAAGTTGACAGCTATTTACTAGTTTGCTAGTTAGAATCAGATTAGCACTTTTCTGGTTTGTGCTTATTAAAAAAATTGCTAGGGCGTGGTTTGATAACTGGAGCTCGGCCCCTATATTTCAAAAAAGGACGGGGTCTAGCGAAACCAGCGTGTTTTGTTACCCTTTAAAGTGATCCATCTACTGCATATCTGGCAGCAGAGTGATGGGTTGAGGCTCGCTTAATACCTCAGACCCCTGATGACTTACAGCCATTTAGTCAACCATGGGTTCCATACTATTCCCGTGTAATTTACATCTTAATCTAGTCCAACCGCCCAATTTCCATAGAGATCCATTCAAATGCAGAGAGGTTATAGTATGGCTTGTAAGAGTACCTGAAAATAAGATATCAAGAGTCTTTTGATATCCTTTTATACCCGGTCATGATAGCATCACCTGTTAACCTGTGGAATGTTCCAAACAGGTGTTTTCTTTTTTTACTTCACAGTCTTTGTTTTTTGTCCCTGTCCCAACTTTTTTGGAACGTGTTGCAGGCATCAAATTCGGAATTTGCGTATATTTACAAAAATCAATAAAGCTGATAAGGTAAAACATTAAATATACTTTCTTTGTACTGTTTTCAATTAAATATATGTAATAGAGAATTTACAAATCAATGCTTTCTGCTTTTATGTGCATTTTACATACTGTCCCAACTTTTTTGGAATTGGGGTTTGTATAAATGTCACTGCAACATAAATGTTTGGCACTGTCAGAAGTCAGGTTCCAACTAACTCAATATTAATTTGTAAAATAGAATGAAGATGCAGCGATTAATTTGTGTGCAACAAACCTAACATACCTGGCACACTATCACAGTGCCAAGGAAGGAAATGGGGTCTCTGAATGCATACCCCATACAGTTGTGATAGTGAAGGTAGGGTAGAGGGGGAGATGGGAAGTGCAGGCGTGGTAGAGGGGAAGACGGGATGTGAAGTTGGGGTAGAGGGGAATATCTACCCCAACTTCCTGACTAGGGATCACTGACCTACTGCAGGAAACTTGTCCCTGGAGAAGACACAGGAGCAATTGGGGAATACCTCAGTATTGTCAGACCCGACACACAGAATCTCCCCATGCTCAGTGGTGAAAATGCAGGAGAAGGTTGGGCTTTCCGTAGCTACCACCTTTAGGTGAGCTGTTACATTCACTATGATCTTCTGAGAGAAGGGAAGTACAGTATTAGTTGGATCTGACACAAGGATGAGCACAATTTGGTGTATAGCGCCTCAGAGGAATGTCCTCTACCTCGTGAGATGGTGTTTCCTCCACATGGAAAGAAATCATTCTTTCCTGCAATGAGCCGTCAGGAATGGAGATCCACGTTGACTCTAAACACTCGTCGTAAAATGTGCACCTGGGGTGATGAAGACAGGAAAGTAATGAGCACAGGTGAGTGCATGATGTTGTCCAATGGAGCAGTTTTATGGGCACTGATGGACATTCTGTGGAAAGTTGTCAAAGACACAGTAACACATTATAGAGCTTTAAATAAAGTTTCTGATAACAGTGCTACCACTAGGTATTTCATATAAATCCATAGTCTAAAGATCCTTGTTTTTAAATTTAACAGCACACTTAAAATGCAGGTTCTACACTACACTGCCTGGCCAAAAAAAAGTTGCACACACTAATATTTTGTTGGACCGCGCATTTGTCGTGGCATTGTTTCAACAACATTTATGCAACATCACAACATTTATTTCCATAAAATAAATAAATACATTTTGCATAAATTTTTGTCCATGATCTTGTATTGATGACGAAAGAGTCGAACCACTCCGTAAAGTCTTCTCCAGCACATCCCAAAAACTTTCAATGGGGTTAAGGTCAGGACAATTCATGTGTGAAAATGATTTCTCATGCTCCCTAAACCACTCTTTCACAAATTGAGCCTGATGAATCTTGGCATTGTCGTCCTGGAATATGCCCATTGATGGGATAACCTGGTCATTCAATACATTCAGGTACTCAGCTAACTTAATTTTATTGCTGCATAATGTTGCTGAGCCTACACCTGACCAATTGAAGCAAACCCAGATCATAACACTGCCTCCAGAGGCTTGTACAGTGGGCACTATGCATGACGGCCAGGTGTAGATTTTGGCCAGGCAGTGTATAACAAATACATTGCCATTTATTAGTTATTTATTATAAAATTATTTTTATTATAAATTAAAATGTATTATAAATTATTTTTCCATACAGTTCAATAGGAAAATGAGTCAGGAGAAACAACCCTTAAAGCGATCCATCCATATCTACAGCATATGTGGAAGCAGGGTGATGCTTTCAGGCTTTTTTGATGCCTCAGACCCTTGATTACGTATAGCCATTTAGCCAGCCATGTGTTCCATACTTTTCCCATGTAATTTACAACTTAATCTAGTCCCACCCCCCAATTCCCATAGAGATCCATACGAATGCAGAGAGGTTATAGTATCCCTTGTAAAATAATACCTGAAAATAATATATCAAGGGTCTTTTGAAGTTTTTGGGACACAGACATCAGGAAGACATGGCATGCCAAAGGATATGCAACCAAATATTAAATATGATTACTTTATTTAAGTTTATGTTTATTTGACCAATTACTTTTGGTCCCTTAAAATGAGGGTGAGGACTATGTATAAAAATGGTTACAACTGCGACAGGGTTCACCCGATATGGATGTAAAAACCCTAAAATTAAAGCTGAAAGTCTGCACCTCATAGTCATTCTTCTATTTCAAATCCAATGTGCTGGAGTACAGAACCAAAAATTCTAAAATTGTGTCATTTACGGACTGCAATGTAGGCAAATCCACACACAGTACATGGATAAGCATTTTCTAGTCAAAATTACAAAAATATTTTCATATAGAGAATTCCAATGAATGTACAAATACACTGGATATAAGAAATATTATCTGAGTCTGTTAGCAGCATGCAACTTGCATAAGAAATGATGGCACCAAATGAGTTCAAGCGAGAGGAATTCTAACTAAATGCTCAAGAGCACGCTGATGTATTGTTCAGCATATAATGTCCTGACACATTACACAGTTGTCCACCATTCAAGGCACATTCATCAATTGACGTGGCTGCAAGTGGATGGTTCTACGTGTAAATAGTAAAAATTGAATCCGAAAGTATATGGTATTTCGGGTCGGGATTTTCAATCTGCTGGCAGACTTTTCAAAGCCTGCAGAGCATTTCACCCTAACTTGGTGAAACATCTCAATCAGCTTTTTGCATGTAATGGAAAATGTGTCACAGTTTTACAGTTTGAATAATTATGTCATTTGGGTGGAATTTATATTATGGGGTTTACTGCAAATCTACAAACTTTTAACATTATGTTTTAGTCCTCTTTAATCCCAATTTGGAATACAAATAGGCCCATCTCATCGTAGACATCCTCTGTTAATGTTGAGGGTGCACACTAACTCAAACAACATCTGATGCATGTGGACTGACTGCATGTGCATGTAGTCAGTCCACATTTCTTTTCACTCTAGATTTACCCACAAGCTGTACAGTCCTTGCATCTGAGGACTATACAACTTGTAGGTCCATCACAAGAAAAGTTCAAATGTACAGACTTGCCCTTCAATAATTCAAAGGAGAAGAACAGCACAGATGCGCTTACGCTAAAGCTATCGCCGTGCCGTACAAATTTTGAGATACATAAAATGTAATTAAGAAAAGTAATGATACTGACCTGCTGTCAGAAGCACACCACCCACAAAAGGGATCTTGAGAATACCAGCAGTCTGTCATGCTTCCATATGTCCTGCACTGAGCCATGACCACCCGTTTCATCTGCATCACAGTTAGTCAGCTGTGTCCATTATTACAAGAACCATTTTAAACCACAAGACAAAATAATCAAAATGTTATCAAAAGGCACCTGATTTCCCAAAGCCATATAGATGTGTTTCTTATCTACTGGGTCCAAAATCATTTTGGAATGCACAGGATGGTCATTGTCAGATTTGTACAGGATGATAGGACAGGTGGGTTTCATGGCCTTGTCCACTGAAATCTGAAACAATAAAGGGAAAACTACATTTTTCCTTATGACTGTGATTTCACACAATATATAATCTTTGTATCTTATCTTGGTCTTGGCTGTGGAATTTCATAGGTAACTGTACCTTGATGCCATTACAAGCACATACATACAGTACATAGTTTTGTCTTATCATGGTGAGTGTGATGAACAAGGATTATTTTGTTCACTAGAAATGTATCTTGTATCATAATCTATGCTCCAAAAATATCTTTAATGATTTCAGCAATGATACACCAGAGATGCTTCTATCAGTATTTAAATAGGCAAAGTTTATTCATGCAAATATGACTCTGATTTCATTGGTTAACATCTGATATAGACATTTCAATATGCTGTAAACATTAGAAATGACTGTGTGACACCTTGATTAGCTGTCCATCCGCTGTCCCGATAAAGAGCACCAGCCAGGAACCAGTCGTCACAGTGGCCACTGCTGTCATCGACTGGTACTTAAAAACCACAGCCTTTGGTGCGATAATTTCCAATTTTTTCTGGAGGAGAAACAACCCTTAAAGCGATCCATCCATATCTACTGCATATCTGGCAGCAGAGGGATGGTTTGAGGCTTGTTTGATACCTCAGACCCTTGATGACATACAGCCATTTCGCCAACCATGTATTCCATACTGTTCCAGCATAATTTACAGCAAAATCTAGTCTCTGAGTCACAGACATAAGGAAGTCATGGCATGCAAAGAGTCTGCAATCAAATATTAAAAATGATTACTTTATTCTACATTATGTTAAACTGTCCAATATGTTTTGATGCCCAAAAGTGTGTGTGTGTGTGTGTGTGTGGGGGGGGGACTATGTACAAAAGGTTCTATCATTTCTAAACAGTTAATTTGATATGGATGAAAATACCCTGAATATAAGCTGACAGTCTGCACTTCAACCTCATTGTCATTGTATCCTTTCAAACTCAAAGTGCTAGAGTAAAGAACCAAACAAACAAAAAATGTTACGATCCGCTCCTGCCTTCCCTTACTTTTTGTGTTTTCCTCTGTTTCCCTGAACCTGATTGTGTCATGTCTGCGTTCATTGCCTAATTGTGTCTACATTGCACAATTACTACTCGCACCACATCTTAATTACACAATTCACACTTAATTGCTTTCACCGCATTCCTCACGTTTTTTCTAATTATTCAATCAATTCGCTGATTTCGCACGCATTTCCCGCAAGCTGCAGTTTATCAGCTCTAATGACACTAGTTATATTAACCGTGCTGTTCCTGTGATTTGGGGTCAGAGTATTACGGTCCTTGTCTCGTTTGTTACTTGCTTCCTGATTCTCTAGCTTGCTAGACTCTGGCTATACCAACCCAGGTCTGGATGCCACACGCCCTGGCTTCCCTGTGTGGATCCTGACTTGATCCTTCGCTGCGAACCTCCTGATTCTCTAGCTTGCTAGACTCTGGCTATACTAACCAGGTCTGGATGCCACACGCCCTGGCTTCCCTGTGTGGATCCTGACTCTGCCACCGCCTGATCCTTCGCTGCGAACCTGGCTAAAGACCGCTCCTTGCTACTTCGCCTGTTCCTGCTCTGAAGTACAACTTGGATAGCGAGCCCGCCAGTGGCTGCTACTTCCCTGTCTACCCGGACACAGTCTGCTGTAGCCTCACCACCGCTACCGCGGTATACAGCTCCGCCCGGCCCAGCTGGGCTGCTGTATCTGCTTACTCAGCACTGTGTCAGTTCACTGTGGGTTCCACCGTGGACATTTACCATTTTGCCTACTGAAAATAAAAACTCTTATTTTCAAGTTCTGTCTCGTCGTGCATTTGGGTCCGTCCCTGCCAGTCCGTCACAAAAAATGTGTCACTCCAATTAATTATGGTGCTCACTGTACATGAGTATGAAAAATGGGACTTCCCTTCAATAGGCTTTAAGGTGTGAACCCCGAGTAACAATTTTACTCATTAATGATTTCATTTAATTAGTTTATAAACATCATCATTAATTTACAACATGAAATGCTGTAGTATGTAGTGGCATATTGTAAATTATGTTGTAAATATATCAAACTACCACAGACTTAACTATCTCAACAAAAAAACATTTTCAACGTACAAAAAGTTACTCACGCATAGCCTACAAAGCACTGTCAGTAATTAATTAAAACTTGCAAAAAATAGGCCTGCCGTTAAAAGTATTGATATAAAAAAAGTTACAACAAACAATATTGCCTATCGTAGCTCACACTAATCGAACTAGCTGTATTCCAAAGCAATGCTACCCAATCTTTCCTAAATTATTTAATGTAGTCATAACTTGGCCCTGTGTTTCTTCATCTTACTATCTGAAGGTAATGTGGTCAATCAAACTTTAAATGTCAAATACCAAAAATTGCCTCATGGAAGAACACATCATTTCAAAGAATGTTGTAAATAGTTGACGAAAAAGTACACTCCAGAAAGGATATGATTATACTTGGTTGTCAAGTTAATAAATAAAAAAAGTACAGGTTTTTAAAAATGTTCTATGCGGCTAGAAGTTTTTCTAGCAGCATATCACATTCAAATTTACAACAGACATGTATATGCCAACAAACATCATTCACAATAGAGAAAGGGGGATGAATACATAAATACAGATAAAAATAGTAAATAGCCTAAATATTTAATTTTACAAACCTATCCAGACATATGTTTGCTCCATTAATGTAGCATATTGTGTGGGTCAGATGAAGCCAAATAAGTAAAACAGTAGGCTACTAATTCTTTGAACATGTCAAATAAAATGTTATGGCCTACTTTGATATGATCATTTTCAATAATTTATCTACTAACCTGATTCGAAGACGAGCAATCCCCTTCCACGCAAAAATCCGGATCATTAGCTCGAGGCTGGTCAGAAGAGTCTCCTTGTGTGATATTGAAAATGGCTAGTGCTGTGTTCTCGGGGTCGAGCGGGTTACCGACTTTGAAGATACCTGCCCAAAGAAGTGGGGAACCTGCAGAGGAGACGAGCTGTCCGTAGTTTTTGCCCTCACAGCACTGAAGGATCGTACCTTTGAAGGATTTCAATGTGTCTCTCTTTGCCTCTCCTTTATTCATCGACAGAACTCGAACTCGTTGTTGGGGGTCGCTTATGTTCAAATTCATTAATATATAAATGTGTTTATCCCATTGGAAGCCATCCACAAACTCAAAATTAAACGCATCTGATCTCGCGGATATAAACCAAGGAGAAATCTCTCCAATTCCTGAAAATATCCCTCCTTCTTGCGAATTATTTGTGTTTCTAAGAGTTATGAAAAAACTGTCAACAGAACAAGTCGTAGTTCTCGGTACCGCTCCGGCCAGAAGGTATGTGTTTTTTGTGGTCTGTCCAATGTCGACCAGAAAACCAATGGATGATTCATTGGGGTAGACTGAAGCTACAGCTATTGGTTCCATGTGTATGGTTTTTGAAATATTTTTCAAATCTAGCACCTCGCAATACCCACACATTTGGGTTCCACAGGTGATCAGCGTGTTGTTCTTTTCAAATGGCACCAACATCTTCACTCTGTTACGCTCCGCTGCTCCAACGTTAGATGTGTCCTTTCTTATTTTCACGGTAAGGTTTCTGTCCATCTGGTAGAGTTTGTCGTACGTGGCGACGTAAATGGTATTCTTTACAATAGCGAAGTTGCTGACATTTCCATCTAACGGTTGGCTTTCATCAGAATGACTGTGACCGATTAGGAAAATGATGAAGATCAACGTCTGCATTATTTCCTTCCACTTTAAGTAACGCAGAAAAAATAATGCATTCACAAAGCTAAAAGTGTGTTCGCGCATTCTTAGCTTGTGCGGTAGTGACTGCACGAAACGAAGTTACGAACTAAAGTCTGTTCACATACACTCATAGGCTACCGTTAGCTCAAACTTCCCTATTCGTCTGGCAAAACCTGCCTTCTCTCTGCATGTTTACCACCGAATAGCAGTCTGGCCTAGTTGTAGCCCATTTCATTAACAAATTAACTTTGCGCATAGCCTAGCTAATTGACTGAAGTAGCCTACGTAATAGGCTACAACTATCCGTGTCTGACCTGCCGTGTAGCCTACTGTACGTGGCTTTAACAGCAGACTGCTTATAAATTGCATATCATTGGGGGATTTAATATGCAAAAAAATTTTTTATTTGGTATCACAAAAGGTAGCCTAACGCGGCAGGATAAGCCTATTGTACGCTCATAAATTAAGATCCTCTTAACGACGTTACTAATGGTAAGAAGTTTGAAAACCTAAATTAACACAACCTATATAAACCTTGTTAGACACCACACTTGAAAACTTTAGAAAGAAAAAACACATACGCACATCAATGGTGTAGCCTATAGATCCACATGAAATAGCCTTATGAGAAAAAAAGGTAGGCTACACACAAGTGCACACATTTTCTGTTGATCAATTATAGTCCGGCCTACACATCAGATGACTACCTTCAGCAGGTTTGTAAATCATTATGCATTTATATCTATTCTTTGCACATATACCTAATAGCCGACAGTCATCAATGAGCTAAATTTTTAGTTACATGTTTCAAAACGTTTTCAATTGGATTATAACCCTAGATTGTAATCCTGGATGTTGTGTAGCTACCTGTTATTGTCTCATTTAATATCATGAAATTAAAATGTGCACCTGCCTATGTATTGTCCCGCTGTTGTCATATACTGCCATCTTCTGGTTAAAAATATCAAGATGCTTCCCGGGGAGACGATTTTAATGATCACTCTTCAAAGGGCGCCCCAAAAAGCCAAACACAAATATTGAAATTATGTGAGTTAAGAATGCTCGATTGATGTATTTCATTAATAGCCTAGTTGTCGTATTAAAAGTTTGAAGATGTCCATGGGTGCTCCAGGTAAACCCTGCATTTTCATTTTGCATAAATTGATGATCTCTGTGGAAAGAGATTATAAAGAATCAAGATTAAAAAGAAAAGATAGGCTAGAAAGATGGCTTGCTAATGAAAAAAATGTCTGATTTAACTAACGACCAATTTGTAGACAATACAACTCGACATCCATTTGGGTTGAAACGCACTCCAGTGCAACATTGGGTAACCTCTCTCTCCAGTGGGGCCAATTTGCGTTTGCAAATTAGGGTGCGCCTACATTTTTCCAGAGTTAAGCGCCACCGACAGATTAAATGAAATCGCTAATCCAAGTAGCCTTTCCAACTTTCCATTTTGAATTTTGGCATCGTTTATAGGCCTACAACGAAGATAAAGAAAGTGCCTTTCCAATCTGAATAAAGCATTTCGTTCTATCTGAAATGAATATGACAAAATGTAATTAATCGAATTAACTATTTAATTTGCATTTGACAGCATTGTACTAACGCGTTAAAGAAACATAAGCATGGTTAGGCCTATATGCGCACATGATAAGTAGGCTAAATGAAACGATTGACATGAACAAATCAGCAATAACATTTTGGCATGTTTATGCTTCCATATTCCAAATGTTTCTCCAACAATACTACGGTCAGAGTTTATGAGGATATGGAATGAAAATCTATAGTCACACAAGAGTCTTGACTCTTGATCTGAATGCTATCTATGTTTTTTGGTAAATTATATTTAAAGGAATGTTTTGGGCAACAAATATTGTTGTCTCTTGATTCTAATAAGTTGACTATGCTGATTACAACAAGATCAAGTGAAAGGTGTTGGTTATTTACTCAGAACGTCCTATTTTAACATCTAGGACTTTCTGACATCTGTTACCTTTCCCCCACACAGTAAAATGTCCAGTGTTAAATTTACTCTAACAGAGTAGGCTATACATATAGAGTCCAATAGAGACCTTGTGTACCAGCTAACTTCCCCAACCACTTAACCCCCTTTATATTAACTCTTTTAAAGCTGAATTAACACCAAGCATTTTGATTGTGGAGGAATGCCATTGGATATTTGGAAAAAATGAAAGACAGAAGGAGCACCAAATAACTATAATCAAATCTGTTTTGCCAGTGATTCATTAAGCAGGTTCATCACATTTATTGTTACTGCTTCTTGCAAGCCAAATGATTCAAGCATTCAAGTTTAAATTGCATAAGCTCCTTTTTCATTTCTAACTTGTTTGTGTCAAAACTCAACCACACCTGGCATTTACAAGGGTATTACTTGTGTAAGCAGCCTTGACTGGAACAGGTCAACAGGTGGCACTAAATTCAAAGTGGCAGTGAATTCCGGAATTTGTTGAAGCCAGTCTTCTCACAATGTATTGTATGTGTCACCTCCAGATGTATTAACTAGAGATTTAAAGTTTACTTTTCATATTTTATATTGCACATTTAATATATATTGGTGTGCTGTATGTCTTGTACTTTTACAAAATCAACTGTCACTTTAAATCAATCAACAAACTACAAATTATCCTGCACAGTATAAATATGCTTCAATATGCTTACCTCAGAAAGGTAATTTTATCAATAGGATAAAGTATTAACATCCTTATCCCCTACACATAGCTTACTGAACATACTTGTGTTTGAACTCCACTTTCTATTGGCTTAATTGAGTACATTACCTATCAGTTGTTTAAATGTACTGTACTGTGAAGCATTCAGGTATTATATATATAAATTGAATGAGAATAATGAGCCTATTCAGACATGAAAATGTTTTGTTTAATGAATAGTGTAAAGTTAAGAGTAATGTACTTTTTCATGACTTGTCCACTCTGACTATTCAAATGTTTCAAATATTTAAATTTCTCTGAAAACATGCTACTTACATGTTTTTGTGCTTACACAAGCCACACAGATGTGCTTACATACATACTGAAATATGCACAGAGACCAACCCCCCTCTGCTTGAACAATGTTCATTTCTGGTGGAGATAAATACATATGAAGAAAGGGATTGTGAGAGCAGAACAAAATTACAATAGAAGATAAATGTAGCCTAGTAACATATATTGTCCTGATTACATTGATGTTTAAACTATTTCTTGTTTGTTTGCTTATCTGGAAACTCATAATTTGTTCCAGTTCAGCAGTATTCCATAGAGAAATTGGGATAGCAGGTATGCCCTCTGCCAAGTTACAGTTTGGCAGGCCAAGAAAAAAAATGCCATGGCTAATACGCCACACATTATTAACAACCCACTGCAAACTGGATTTCTCAGGCCATATGTCACGAATTAAGAAAAAAAACTGTTCAAAATAGACAACGTTTTAAACCAAAACCCAGTTTTTAAAAATAGTTTTTATAAAGCTCAGCACAGTTCACTAAATACAGAATGGCAGGGTAGAGAAAAGAAAGTAGAACATCCCAAACGAATGATAAAGGGGCAAATGTACAGATGTAACAGCACACAGCCAAATATATACACACCACAGAAAAAAAGAAATAGGACAGCTAGCTCAGTTCCAGCTACAGAAAATAACCACCTCCATAGTCTCTGCGAGACAGCATCACACACAATACATTCATCCATATGTCCAGCTTGTTCTTCCTCGATCCTGAAGGACCACTTCTTATTTTTCTTCCCCCCACTTCACTACTTGGTTAAAATAACCACCCTCATTAGCAATCCATTTATATATCTCTCCATTAAATTGGAATGTGTCAGCAGGCGTAAACATCGTAGGCACTGCAGCAGTTCAGGGTCCTCTAGGACTAGGGCTCAGGAGACGATGCTGACAGCAAATTTGAAAATCATGTTAGCAAATTGTATTTTATGAAGGTTCTCAAACTGTTAGAAAATAAATCATAAAAAACTTGGCATGAGATTTCCATTGAAAGCTGATTGATTTTTTTGGTGTTAGGAATCTACACACATACAACGATGATGCCCACAACTTTTTTGTTAGTGGATGATATTTTGCACTTGCAACTATAATAGGCTACTGCAACGTTATAGCACTCCGATTTATTCACATTCCACTACAAACTATTTGCATATGGTCAAAATGTTTTAGCGTTACTTACAGCAATATAGTTAGCCGTAAATTGACAATTGGATAACTTATTTGACTTAGGCTACCTGTGAAAAAAAGGCTGCTGCACACATAAGCATGTCCGCCGACGCCTCACGTCTTATTGCTTGGATCCACTTTTCTCGTTTTATGGGCGTTTTAACTGATCTCTATGAGAATTGAGGGGTAAGACTAGATTCAACTGTACATTACGCTGGTACAGTATGGAACACATGACTGGCGAAATGGCTGTACGTCATCAAGGGTCTAAGGTATCAAACGAGCCATGTGTTCCATACTGTACCGGTGTAATTTACAGCTGAATCTAGTCTCACCCCCCCAATTCCCATAGAGATCAGTTCAAATGCAGAGAGGTTATAGTATCGCTTGTAACAGTACCTGAAAATAAGATATCGAGAGTCTTTTGATGTTGATTGGTCACAGACTTCAGGAAGTAACAGCATGCAAAGGATATGCAACCAAATATTAAATATGATACTTTAAAAATATGTTAAAGCAAAATATTCTAATTTTCTGAGACACTGAATTTTGGGTTTCATTAGCTGTAAGCCATAATCATCAAAATTACAAGAAATAAAGGCTTGAAATATTTCACTCTATGTGTAATGAATCTATATAATATATGAGTTTCACTTTCTGAAATGAGTGACAAAAAATATTGAACTTTTTCACGATATTCTAATTTTTTGAGCTGCACCTGTATATATCGACAGGAAGTTGTACGTCTTGCAAAGAAAGTGAGTGGGAAAATATTATATATTATTTATATACACTGCTCAAAAAAATTAAGGGAACACTTAATCATCACAGTATAACACCAAGTCATGCTGGATGATGTTGCAGGCAGCATAACATTTGCCACAGCGTCTCCAGACTTTTTCACGTCTGTCACATGTGCTCAGTGTGAACCTGCTCTCATCTGTGAAGAGAACGGGGTGCCATTGGCGAACCTGCCAATTCTGGTGTTCTCTGGCAAATGCCAATCGAGCTGCACGGTGCTGGGCTGTGAGCACAGGTCCCACTACAGGACGTCAGGCCCTCATGCCACCCTCATGGAGTCTGTTTCTGACAGTTTGGTCAGAAACATGCACACGAGTAGCCCGCGGGAGGTGATTTTGTAGGGCTCTGGCAGTGCTCCTCCTGTTTCTCCTCGCACGAAGAAGCAGATACCAGTCCTGCCGCTGCGTTGTTGCCCTTCTATGGCCCTGTCCAGCTCTCCTCGTGTAATGGCCCGTCTCCCGGTATCTCTTTCATGCTCTTGAGACTGCTGGGAGACACAGCAAACCTTCTTGCGACGGAACGTATGGATGTGCCATCCTGGAGGAACTGGACTACCTGTGAAACCTGAATGGGCTGCAGGTACCGCCTCATGCTACCAGTAGTGACAAGGGCTCTAGCAAAATTCTAAACTAGAGAAAAATCCGTCAGGAAGGATAAGGAGAGAGAAATGGTCTGTGGCCACCACCTGCAAAACCATTTACTTTTTGGCGGTTGTCTTGCTGTTGCCTCTCCTGTTCATCTGTTGTCACGTTCATTTGCACCAAAGCAGGTGAAATTGATTCACGATCGTTTACGCTTCCTAACTGGACAGATCGATATCCCAGAAGTTTAATTGACTTGGTGTTATACTGTGTTGATTAAGTGCTCCCTTCATTTCTTTGAGCAGTGTATATATATTTAATATTTAATCAATTTCTAATTATTATTATATTCTATTTTAAGTGTATGTGTGGGTTGGGGGTGGTAGAAAACCGTAATGAAGGGAAGGTATATGAACAAAATAAAAAAGATATGTAGCCTAGAGTATAGCCTATATGTTCAGGTGTTATTCATGTAATTTTCCAATGGGCAGATGTTACAGTCCTCTGCCAGATATTTGGCGACTAGTAGCTATGTGCTTATATAATTTATTCCTCACACTTTATTGGTGCTCAATACATACCTTAATAGCCATAAATAACGTGGTTATAGGAATATTACGGATTTTTCTTGACCGTAACCTTAAAACATGTGTGCAACGTGCATAATGAAGTGAAATTTAAATACAGTGTTGCACTGGGAACAAAGAGCGTTTACTTGGAAAACAACAAATACAACATTTTACACTGAAAACGATTTAAACTAAAACAACTTAAACTAAAATAATATCAAAAACTCCACAAAGTGAATGATCCTATTAAAGCACGGGTCTCAAATTCCAATCCTGGAGGGCTGCAGTCTCTGCTGGTTTTTGTGATTTCCTTTCTATCAACAGCCAATTTAAGCCATGGAAACAAGGTGTGTATACTGTTTTGCCAATTAATAACTTACATTAATTGATTAAGGGCAGGAACACATCAAAAACCAGTATACACAGCGGCCCACCAGGATTTGAGGTTGAGATCCCTGCTTGAAAGCATAGACCAGGGCTACTCAAATCCAGGTCCTGCGGCCTACAGTGTCTGCAGGTATTTGCTCCAACCATGCACTGCAGTACACCATCTGATTTATTTAATGAGCTTACTTCCTGAACCAAGGAGGTAAAGTAATTTGTGAAATAAGGTGGTATAGTGCATGGTTGGAGTGAATATCTGCAGACACTGCGCCCGCAGGCATAGAACGTGTGGTGGTCAATGACAGCTGGGGCAGTACAAGGTTCACTCTGCCATCTTGTGGAAATTCAATATATTGCATTTACACTGCATTCATAGATCATAGTTCTGGGTTTTTTAATTTTTATTTTAGGCCATTCCAGATTTAGTGTATGCTTTTAATTGGCCCAGGCCCAGTTTTTGTGTGCAGTGAAGGATATTATTATTATTATTATTATTATTATTATTATTAATAATAATAATAATAATAGTAATAAATGTCATACATGACCATCAAACCACTTCCCAAGGCTTATTTAATATGAAAGGATCTACATTCCAAGCCAGGATAAAGAAAAATACTTAAATGCTTGCATTTCTTTTTCAGTGTCTATGTAATGTTGACTACTAGAACATCAAATTAAAGTAGACCACAGAAACCATGAAGACCACCAGTTTACCATTATAGACCAGAGCCATCAGAGACCATTACCAAGAGGGTAACTTTACAGACCATTAGAAACTAACAAGATCCCATAAGATGCCTTTAGAGTTCACCAGAGTACCATCAGATGACTATTATATTACCAATAAAGACAAACAGATAACAACTAAATGACAAAAAGAGACCATTAAAAGCCATCAGAAAAACAAGAACTTCCATTAAATGTTTTGCAATGTTTTTTTCAGAGCAGGGTTGTCCCATTTTTAATAACCATATCTCCAGTATAATTCCAGATTATGTTATGCAGTAAACATACTAATGCTGGCTTAATTGTAATTTAACCATGGCTGATAATGAAACAGTATTTTTATTGAAGCAATTCTGGATAAGTACATTGCACAATCATACAGTGGTACTGACTCAGCTGGGAATCAAACCCATAACCTCAGAGTTACAAGACCATTTCTATTAGACCTGGTATAATTTGTATGCTACACTGCCACACAGATAAACAGATTAAAAAGTATTTAATATTAAAATAAGTCCCATTGCTTTTCACAAGGTACATTTTTAAAATAATAATACTTAGGATTTATACATCGGGACGTCGTTGATGTGTGTAATATATGCAAAACAAATATATAATAAATACATAAATTATTGTTGAATTTAATAATAACGTTTATCCATTAGGTTCACCCAAAAGAACAACATGCGGATACCATTATAACTGGTCTGTCCTGTTAGTTCCTTCTTCATCTTGATTGTAGCCATCTTCACCACAGATATATCTGCTCCTCACTGCCAGCAAATCTCTGCTGCCAGTGATGGTTGCCTGAAACGTCACATTTGCGTCAACTCGTACGTTACGTACGCGGGAAAATAAATAAATAAATAATGGCATCTCCGCGGTTCTTTTGAATAATATGACGCTTTAGCAGGCTTACTAGAGCAGAAGCGAAACCATCAGATAAATGTTTTAAAATCCAAACGACTGGAATATTAAGCGACCATAAATTTATTTATGATCAACAAATGCCTCTAAAGTTCCCGTAAAGGTAAAATGCTTTAATCTTGCTACAATTTATTCTGTCGTCAAGATAGCCAGTGGTAATTTGGATGGATTAGCCTAACGTTACAGAATTAGCTAGTCGCTAGTTTTCAAATTTAGCAAATGTTAAAACATAACTAGTTTGTACACAGTATAACTATATTATATAACGTTATTGCAACTACTTTACTTTAGTGCTAGCTAACTCATTAACGTTAGCTAGCCAACTATCGTAATTTAGCTACCTAGTTCGCCTAATGTCATTAACGTTAGCTAAAGACAGTGGCTCGTGTAACGTTACGTTAATCATGACCTTAGCTACTTTAACCAAGAAAGCTATCGCCAGGTATACGAAGTTAACCATCTTTCTTAGGTAACGTGTTAATGTTAGCTTATTGAACCAAGTTGGCGAACTGGCTCCAAACAATAACTTGCGTTTAAAATTAGCTTGACTAACGTTACGTTAATTTAGCAATGGCTATTTGCCTAACTTTGCTCAACGACAATCTAGCTAACGTTATCCAAACAATTTATTTTAATGAAACAAACAAAAACAAAAAACGAACAACTAGTTTGCTATGTAAACTAAAGCTAACGTTAAAACGAAAACGCTGTTGTCTTGTTAATTTACTTTATTGCTCGCAAAACTAACTTAAGTTACCATTGGGATGCTTCCCCCCAATCTAGGTTGTTAGCTAACTTGGCTAATATTTGTTTCCACAGGAGTTTTTGAAGCAATCGTTATGGATGCCGCTGAAGCTCGTTTCACTCACTTGCTGCAACCCATTCGGGACCTTACCAAAAACTGGGAGGTTGACGTAGCCTCGGAGCTTGGGGAGTACCTGGACGAGGTTATGATCAGTTATTGGCAACTCTACTGTATATAGAAGTCCATAGTCGAATAGTTTGGCAGGGGGGTATTGCGTTTTGGTCTCCATTCTTCACATAGAAACTTGTTTTGCCATAATTTTCATAGGTGACGTCCATTTGGCTCAGGCAGACGTCCGCATGCCAGAATGATTAGCCTACTGTATTTAGTTGGATCAACTGCAATGTTCCAGCGGATTTATGGTGCTTCATAATTATGATTCATAGTTCACACACCTAGTCTTTTTACAAATTGTTACAAGTTGAACCTCGTCTTTAACTCAAAGCACGTATTTGTACATGGTGACTTGGCTTAAACATTAATAATTTACTGGCAGTAAGTCCCAGAACAGAAATGTTGTTTTCCCTCTTATTTACAACCCACAATGAACTATGCAGACATTGCATGTAGTAATTGTAGCTGCATTTGTCTCATTGCCTTGTTACCCTTGTTTTGCAGCTGGACCAGATCAGTATATCATTTGATGGAGGAAAAACCACAATGAATTTCGCAGAGGCTGCGCTGCTTATTCAAGGCTCAGCATGTATCTATAGCAGGAAGGTGAGAGTAGATAAAGTAGTTTGATTTAGCCTTCAATCCGGTTTTATGTAATAATGATGTAGTTTCCACTCATGACATTCAACTATTTTTTCAATACCCAGACCTGTATCTTATTACATCCGATGAATGCTCAATCAGACTAAATTTGCCTACTTTGTAGGACCAACAATTAATTGATTTGCTAAATACAAAAATATATAGAGGCGCTTTCCTCTCATTCAAAATTAATTTAGAAATGTTAAAATAAAATGTCTTGCCTAATGTGCGTGTGCAGTTCTATTCAGTGAGCTTGTAGCTTATATTGGCTCAAATATTTAATGTATCAAGTTGGCTCAGATTATTAGCCACAGTGTATATGTGTGTTTTTAATACTGACACAAGTACCAACAACATTCCTGACCAAAAGAAACCCTCTTTACTGCAGTAGTCTTCTGATTTTGTGATCAGTTTTGTTTTTGTCTTTTTTTGGGGGGCAGGTGGAGTACCTGTATTCATTGGTGTACCAGGCTCTGGACTTCATTTCCAACAAAAAGTATGCTGAGACTTTTAAAGGGGCAGTTGTTTCCACATATCTGGAGTGCTATCTATCCATCCAGGTAGTTTTTTTGAGAACTCACTAGTTTTGTAGATATTTGCTGCAACTCACCTTGACATCACCCCTATATATAACGTTTGTGGCGGTCAAAGCGCCAAAAATGTACATAAAAATATTTTAAAAATTAAAAAATCAACAGCAGCATTTCTTTCCAAATATAATGACAGTTACTTACAAAAACATCCACAGACCTTGTGCAGTTAAATTCTTTAAATTATTATTATAAAAATAATTTTAAGTACACCAACTGTGTATAATATACATGCAAAATCTTAACCAAAGCACACCAGTATTCTGGGGTTTGTCAACACACGGCGCCCTAGAATACTGCCGTGCTTTGGTTGATAATTTGCCGGATATGAACTGTTGATGTACCTTGGGAGAAAGTATGTTTCCACCGTGCACAACAAGGTCTGTGGATGTTTGAGTGACCGTGTCATATTTGGAAAGAGATGTTGATGTTGATATTTTTGAATGTACATTTTTGGCGCTTTGACCACCACACACGTTGGACCTGTTGAGGGCTGTTCTATCTCGGTGATTCATCTACAAAACTAGTTCTCAGCCAAAGTACCTGGGCCCTGCTTTCCAAAAGCATCTTGGAGTTAAGATCATCTTAGAGTGTTTTGTGTTTGTGCTTTATTAATTTTATGATAATTATAAAAATGTAGTGATATTACATAACAAAGATAATACAAATAGAGGAAGACACAGACAGACGATGAGAGGAATATAAAAACAAAATAGCCTTTTGGGAAATGGGGCCCTGGGTGGATAGATAACCCATCATTCCAAGAATATCTTGGATTTTCATTAGGAACATTAGGAATTTATTCAATTCTATGGAAGCTTTTCTCTGAGAAGGTCAGTCTCAAGAATAAAATGTGATTTCTTTCATGTTAAAGCTATAATACAGCAAATACCAAAGCCAATTTACGTTGAAATGTCTCTGTTCGTAAAACAGCCTCTGGTAAACACTATTTTAATAGGCGTGACAAACAGCCACCATCAATCGAACAAGATGGCCAGGACAAGGACGCTACCTTTGGCAGAAATAAAGATAAAGTGGAGGTAAGGACAAGGGAGTCGCAGTCAGAAGACCACTCATTCTTTTGAGTTGATTCATACATTGAGTGGGATTGGGTGTGTTCTTGATAGGAATGTTATTCCTATTGTTAAATCATACTTAAGCATTCTTCCTCTTCATTCTGCCCTCAAGTTTCTCACGTTGGATGACGTCAATGAGAAGCACTCATCAAATGTTGAGCTGAGAAATGATACAGTCAATGTAAGTTTCCACCCTGCCACTTGGCCTCATTTCAGAATGTCTAACAGTAACTTACTTAACTGACGTCACTTGGCGCTGTAATGGCGTCTTGTAGTCCAGCGGTCTCGTGTTCGTGTTTGTTAATTTCAATGTATTTTGTTGTCAGGATTTTGTCTTGTTATCTTTATGCTGTGTGTCTGTTGTGGGACGGGGAAGCGGGCTGTTGTGTTCAGGGCAATCCTGATGCTCCTTTTGATAATATTGACGAATTGTCTATTCGGGATAATTTTGTTTGTTTGAAAACTCATTCACAACATATGCTCGGGAATGTCCGTTGGATCTGCAGCTACAAAGTTACCATCGCTCTTCACCAGAGTTGAAGCGACTGGTCTCGGACTGCAGGCAATTTTCGGAGGGCCACCAGGGAAGGAAGGGAGGGAGAGGATGATGCGGGGGAGGAGTGAGGCGATGAGTGGGAGGGCTGACGCGGTTAGGTGCTCCATGTTGACGGAGGATAGACACCGCAACACTATTGAGGAAAGTCGTGGAGGCGGAGTTTGTGTGTTGGACTTTTTGATAACGCTGGACTTCTCTGGACAGCAGGGGCTATTTCTAATCATGCCGTTTGGCTGTAGGCTATTCCACTTTAATTCACTTTGAATCATTGCATTAATCAAACTATTTAATGTCTTTATTTGCTATGTTTGTTTGTTTGTTGTGGGTCTGCCCCACTGTCTGTCTTTTGTTGTTGCTGGTGGCTACAACTGAAGTTCCCTAATGGGAAAATAAGTTATTCTAACTCATTCAATGTCAGAGTGTTCCAGAACACTAGAATCCCTGCAGTGCCTAGCCGGCTGCCAACATTCTACATTTTTAGATTGATCCTATCAATGTTCAAACCTCTAGTAAAACATTATTTTACCTGTTGAACAGAATTACTTGATGTTTAATGGTGAAAACAGTTTTTCCATCCAAATTGGCTCTTGAGTGATTTTTGAGTTGGACACAGCTGGACAGTATCTGTTTTGGCACACCACAAGTACTGTGTATTATTTGAGTTGATGCATAAATGATAAACTGAACAAATACATATGTGACCTGCTCCATCAATTTGAGTCCTGAGAGTCTCAGGAGAGTCTCAGCTTTCTGGCAATATCAATATTATCTTTCAACTCCAAATATTAAGATATGCTCACTTAAATCCTGACTGCCGCCCAACCGTTTTTTAATTTATTCAAATAAATCCGAGTTGTAGTGTGTTGCAGAATGTTCATTCAGATATAAATCAACATTAGTCGGCACACACATTATCTTGGACTATGCAGGCATGTGATTGTGTTTGTAACTCCTCAGGGTTTGGAGATAGTACCCTTTACTCCTGAGCCTCTGGTTCCTGTTGAAGAGATGGAGAAGAATAAGAACCCCCTACACAGGTAAGAGTGAAGGCGAAAAACACACCTTTCTAAATGAAACTTGATTTTTAAATGGACGTCATCCACTGGTGAGAAAGTAGGGACCTCCTTTCTAAAGCAAGCATGTTCTCAGGAGGGGCCAAACGTCTTTCTAAACGGCACATCCATGCAGAGGACCCAGTCCTTTTGTATCCGATATGCAAATATCCCTCAAACTGAAGCAAGTGCACTGACACATAGGAACAACAATGGTATATCGGATAAATTTCACTTTTAAAAATTATTGTTTTAGCTTTTTGGTACACTGTTATTTAATATTAAGGATGTATCTGTGTGTGTGTGTGTGTGTGTGTAGCCATAAAGGAGAGATCCTGGCAAGCTGTAGGGATTTCCGGATGTATAACGTCACCCCCCACGGCAACGGAATCGTCCGAGTGGACCTGACTTCCACTCCATGTCAGTTTCTAAAGGACACGCGTATCCAAAATAACTCTGGTAAAGACTAGCTCCACCCTGCACAGTCCGATCACCTGCATTCCAAACGCTGAAGTAAGTCAGGCAGTAGTGGATGAGAACATAAGTCTATTGTTTGTTTCTCTTTTTGGTTTGAGGCCCCAATGTCAATCTTGAAGACTCAACACCCCAAAATGTCCCTCTGCCACCACTGAACCTATCAGAAGTATCAGAAGGTCCAGGTAAGGAATTGAGTTATTGATTTCTACCTTTGCTGTGCAAGACACTGAATTCAGCCTGGTTATGACTATAATAATAATAATGATACCTGGCATTTATAAAGCGCCTTGCTCAATACTCAAAGCGCTTACAATGATGAGGGCTTACAACTCGCCTCAACCACCACCAATGTGTAGTACCCACTTGGGTGATGCAGCGGCAGCCATTTAGCGCCAGAATGCTCACCACGCATCAGCTGAGGTGGAGAGAATTTTTTTTTTTTTTGCCAATTAAACTGGGGGATGATTAGGTGGCAGATTAAAAGAGCCTGGGTTGGGAGTTTAGCCAGGACACCGGGCAAACCCCTACTCTTTGCGATGTGTCAATGACCACTGTGAGTCAGGACCTCAGTTTAATGTCTCATCCGAAAGACAGCATCTCCAACAGCACAACGTCCCTATCACTGGGGCATTGGGGTTTTTATTTGACCAGAGGGAAGACTGCCCCTACTGGCCCACCAACACCACTTCCAGCAGCAACTTTGTTTTCCCAGGAGGTCTCCCATCCAAGTACTAACCAAGCCCACACCTGCTTAGCTTCAGCCATTCAGGAGGAGCAGATTGTATGGTGGTATGGCTGCTGGTATATTAGTGCAACTGCTTTACCCTCCTGTCCCTAAACCAGATCTTCCTGACCACTGTTGATAGTATGGCATGCAATTTCATTACGCATGCAATGGGCAATGAACCTATGATTTTAATAGACCTGACTTACGATGCTAGAGGCTCTGTCCAGATAAGAACGGTGCAATGCAAGGAGTCGCTGGAGATGGAGATGTGTTAGAGGCCTTCCTGCCGCTGGAGGGGGATGACGGCATGGAGCCTGACCCCTTGATCGACGAGCACATTTGCAGGCATCAGGTACACCCGCCCCACTGCAAACAAACCTTCACTGGCCTTCACGGCATCCCCCTAACAGACGTACTCGTCTGTCAGCGGTAGTTCATGTCTTTAATATCAGAGGTGCAAGTACCATATGTGCGTTCTCGCCTTCTCCATTCAGGCTTCCAGTGAGAGGCGAATGCTGAGAGAGAGGCCCGCTGTACTACCTGATTCGGAGGAGAAGGTACCGTTAATCCCCGAAACGGGGAAAGCGCCGTGGTTTCAGCTCCCTAGCTAGTATATCATATCTGCAGCGTTTTGTCATTGCAGCATCATAGCAGTATTGAAGGTTTTGTTCAGTTTTTTTTGCATCGCTCGATGCCACAATATTTCTTCTTTCTCCCTCCCCAACTTGTGATCACCTTTTCTACGGTGGCATTCGGCTTGTGTGTCACCGATTCGCCGATCAGGACATCCCAGACCCCTGGAGGTGTCATAATCCATTCTCCACTTCTGAGGACAAACCACTTAAGACAGGTGAGACGCAACATGCTTTATCTCTTATTTTATTTTGACAGGAATGAAGTTGCTTTATAAATGGACTGTATGAAGGTTCAAGTCCAGCAAATCCTCCCCTTGAAATGTAATGTGATTGTGTAATTACTGTATGTGTTAAGGTACAAGTTTTATGTGTATAACTAGGGCTGGGCATGTATACCGGTATTTTATAGTTTTTCATCCAATTAATATAAAAAATGTATGTTACACACAGGAGCATGCACAAGCATGGCTAAAAATATCAAGATTACAATGTGAAATATTATTATTGTGTAGGCTTGTGTATTAATAATAATAAAAGGGTCCATAGGTCAAAAACCACATAGCTACCTGTCCCTCAGCGAAGGGGAATGCCGAATTAAATTGCTTTCAGCCCACTTCATCAACATCCAGGCGATGTGCGTTGGAACGTGTAAGGTTACGTGTATAGATTATTCGCAATTATCCTGGATCAAGCTATGACTTGGCCTCTATTTGCCAATAATTCCTGTAATCTTCTGTTACGGAAGGCTATCTATTAAAAATGACTTTCCATTTGCTGAGAACACCTATATGAAGCCTAATGCGTGAATTGTCATTGACACCTAATACGTGAATTGTCATTCAATGGAAAACTCGCACACTGCACTAGACAGACATTTTAGTTCTGAAAATGCGCTTCAGATGTCATTACAAACAACTCTCTTGGCCTAAAAGCCTGTAAGTAAATAGATTGGTTTTGACTGAAAAAAGTTCAAAGCCTTGTCCAGTGAATTTTATTGTTTTTAAGCCTAAGCTACAGCGGATTCGCTGTGCATAGTTTTTTCCATAGCCTACGGTTAAGCAACAGAGATAAATGTCACCGTGTTGGCTGAATTTGAACCTTAGTAGCTATTCTTCGTCTTTCATATTTTTTAAATTACAGTGACAAGTTTTCCATACACTCAGCTTATTAAAACCCAGCTGATTTCACCTGTTATTCCATAACTGAACAAAACTATTTTAAAGAGAACTATACGCGTCTAATTACAAACGAAAACAAATTTGCAGCACGTTACACAATTCATTCACAATTAATTGTAATGCCATTCTCTGCATGTGCGCTGCCTGTTCGGTTTCCCCTGCTGTCAGTCACACGTTTCACGGTCTTCCTGGGAAAGTGGATTGTTTTAAAGCATTATGCTACAAGTAAAACAGGTCGGTCACATTTCCATAAGGAGGACATAATAAAATAAGGGGAAATATGCGTGAGCATGTGAGTTGTCAACCTATTGTATTTAGTGTCGTAATTAAGGCAAAATAACGGTATTTGTTATTAATCAATATTACTATGCAGGTAGCCTAATTAACTTCGGATGAAGCTTGAACTTTGAGAACTCCGTGAGAACAGCAATCAAACTAAATTCGTTGAACAAGCAGGCTAATTTGGCATTTTCTAAGGTGAGACTGAAGCAATCAATAGATTACTCTCAGCTGTTGCAGGTCCTTTTAATGAAATGTAACCGCAAATATTTTGTAAAATAACAGCCATGTCGGGAAATACCGGGAAATCATAGGCTAATGGTTAGTCAGAATAATATTGATCATACTATTGATCCATTTAGGATGTCTGTTTCGCCATAAAGCAATCCGCCAAGGTGAAAAAGCAGGCTTTTAAAGGGAATGGGATAGGACATTTTGATTGGTTTATTGCATGTCATGCCCAAGACACACCTATAATTAATGAAGACTAAGTTCAGCTCATTTGCACGTTGCGCCGTGCTTAGTGCCCAAAATACACGCCGGTAAACTAGCAAAAATGGACTTTACGCCATGCGCTTCGACCAAGCGCAAAGATCACCAAGATAGAGCCCCTGATGTTACACACATGTTTTTTTACAGTTAGAGCACATTTCATTTTTAAATGACTTCTCGTGTAATTTGTATTGGAAAACCAAGTGACATCTTACAATATGAAAATGTATGACATGATATTTTGGCCCTATCGCCCAGCCCTACTTTTACGGTGTTTGTACTTGTTAGCATCACGCCAGTGGTACATATGATCCCTAAAAGCGTGTTCTGCATTTTCAGATGCGTAGTTCTATATGAGGGTGTGACGTGTCTCCTAGGTATGAAAGCATGCAAGTGTAGTCCCTGCCTTTGAGTTACTGTAGATATTCTGTATTGTTCCCCTCAGGGAAGCACTTCACCATCCCTACAAGCGTGCAGGAAGTGACTGGAAGCAAGAGGAAGAGAAGAGCCGCCGTAAAACTGCCGGACTTTATGGGCTGGTTCACCGGGACCTGTGAGTACTGACGGAACTAAGGGAATACACAGTCTACCATTGTGTGCGCAGCACTGCTTTGGGCTGGGTGAAATGCATTTATTTGTCAAATGCAACACTTTTACTTGCATATGCTCTAAGGCGAGTCGGCCATTACTGTTCAAGCCAGTGATTGGTTTGGATGCCGGTCTTTATATCTATAGATTAATTTGCAGATTTTACTCATCGGGGTTCCAACACCTGTTTCTGAGAGCGATGCCGTTGAATTAATTCAGGTTCAAACAGTGTTTATTCCCGTCTTCATTTAGTCACTCTTGCTACTCGACTATCAGCGTTTGATGTGGTTTGTGCATTGAATTGTCTTGACTGGAGTCCTTCTGCCTGCAGTGTCTGAAAGGCCCAGCCGTAAGACCAAGAACGGACCTACATTCACAGGTAAAAGTTCACTTTCAAGTTTCACTTTCTTTTGTATGGTGAATTCTTATTACCCTGGTCTTGTTTTGTTTCATGCTTTAATTATTATAGTTCTAAAGTCACTTTCCCTTTTACAATGTCTCTGACCATTGATGGACATGTGATCTCAGATCTGGAGGTCCTGTACTGGAACAACGTCAGAGAGAAGCTCAAGTGTCAGAAGAAGATCCAGCGGAGAGCGGTGAGGGCAGAATGACATACTCGCACATGCGGGGGTAGGGCTGGGTATCGAAACTACTTTTTGAGCACCGAAAAATGTTCAAAAATTATCTGTTGTACTTAATTCTTCACTCGTTTTTATTCTCTGATCAAATATTGCTTGTTTTAATTTCAATCGATATCTAATATTAAGTATAATTTAGTAAATTTTTTACTGTGATTTATACAGCTGTTTGAGTTGACAATGTTAAACACTGAAGCATTTGTGAAGTTTTGGATTATTTTTTAAATGACAAAACAATTCTTGGATGTTGTAGAAAAATGGTTTACACTCGGCAAAGAACGGTATTTGAAAAGTATTGTTTTGGTATTGGTACCGGAACCGGTATCCAAAAAAATTAAGGAATATCCAGCCATATGTGGGGCGGGCACAAAAAGGAGGGAATACCGAAATGGCCGCATGTAGATCTGTAGACTGCCATTAATCCTTTGAAGAGTAGATTGTCCATTGCTTTCAATTACCAGTAGTGACATGAGCATTGTCACTGGATCTTGATCTGCATGTTGCATTTTTTAGGGCGTGCTGTCCAATCTGGGGGGTGTAGAAGTAGCGGTGGAGATCGAGGAGCATGATGGGCAGCCTGACGATTTCCAGGACCCTGATGGAGGCGGGGATGAATTTTCGGACCACGAAAACTTTGGAGATGAGTTTCCAGCGGAAATCGTGGAAGATCAGGACCGGGTGATTACAGGTGGATGCACCCATTGAAGAGTGTGGCTAGGACCTTATCTTAAAGTACAGTCTCACAGATGACTAATCAAACAGTTTCATTTAATTAGTGCAGTGTTTCCCCACATTTTTTTCTGTGACTGCACACATGTATAATCAATAAATGATGGCACACCACCATCTCATTAACCACTATAGTGTTACGGTTGTGGAATTTATGGTTGAAAAACACTACATTAGTGGGTGTGTCTCATGAAAGACATGCAGACAGAACTTTAACTCCACTGGTATTTGTAGTTTAAACCAAATAATAGTTATTTGAATAATAAAACTTTTTTCTTGATATTAAGGAGATTTGTAAGTATTTCAGTTTTTTTAACGTGTTTATTTGCGTTCTTTCAGCGTCACAGATTGAGAGAATGTCGTACGAGGACCTGGTCAAAAAGAATGTGGTACGTGCCATCCCAGCATCGTCACAAAGATTCTGTAACATTGCAGTTGCGTTGTGACGGCCCTACAGCTTTCTAGCGACATGAGAGCTCTGCATTAGCTGTAATGGGCGGAGTCTGGGGCGTATGCTGCTGGGTGCTCGATCTGGTCATTCTTTATTTCAGGAGTTGTTCCTGGTGAACTCACAGAAGTACGCTCAGGAGACCGTGCTGTCACGGCGTATGAAGGACTGGGAGGAGAAGATGGGTCCCCACCTCACAGCACAGGTAATATAACCATGAACCTGCTACAGCAACACGTTTAAAACCCCTTCATTCTTGAGCAGCAGGGCAACTCGACTGAATTTTAACGAAGCGAGTTAAGGCTTGGTGTTGCATACAGCTACGTCATTTTAATGTGTTTCTTGGATAGATTTCTAAATCTATCCAAGAGTAAATATTCATAATGGACATGGTGTTTAAAAGTGGATGGTTTAGGCCTTATCCCAGTTTCTATGTAGCAGCGGCTTGTGTTTGGTCTCCCATACCAGGAGTCCCGTCCAACTACACTGCTCAAAGAAATTAAAGGAACACTTAATCAACACAATATAACACCAAGTCAATTAAACTTCTGGGATATCGATCTGTCCAGTTAGGAAGCGTAAACGATTGTGAATCAATTTCACCTGCTTTGGTGCAAATTAAAGTGACAACAGATGGACATGAGGCAACAGCAAGACAACCCCCCAAAAGTAAATAATTTTGCAGGTGGTGGCCACAGACCATTTCTCTCCTTATCCTTCCTGACAGATTTTTCTCTAGTTTTGCATTTTGCTAGTGCCCTTGTCACTACTGGTAGCATGAGGTGGTGCCTGCAGCCCATTCAGGTTGCACAGGTAGTCCAGCTCCTCCAGGATGGCACAGCCATGTGTTGTCGCAAGAAGGTTTGCTGTGTCTCCCAGCACAGTCTCAAGAGCGTGGAGGAGATACCGGGAGACGGGTCATTACCGGGAGACGGGTCATAGACAGGGCCGTAGAAGGGCAACAACCCAGCGGCAGGACCGGTATCTGCTCCTTTGTGCAAGGAGGAACAGGAGGAGCACTGCCAGAGCCCTACAAAATGACCTCCAGCGGGCTACTCCTGTGCATGTTTCTGACCAAACTGTCAGAAACATCATCATAACCTTTATTTAACCAGATAAAAGCATTGAGATATACATCTCTTTTACAATACTGATCTGGCCAAGAAAAGCAGCAGAGTTTCACATCAGAACACGATAAAAACAATACATAACATACAACATAAAAGCAATTAATGCAGAATAAATACTAATCACAAAAGCACATATCAATAAAAGTCATAAGTCATAGCGTTCATACAAAGTAAGCACAAAGTGAGAATACGCACCATATAAAAACACAGCACTAGTCAGACACCTAACATGCCGCAGTAACCAAAATTAATAATTTATAATAGGGCTAAACCTTGATAAAAGGGCTAAACATCATGGCAGGGGCAGCTAGTGACAAGGAGCTCAGATACTTTTTGTTTAAAACTCAAATATGAAACAAGAGAGACCAATTTAAGACGAGTCTGTAGGTCGTTCCAAGACCAAGGGCCAAAATAAGACAGACTCCTTTTACCCGCCTCAGACCGCACAGATGGCACCTTGAAATGCAAACAAGCATTAGATCTTAGATTGTGTGAATTGTGAGTCAATTCAAACTTACAACAAATGTACAAGGGTAGCTTGCCTAAAATAGCCTTATACAATAAAGCATACCAATGCTGCAACCTGCGCAAAGCGAGCGAAGACCAACCGACTATAGTGTACAATGTACAATGATGAGTCCTATAGGTACAGTTGGAAATACATCTCAGAGCGGCATGATAAAGCGGATCAAGTTTGGCCAAGGCAGTGGGACATGCAAATCTATAAACAGTGTCACCATAATCTAACTGTGACAGAAATAGGCCTGTCACAAGCCGCTTACGTGAAGAAGGAGAGAAACAAGATTTTAACCTGTATAGGAAACCCAAGGTGAACTTGAGTTTCTTAGTTAACATATCAATATGATGTTTAAAGTTAAGATTTTTGTCAAACCAGATGCCTAGATATTTATAAGTATCGACAAACTCAATAGAAGTACCATCAAGAGTAATGATAGAAGGGGGGGAAACCACAGACTTATTTGAAGCAAACAACATTGCCTTGGTTTTGTTTCCATTCAACAGTAATTTGGAGTCAAAGAGAGCATGCTGTAAAGAAATAAAATCAGACTGTAAATTTGAAACAGCAGCCTCAAGAGAAAAAGCACAAGAATACAAAACTGTCATCAGCATACAAATGATAAAACGAATGTTTCACCTGAGCGCAAATGTTGTTTACATATAATAAAAAGAGCAAAGGCCCCAAAATGGAACCCTGCGGAACCCCCTTTTCTAAGATAACAGGGTCAGAAACAATATTACCAAGCCTGACACACTGAGTACGGTCTGACAGGTAACTCCGAAACCAACCAACCACATTTTGATTGAAACCAGCCTTCAGTAGGATGTTGATCAAGATATGGTGATCCACTGTATCAAAAGCTTTAGTTAAATCAATAAATAAAGCAACACAAAATAATTTATTGTCAACAGCAGCTTTAATATCATCTAGAACTTTCAAGCTAGCAGTCACAGTACTATGCTTGATTCTAAAACCAGACTGCATAGGATTAAGTATGTTATGGGAGTCTAGGAAAAATTTTAGCTGAGCAGACACTAAAGATTCCAAAATCTTTGCCAGAGCAGAAAGATTTGAAATAGGCCTATAGTTATTCAATTCAGAAGGATCACCAGTTTTTAGTAAAGGCGAGACAAAGGCTCGTTTCCAAACAACAGGCAATTTATGGGTGGAAATAGAAAGGTTAAAAATGTCAGCAACTGGTTGGGCTACAATCGATGCAGCAATTTTTAAAAAATATGGATCAAGGCCATCAGGTCCAGCGGCCTTATTAGGGGCTAATGCTTGCAGGGCATGCAAGACTTCAGAGACCAGAGGGGGAGAAAAATCAAAGGCGGACGAATTTAAAGTTGGTCCAGGAAAATTATCTTCATGCTGAGAAACATGGTTTAAGGTGTCAAAAATATGTCCAGCCTTTTTAAAGTGAGCATTGAAAGCATTGGACATCACCTTTTTATCAGAAATAAAAGAAGAATCATTGACCCTCAATTTTTGAGGAGGACCAGCAATTTTCTTATTCTGCAAAGCTTTTACTGTTTTCCAAAACTTAGAATGGTCATTAAATGTATCTGAGGTTAAAGTCAAATAGTAATCAGATTTGCATTTTCTTATAAGAGCTGTACATTTATTTCTGAGGGAACAAAAGAGAAGCCAGTCATTAACAGCATTTGATTTTCTGGCTAGAGACCACTGTTTATTACGAGCTTGAATTAAATCAGCTAGTTCTCTAGTAAACCAAGAATTAACCCTATTTTTGACCCTAACTTTTCTAAAAGGAGCATGCTTATTGATAATCATTAAAAATTGATGTTGAAAGAAGAAAATAGCGTCATCAACAGAAGGAATCAAAGCAGTACGAGACCAATCAACTTCAGCCAGATCATAAAGAAAAGCCTGCTCCGAAAAATGTTTAAAACAACGCCTGAGAACAATCTGACCCTTAGCTTTAGGCAACTTGGTGCTCCTAACACAAGCAATAGTACAATGGTCACTAATATCATTGGAAAAAATACCAACTGCAACATACTTATGAGCTGCATTGGTTAGGATGATATCAATAATTGTGTCACGTCCCGGTTTAGCAGAATTAAATCTTGTAGGACTGGCAATAAGCTGAGTAAGGTTCATGGAATCACAGACCTGTTTAAAATGCGCAGACTTATCACTCAGCCAATCCAAATTTAAATCTCCAATCAAAATCAACTCAGAAGAAATTAAATTTGACAATAAATCAGTTAAACTTATGATGGCATCATTTATGGCTGATGGAGGCCTATAGCAGCCAATGATATTAAGAGGAGCATTAGCAACAACTATCTGAACAGCTAAGAACTCAAACTGACGAGGAATTGATATAGAATGGAGAACAGACCCATGAAATTTCTCCAAGACATATATTGCAACACCTCCAGCTCTACCCTTGCGATCAGTTCTAAACACATCATAACCAGCAATATTAATAACATTATCAGGGGTAGACGGTTTTAGCCATGTTTCAGAGACAACAACAACATCAGGCTTAGCAATAAAAAACCATGTCTTAAAAACATCAAGTTTAGGCACAAGGCTCCTAGCATTCACATGGAGAAAACCCAGGCCATGCCTACAACTAAATTCATTAGGAGTTGTCAATTGAGACAAGTTGAAAGGTTCAGGACCAGGATTACTGTTAACATTGCCAGAGATTAATAATAATAGCAATATTAACAGCCTTGAGAAGAACTTTTTTTCATTAACTGTTGAAGCATCACATTTGAGAACAGGTCCATGCCATTTTTTCGCAATTGAATCCAAAATAATTAAAGCATTAGGGAGCGCGCATTTTAAACAATCAAGCTCCAGCATACAATCACAGCCAACAGAGTTGGGCTCTCCAGAGGTAATACTGTCTGAGTGCCCAAAATGGTCAAAATAGTCATGTAAAAGCAGACCATCCGTATTACAAAAACGGGGTTGGATCATGAAGCCCAAAAACAGGACAAATGACAAACAGGCTTTCGACATCATAGTTAGCTACGGCAAACTTAGTTTAGAGAAGCCAACAGAAAAGCACAGTACCGTAACATTAATCCAGTAACAACTGGAAGAAGGCCATCTGCCTCGGCCTGTTATGTTGGTGTTAGAGGTGCTTGAAGTCGCCTGGGCCTCTGCTGGTGGATGGGCTGCCGTAGCCTGGGCCTCTGATGGTAGATGGGCTGCTGCAGCCTGGGCCTCTGGCAGTAGATGGGCTGCTGAAGCCTGGGCCTCTGGCAGTAGATGAGCCGCCGTAGCCTGGGCTTCTGATGGTGGATGGGGCTGGGCTGCTGTAGCCTGGGCCTCTGATGGTGGATGGGCTGCTGAAGCCTGGGCCTCTGGTAGTGGATGGGCTGCCGTAGCCTGGGCCTCTGATGGTGGATAGGCTACTGCAGCCTGGGCCTCTGATGGTGGATGAGCTGCTGAAGCCTGGGCCTCTGCTGGTGGATGGGCTGCTGAAGCCTGGGCCTGACCTGAGATGGCACCTGGGCTGTTACTGCAGCCTGGGCTTAGGCGGATAGCTGGGCTCTTGCGAAATAGGCTGATAGCAGGGCTGCTAAGTAGGCCAAGCTTGTAGAGGAGGCAACAGTTTGGAGAGTAAAGCAGCTCCCAAAACAAATAAAATAAGCCACGGATTGCAGAGCAAGACAGGTACTTTCAACAATATATCAATCAAAAAAAAAAAAACCTTAGTAAAAAGTAAAAATGGTGCTAAAATCCCAATAAAAATTACTAATAACAAACAAACACTGAACAGGGACTGAACAGAGAGAAAAGACATGCTGCCATCTTGGAAACAGACTCCATGAGGGTGGCATGAGGACCCGACGTCCTGTAGTGGGACCTGTGCTCACAGCCCAGCACCGTGCAGCTCGATTGGCATTTGCCAGAGAACACCAGAATTGGCAGGTTCGCCATTGGCGCCCCGTTCTCTTCACAGATGAGAGCAGGTTCACACTGAGCACATGTGACAGACATAAGAGTCTGAAAACGCCGTGTCGAATGTTATGCTGCCTGCAACATCATCCAGCATGACCGGTTTGGTTTCATTGACTTGGTGTTATACTGTGATGATTAAGTGTTCCCCTAATTTTTTTGAGAAGTGTATATTCTGTACCAAGCATAAAAACTCAGCAAGAAAACACAATTTTCATTGCCTTGGTTATGATTTTGTCTCGGCATTGAACCCATAGCTCTACACTGGTGTCGCCTGGTCCCACTAGGGACACTAAATGAATAAATTGATATTACACTCTTATACTGGTTTGCTAGCTCTGTGGTTTGAATAGCATTGCTCACATCTCTCAGGAGGAAAGGCTGGCCTTTGACATCCACGACTATGGGAATAAGATCATGGACACATTCAGTGATGTCATGGAGAGGCGGACCTTCGCCTACATTGTCCAGGGGAAGGAGAACCATGAGGTGTGCCGATACATGCTGGCCTCCTTGCAGCTGGTGAGTTTAAAAAAAAAAATATATATAAATAAAAAAACATGTCCTCTACTCTTCAGTTGAAGACAAATTCTGACAATGTTTTTGTCCCGCAGGCCAATGACTACACGGTGGAGATCCACAGACAAGAAGGGCTAGAGGAGGCAATCGACACCATGGAGCTGACCCTACTCAGCAGACAGAAAGCCCACGAGCGCTTCAAGACCTACACCGCCCCATCAATCACTGACGTTCATCATAAATGAGATTGATATGATGACGTTGATCTATGTGACAATCTCTACCTGATTTCATCACTGCTTGTGCTGATCGCTGACCCTCACTCAGCCAACGATCAGTCCGTCAATGTTCCCATTCTACACCAGCTGCTGCGCTCCCCTCGGCTACATCTCCACTGCTGATCCCCAGTCTCTTCACAGCCGTGTACCAGCTGTCAGCCCAAGCTCTGTGTTGCTTAGGAGAGCAGCGAGCCTCTGCTTCTTCGTTTTCTGTTGCTGAATTCATTCCTCTGGTCTGCTGTCTTCCTCTTAATTATTTAAAATGGGTGTTGTGTATGAATAATTTGTTTCTCATATGTGGATAAGTGGACTTGTGGTGCTGGCAGTTCTGGAAATGTACAATGTAGTGTAAAAAAAGACTGGGGAAAACAGCTGTCGGTTAAGCAAAGTACCATTGTTGGATTGTACAGAAATCATTATTCATATTCATATAGTGACTTGTAAATTTTATTGCATGAGTAAAAAATAATGGATATATTTTTAAAGGAAGTGTATACTGTATGGGTGGAGCTATGTCTCCAAGCTCTTCAAATAAACCAGCTTTGGTGACGTCAGTCTCTTGTCTGTATGCTTGACTTTCTGGTTAAACGCATGTATCATTTTCATAAAGGGGTAAAAATTAGAGTCCCTGTAAGGTTTAGATCAAAATTAATATCCTGGAGGGCTGCAATGTCTGCTGGTTTCGTGTGTTTCCCCGCTTTAAGCGGTTCATTCATTTAAGTCATTGACTAGTAAATCCAAACTTGGGTTTAAATTGGCTGCTGACTCAAAGGAACCTGCAAACCTCCTGGGCACAGTAGTTCAAAACTTTTAATCCCTATCCGATTGGATCAGATTTAGAAATCTTATATTTTGTGATCCAGGATCTGACAACTCAGCCAAATTTTGTCCCAGTGTTTCCAAGCAATTCAGGATAGGGTATTGGAAGAGGTGCTTTGCATGCCTAAACTATCTGCAAATGTAACCATAACGAGCATGCAGCTTAATTTTGGCTTGTATTGTGCTACACACTATGCCACAGTGTCTCCCTCTGACATTGATGATCCTCCAGAGCCCCTTGCTCCTGCTAATCATCCAGGTGTGGATTTACCTCTAAATGAGAGACTGAGTTGTTGTGCTATGCGAGATACTATTGTCTACAATTACTTTTGAAGGTTGATCACAGATTGACTTGTGCCCCCCCCCCCCCCACAGCATAATGGAGCCACCGGACACTAGGGATTTTTCCTGTTATATTTAAATACACTGCTCAAAGAAATGAAGGGAACACTATATCAACACAGTATAACACCAAGTCAATTAAACTTCTGGGATATCGATCTGTCCAGTTAGGAAGCGTAAACGATTGTGAATTAATTTCACCTGCTTTGGTGCAAATGACAGTGACAACAGATGGACAGGAGAGGCAACAGCAAGACAACTGCCAAAAAGTAAATGGTTTTGCAGGTGGAAGGATGACATGCAAATTCATGAAGCGTTCCATATTTAAAAAAAATAATAATAAATTACAGCCTGAGGAGGCTACCAAGACCCTCTTCAATGCATTAAAACCAAGGGGGTATCCCAGATCGTTCCAGCCAGATTCGGAAAATCTTGGCTACAAAGCAACAGGACACTAGAAAAATCATTCCGCTTATCACCACCTACTCGACATTCAGCCAAATAGCAAACAGAAAAATGAAGCGGAACCTGGCCAGGATTCTGCAAAACAGACCTGCTCTTGGAATACAAAATAATTTCGGCCTACAAAAGAAACAAAAACCTTAAACATCATCTGGTAAGTAGTAAACTCATATCAGATTTCCGGGCATTAAAAAAATATTGGACAGTTTAACATAATGTACAATAAAGTAATAATTTTTTATATTTGGTCATATATCCTTTGCATGCCATGATGTCTGTGACCCAACAATATCAAAAAACTATTGCCATCTTATTTTCTGGTACTCGTACAAGCAATACTATAACCTGTTTGCATTTAAATGGATATCTATGGGAATTGGTGTGTGGGACTAGATTTAACTCTAAATTACACTGGAACAGTATGGAACACATGGTTGGCTAAATGGCTCAAAGTCATCAAGGGTCTGACATATCAAACTTGAGTTTCTTCTCCTGACTTATTTTTCCATAGAGTTCAATAGGAAAATTTGTCAGGAGAAACAACCCTTAAAGTGATCCATCCATATCTACTGCATATCTGGCAGCAGAGTGATGGTTTGAGGTTTGTTTCAAACCGCAGACCCTTGATGACTTACAGCCATTTCGCCAACCATTTACAGCTAAATCTATTCCCACAGAGATCCATTCAAATGCAGAGAAGTTTGAGTTTTTTTATATTGTTGGGTCACAGACATCAGGAAGTCATAGCATGCAAAGGATATGTGACCAAATATAAAAAATGATTACTTTATTTTACATTATGTTAAACTGTCCAATATTTTTTGATGTCCGAAAATGGGGGGGTGGGGAAGAAACTATGTACAAAAGGTTCTATAATTTCTAAACGGTTTATCCGATATGGATGAAAATACCCTCAAATTAAAGCTAACAGTCTGCATTTCAACGTCATGGTCATTGTATCCTCTCAAATGCAAAGTGCTAGAGTACATAACTAAAATAACAAAAAAATGTGTCACTCCAATGAATTATGGTGCTCACTGTATATGCTCAAGTAACCTCAGGGAGAAACTTCTGCAGGTGGTGTGTCTAGCTAATGAGTCTATCTTTGGGGATGCTTATCATGGGCTGGAATTGAGTCCTGACCAGCGCCAGGGCCAACTGTGGCTAATTGGCGCCTTTTGTGTATTTAGGCTCTCTCCCAGAGTATCGGTTGGAAGGGTATCTCCCGCCTCTTCACCCAATAATGATTCCTCTAGTCAACAGTCTGTCAGCTGAACTGGTTGTATGGTCCTTCAGAGCAATGCCTGCAGCTAGCAGCATGTTTTTCCATGCAGGCTGGTGTGCACCCTCCTGTACTGGCAGGAACTGCAGCTAAGAGATGAGCCTAGCCATGACTGGACATAAAAACAATGTGAAAATCCTTGTAGTAGTCTTTGTACTATAGTGAAGGTGAATGCTCTTTCTTCATGATTAGGTGTGAACCAAATGAGTTTTCCAGGTAAACTCACTATACCTGTGACTTGCTTGTTGTGTTTGCGTCCATCCTCATAAATATTTCTGTGTTGTCCTCCATTACTCTGTCAGTGATGTAACATTACATCAGTTCTTTTAGAAATCTTTCAGTATCAGATTGTCCGTATGATTAAAACCGCTCAGTCATATTAATACCTATGCCATTTAGCACTGCCAGTAAAGTAACATTAATTATCTGTGTTTTGAGGCCTCTGCCAGAAAGGTTACACTGCTTTGACCTTGTTACCAAGGTGTCTAGCACTCAAGTAACATTGATTACTTTCTGTTACTCTCTGTCATTGTATCTCTCGCCACGCCTATGTGTAATGTGTATGGGTTATGTGTTTCCAGTCACTGGAACACTAGTAACTGTTAGCTGTATGGTGCTTTTGCATACAGTCCTATGTGTGTTTGCGCATGCATCTGTATGTGTGGGTCTGCGTTTTATCTGCTTTGAGGGCTGCTGTCAGAAATAGCTCAAGTATCACGACAAAAACTGAGTGCATTTTTCAGCTCTGAGATCTTCATCCAGCTCTGTGATCTCTGATCCGTTATATATCAATTGATCGATTCCCAGTTAGGATGGAGCAATCACTTCAGGGCCTTCAGATCTGGGAAAGCCCTTTATCTCTATGCTAATAAAATGCCCCATTTCGGGGGGGGGGGGTTACAGCTCTTAGCAGTCTTAAATCCGAGCAGTTGCAAAAGGCTGATTTAGTCTACAGCTACATGCGTGTGCTGTATCATACTGGCAGTTCACCCTCTCCATGTACTGTATGCATATGTTTGTATTTGTATGTGTAGGAAGTGTCTATACACATGAATGATTGTGGTACAGCTAAGCCCTACAATAGAATTAGACTCTTCCAAGAGCAACAAATATAGGACAAGGAACATGTTGAAATCTACACACTCAGTCAGTCAGATAGTTAATCTAATTGTACTCAATATCACACTCTTAACAAAATCTGTCTACTCTGTGATCAGAGTAGGTTACGTACATTTTTTGTGTGTGTTTTAATTACTGTAACCAATGTTGTGATTTGTACGATTGTGTAAGGGGTTTATTGAGTGTTCGAAGATTCAAACGCAAAGGTGGGAAGATCAGAACCAATCAACTCACAACAGTGAGGACCAATAATTAGGGGAAGAAAATAATCAAGGAAAAAAGAAAAGACAGGAATTCCTTAAGGCTAACAGCCAAAACGAAAATCAACCCACAAAACCGGGCGCGCTACTAAAACAAGAATACAAATGAAATCTCCCGAGCTCACGTAATGAGCTAATAACGGGAGACTTTGTAAAACAAAAGAACACTTGAGGCTAATAATAGCTCAAAGCCGGAAGAGTGCAAAACCAAAACGAAAGAACAAAGAAAAACTGTCTGAGAGAGAACAGCAAAGAAACAAAATAGATAGCACAAAATGCTACCAGGTAGAAAACAATTCTATACCCAATTAAGTAGCTATAGCAAGTCCCCCCTGAACATAAACAGAGTTTAATATCAGGAGGTCACTAGTTCCTGGCTATACCTGGCTCGAATGCAATGTCGTGAGACAAACAAGCACCGGAAAAGCGGAAGTGAGGAACTTAAGTACCCGCAGACGCGCAGGTGGAAACAATAATGAAGGCTGCAAACCACGAAATGGAACGTGGAAAAAATCTGATTGATTCCCAATCGTGACGGCAGGACGATAGCCGCAAAAGAAAAGAAAACAAACAGCCACAAACAGGCGTACGTTCAAATCTGATCGTAAAGTGAGCATATGGCCATTTTTATGGAAATATCCAGATTTATCAAAATGAACGTGGGTGTACGGTACGATGAAATCTCACGACAGCTCTTGACCTTGCGTACGCTTTTCCCAGTGGCGAGGCAGTGACTTTGCATGCAATGAACAGCGAGTTAACAATATTGGTGCAGCCTGTTCAGAGCACTGCGGAGTCAATAGGTGATGAACAAAAAGGTGCTCTTTGAAAAACATAGGTTATGTGAGCTTTAAAATCAGAGTTCGCCTTAAATGTGTAGCTGCTCATAAAAATGTGCAAGTCATTCCATTTATGAAAATATTAAAAGCAGTTCATGTATCTGGGCAATATTTTTAAATGCACTTGACCTACACATTGTGGCTGTAGATGTACGTTGTGTAGCCTAATTGGAAAAAATAGTATCTTAATAAGTAGACTTTTTAATCATTTTAATCACTATTAGTTTAATCGCTATTAGTGGGGATTCCGAGGTAGGTTGTGACACTCATCGTTACCATAATACTTTAATCGATTACTAAGAGACCGCGTGCATAACAATGATAATATTTTGTCGTTAATATCTTCTATCTCACTATTAACTATTGCTGCTGTTTATTAAGCTCAAGCGTAAATGCGAAAGGTGCAATTGACTTAAACAGAACACTTCCGGTGTAAGAATATATCATGCTGACGGAGTAGGTTATGACAATTGGTGGAGTAGGTTGTTACAATTTTTATAAATTTTAAAAAATAAAAAGGTTTGGTAAACGTTTCAGTTTTCAAACGATTTGTATGTATTCAGGTTAATGTTTCCTCAAACTGTATAGGTAAATATGTGGTTATTTTGAAATCAAACCTGTTGTTATTTTCAATTTACATTGGAGTTGATTTCATATTCCTGACGAACGCTCGGATGTTTTTTCATCCAGTCCAGCTGCTTCCGGGTTCGGCTGATCTTCGCATCTCCATCAGTAGGCCTATGCTTAGTAAAACAATAAAAATAGAAAATACTCCAAACCAATTTACTTTTTCTGGCAGGTACTTAGAGTAACTATATGGTTTTAAGTTGTATGCGTGTTAGTTAGCTGACTACAGCTACAACAAGCATAGGCCTATTAAACAAGTGTAACAACCTACTCCCGCTACGCTGAAAAATACGTTAAAAAAACAAAAAAAGTGACGTAAAAAATAATTTTCTTCCTTAATTTTAACGTTCGGCGAAAGGGCACTAAAATGACATGAAGCCAGTCCTTTGAAATCCGAGGTGAAAGAGGGTGTGTATGAAGTTGTGCAACGTGATTGGCTGCATCCTAGCTGGTTTCTGATTGGGCGAAAACATTGCATAAAATCTACCTCATGTCACAACCTACCCAGATATCCCCTGCAGCCTAAATGGAATAAAGCAGTGACGCGGGAACGTGACGTTATCAACAGCAGGTCGGCTATTTTTGGAGAATACGACACCGCCACAACGCATCTAGCTCTAGTCTCAACCGTTCAACTCTATGGGTAAACATTGCTGTATAGTCGGTAAACACTGCTGTATAGTGGGCTGTACCAGCCAATCAAAAAAAAATTGAATAATGGGATTACTTTTCATAGTTTCCCAATCCCTAGTACTACAATCCCTAGTTACTCAGGATCTTGGCATAACTGTAACGTTATCTACAACGTGTAACGTGCCATCTGCTGGCTGTTTAACATTACTGTAGGTGTCAAAAAGAACAGCTGAACTAAAGCCTACACATTGAATAAGATTCAAAACACAAAATCAGACACAAAGGTAGGCTAACGTTATGCGTTTCATTTTGCTAGGATAGATTAATTATGCATGATTGACCAACGTTTTGTTAGCATTCAGTTAGCATAACATTAGATAGCTTACTTTAGTCCGGATGATTGTATAGTTGGCATTTGGCTTGTAGATCTGAAGGTTCTGTATCCACCCGTTTGTAAATGGGACATGGGCCTCCAAAGATTTAAAATGTTTAAATTGTTGACAGGTGTAGGCGCAACACCAAACACCAGATAGGCGCCTACATTAGTGACCGTAATGGGTGGCAAGCTGTCAATGTCCTTTGACCATTCTATGTCTCCTAACTCGTAAGGATCTATATCATTCACTAACTTCAATTTTGTAATATATTGCTCCTTTGCCTCAGGAGAGAGCTTCTCTTTATATGGGCATTTGTCTTTTGCGCGTACTTTAAGCATTTATGATGATGAATGATTGACAGATGATAGATGTTTATGACCAATGACAGATAATGACAGCTGTTACCGTAACTACGGACGCTATTCTCCAAAGATGGCGGCGCCGCCCCAGAATGCTCCGCGATTCCCATTCCCTATAGCTATCGTTTTCATCACTCTCGTTGCTAGCTTGTAACTAGCGTTGCTTGACTAACCCTGCCCAACTTGTGTCTCTATTTAACGTTGTCAGGTCAGCGAGGGAGCTCTAAAATCACCATAACGAGGCAGCAAATTCAGTATCTGACGAGGCAAGGCTACACTATCAAGCGGATGGCACAACTTTTGGGATGTTCTGCATCCTTTCTGTACAAGCAAATCAGAGTAGTAGGGTTGCCAATTAGGAGTTCCAGGTCATCACTGCCAGATGAGGAGCTGGAAGAGCATATAAGAAGGCTTCATAGACTCTATCCTAGATCGGGCAATGAGGTAACAATAATATTGCTTTTTAATTGTCATTCATATCCTTATGGTGTCTTATAGGATTTTATAGCTGTAATCAGTTGTCTTGTAAGGAAGACACATGTCTAGCCTCTTGGCACATTACACAGCAGGCCTGTGTGATGTGTAGCTTAAAATCCTGAAAAGATTGGAATTTCTTGCATTAAGTCTTGACAAATTTCTTGCAAATTTTGATTGTTGGGCTGTGGTTTCAGATAATGAGAGCATTGTTGCGAGCAGAGGGATTGCTGGTCACAAGACAGAAAGTGAGGGTGATGCTGACTCGACCCAGTGGCCGCTGCATGCAGATGGAGCACTACCATGGCCAGAAGAACGTACCATGTGCCGTATCCCAACAGTCTCTGACATATAGATGGGAACATACGTATCATCAGGTATTCAGTTTCATTCAACAATTAAAGATGGATTAGACAAAGCTGACAAAAAATATTTCTGTTGACTGATGTCTCTCCTTTACAAATGGGGCTTTGTTGTTCATGGAGCAATTGATAGCTACTCTTGCCTTATAACGTATCTAAACTGTAATACAAAGAACAGAGCTCTCACAGTGCTTACAGTTTGTAAAGACAACATGCCTGTATGGACTCCCATCCAGAGTTCGATCTGATCATGGTGGGGAAAACACGCAAGTCGCATTGTTTGTGAATATTGTCCAGGGTATAGAGTGCAGAAGTCACATCACAGGGGAATCTGTCCACAACCAGAGGAGAGAGCGCCTTTGGAGGGATGTGTTTTTGCATGTGTTGTATTCTTTCTACAATTAATTCTACAGCCTTGAGGACACTGCCACCCTTGATCTAGAAAAAGCCAATAATACCAATAATTCAAAGTAGGTTGAATATGTTTTGAGAGGCCTGGAATCATCACAGTCTGAGGACAGAAAACAATCGGACACTCACACAGATCTGGACAGATGGCATGCTGACCAACATGGGAGCAGACAGCACACCTATCAACAATGTGTGACGATCCATACATAGAGGCACTTCTGGCACATGGCATTGACAACTTTCCCTCTGGTATGGATGAGCGGTTCCCAGCTGTGGTTGTCCAACAACCCAATGTCAACCTTAGCCAACAACAGCAGCAAGAAGTTTTGAGGGCCATAGAGGGAATTGCGGACTTGAAAGTGAAATACCAGACATGCTGCACTGAAATTTCCAATCAGTTGGCTGTTTGAGCATGCTGAATGCTACAGGACTGTAGGTAACTAAATGGCTTCATAAGTTTGAGTGTCAGAGAATAAATCTTGAAAACAAATCACCAAATTAGACTTAATAAATCAATTGTAAAAGGTTTCCAGTTTCATAGCACAAAAAGGCATTAATTCATCTGGTACGGAAGTGTCAGTCACACAAATCCAGAGCACTGTACTTTTGTAACCATGTCTCCTCTCTGCTGTCCTCGGAGTCTGCTCCACCCAGCCGGGAAGGTGGAGTATTTGCATCACCATCTGTAATTGCGCATTCGCAACACATGCTCGGGAATGTCAGTTGGATCTACAGCAACAAAGTTTACCATCGCTCTTCACTGGAGTTGAACATGTCGGGACTGATCGAGGACTGCAGGCAATCTTCAAAGGCCACCACGGAAGAGAAGGAGAGGACAGTGCCGGGGAAGAGTGAGGCGGCGACTGGGAAGGCTGACGCAGTTTGGTGCTCAGTTTCGACGGTGTACAGAGACTGCGACGCTGTCGTGGAGGCGGAGTTTGTGTGTTGGACTGCTTAATGCCACTGGACATCTCGGGACAGCGGGGGCTGTATTACTTTAATTTACTTAATTAGTTTGATCAATGCAATGATTCTATTGAATGTCTTTATTTGATAAGTTTGTTTGTGTGTTGTTAGTCTGTCCCACTGTCTATGTCTTTTTTGTTGTTGCTGGAGCTACGACTGAAGTTCCTTAACAGGAAAATAAGTTATTCTATTCTATTCTATCTGCATCAGCTCACAGGATGCCCTCACTGATGACCATCCACACATCCGCTATGAGCTGGATTATGTCTTGTAAAAACTTGCTCGCTCTCTGTATTTGCCTTCTATGCTTTGTAGTCCTAGAGATTTATAGAGCTCATGTTTTCTTTTTATTATTGGGTGTCAATCCAGAAACACTGCTTCAACATACCATTTTATATGGAAGTCAGAAGTGTATGCAGAATAGAGCAATTTAGCACTGGTCATCATATTCTTATCATACATTCATTCATTCGTATACCTCGAGCTTGTTTACCCTGCCACTCCTAGGATTTACATTTCACACTGTTCATAATATTACTAGTGTTCAGACTCTATATATCTTAGCGTACTGATATCACTCTGTTCATCCTATCAATACTGTTCATACTCTACAGGTGCAGCTCAAAAAATTAGAATATCGTGAAAAAGTTCAATATTTTTTGTCACTCATGTCAGAAAGTGAAACTCATATATTATATAGATTCATTACACATAGAGTGAAATATTTCAAGCCTTTATTTCTTGTAATTTTGATGATTATGGCTTACAGCTAATGAAAACCCAAATTCAGTGTCTCAGAAAATTTGAATATTACATAAGATCAATAAAAAAGGATATTTTTAACAGAAATGTCAGCCTTCTGAAAAGTATGTTAATTTCTATGCACTCAATACTTGGTTGGGGCTTCTTTTGCATGAATTATTGCATCAATGCGGCGTGGCATGGAGGCGATCAGCCTGTGGCACTGCTGAGGTGTAATGGAAGCCCAGGTTGCTTTGATAGCGGCCTTCAGGTCGTCTGCATTGTTGGGTCTGGTGTCTCTCATCTTCCTCTTGACAATACCCCATAGATTCTCTATGGGTTCAGGTCAGGCGAGTTTGCTGGCCAATCAAGCACAGTAATACCATGGTCATTGAACCAGCTTTTGGTACTTTTGGCAGTGTGGGCAGGTGCCAAGTCCTGCTGGAAAATGAAATCAGCATCTCCATAAAGCTTGTCAGCAGAAGGAAGCATGAAGTGCTCTAAAATTTCCTGGTAGATGGCTGCGTTGAATGTGGACTTCAGAAAACACAGTGGACATGGCACCCCAAATCATCACTGACTGTGGAAACTTCACACTGGACTTCAAGCAACGTGGATTCTGTGCCTCTCCACTCTTCCTCCAGACTCTGGGACCTTGATTTCCAAATGAAATGCAAAATTTACTTTCATCTGAAAAGAGGACTTTGGACCACTGAGCAACAGTCCAGTTCTTTTTCTCCTTAGCCCAGGTAAGACGCTGCTGACGTTGTCTCTGGTTCAGGAGTGGCTTGACACGAGGAATGCGACATTTGTAGCGCATGTCCTGGATTCGTCTGTGCGTGGTGGCTGTTGATGCACTGACTCCAGCCTCAGTCCACTCCTTGTGAAGCTCCCCCAAATTCTTGAATGGATTTTGCATGACAATCCTCTCAAGGCTGCGGTTATCCCTGTTGCTTGTGCTCCTTTTCCTACCATACTTTTTCCTTCCACTCAACTTTCTATGAATATGCTTGGATACAGCACTCTGTGAACAACCAGCTTCTTTAGCAATGACCTTTTGTGGCTTACCCTCCTTGTGGAGGGTGTCAATGACTGTCTTCTGGACATCTGTCAAGTCAGCAGTCTTCCCCATGATTGTGTAGCCTACTGAACCAGACTGAGAGATCATTTAAAGGCTCAGGAAACCTTTGCAGGTGTTTTGAGTTAATTAGCTGATTAGAGTGCGACACCATGAGTTTCCAATATTGAACTTTTTCACAATATTCTAATTTTCTGAGACACTGAATTTGGGTTTTCATTAGCTGTAAGCCATAATCATCAAAATTACAAGAAATAAAGGCTTGAAATATTTCACTCTATGTGTAATGAATCTATATAATATTTGAGTTTCACTTTCTGAAATGAGTGACAAAAAATATAGAAATTTTTCACGATATTCTAATTTTTTGAGCTGCACCTGTATATTCTATATATGTACATTATACTGCACTGCACTTTTTTTTTTTTTTTAATTTGTTTCTGATTTTTTCCCTTTTTCTCCCAATTTAGTAGCCAATTGAACCCCTATTCTAATTCAATTCCCCCCGTGTAGCAACCGCTAGAGAACCACCGCTGCACACCCCGTCTATCGGTACTTTTTAGGAAGGATGCTACGTCCTCTACAGGGCGCAGCTCCTGACCGTGACACGCCCTGGGTTCTATCGTGCGCAGTGGTTCTCTCCGAGCCCCTCCCCCCACCCGGAAGCGACTGCCAATTGTCGCTTCCACAGGCCACCGGCCACGCTCGGCTGTGGCAGGACCGGGGCGCGAACCCCGCTCCTCGGAGTACAACTCGCTGACTGAAAGTCAGCGGTCTTTACCGCTGTACCACCGCGGCGGCTTACTGCACTGCACTTTACTGCTTATTTTGCACTTCTGGTTAGATGATAAGACTTTCTGCAATGCATTTAAACCATAAATAAAGTAAAACACAACTCATTTCTTAAGATAAAAACAAAAACCTTTTGCCACTTCCATTAAGATATAACCTTTGGAGAAGAAGAAAAAAGTGACATTTAGTCCTTTTTCCAGTTCAATAAATTCACCCTACTCTTGACCAAAGCCCTGTGTGTTGCAAATGGCAAAGTCCATATTATCCTTAAAAGCAGTGTAGTCCTTGTACAAGGGGAGATGCAAGCAGTTCACACATGTATTAGCTGTTGGAAACTTATCCCCCTTTTGATTGGACCCAGGTAAATGAGTGTCAGTGTGCAGGAACTCAATGGATGGCTGCGGCTTTAATCCAATGGCAGGTAGAGCACTGCATCCAGTCGCAAACATCAGAATTCTCTCCAACGAGCAGGGAGAGTTACCCTCTGTAAAGAACACAGGAAAAAACTGAAATGTGTTAAAGGCATCAAGCTGTTAAGTGGTGTTCAAATTCATGCAATAATAAATACTAAATTTCCCCTTCACTAAAGAGTAGAAATTCAACAATATGTACCCTCAGCTACAGAAAATTCTACAGTCACGCCCATGGATTTAAGAGGAACATAAGAAACATGCTCTATCTGTCCCAGCAAAATTATGTTCTACAACTAAGATCTTAAGTATTGCCATAGCTATAAGCCATTTCAAACAAGTAGCACAGTCTGCCTGCCTGTTAAAACATACCTTTGTTTCATTCCATGCCTTCCATGTATGAAGATATATACATGTACATGTGCATGTATGTATGAAGTGCAGCAAGCTCCACATTAGCAGGCTAATGGGTTCACCTTGAGCTAGTGCGTTAGCCTTGTTGCCTAGTTTAAGCGCATAAAACGATGAATGAAGTATACACCTAGATTTCTGAAACAACCTCCAGTTGCTTCAATTTATAACATTTACTTTTGAGAGATTGACTTTAAGGGTTAAGTGACCTACTTGTTGATATTTTAGCATGGAACATTATTTTTAACACCTTGATAAAGCAAAAGGTTTAGTTCTTTTATATTGTTACTAATCAATAGTGCTTCTATTACCAACAACCCCAACCCCACAAACTAGGCAGGTTACAACAAGTCCCATTACTTACCCTCTGCATCTAGAAGGTAGTCCCTCCAGAAGGCCACAGTAATGTTTTCCTGCATCCGCCTGTTACTTCCTGCACTGGAAAAATGGATGTCAAACAGTTCATCGAGGCTTTCTGCACTTAGGGGTTGTGGTGGGCTGCAAAAGAGAGGTCTGAATGCTTCTGGATGTTTGAGAACCACCTCCAACAACCCTAGTGTCCTCAGGCCCTCCTTGAACTTTCAAGTATCAAAAGTGGATAGATAAGATGGAACAGTCTCAGTCAAAACCTGAATTGTAAAATTGTCTATGGGAGAAATGAACCACTTTACATTCTTACCGTTCGAGTGGACCATGAAGACGGTTCACAACTTGGAACAGGAGGATGTCCTGCACAAGCAGGTCTTTGTCCTTCAGACATTTTACAGCCCGAAGGCAGCCTGCATTAGCCAGGTAGTCACTCATACACTCTGTTGCATCCATTAACTCCTCCATGGACCCAGCCTCTGATATCTGGCAAAATCAAAAAGTTTATGGAGTAGCAGATCTTGTACACAAGTATGTCAAGTTTGCGTCAGTTTAAATAAATAAATAAATAACAATTACAAAGCATGTCTGACACAGCTGACACGTGGCATTGTTAACAGCTAAAATTGCAGTTTAAAATTAGACTGAAATTACTTTTGTGATTTTATCTCGCAAGTCTGAGTCATGCACATCCTCTATGGTGGGTGAGACGTTTCCATTCACAATGCACTCAAATAAAGCGGATGAGAAGAATCTCGGTGATGGACCCCCATGAACCATGCTGACAGCTATAGCTTTCTCCATGATATAGTAGTTGTCATCTCTGACAGCTGGAGAGTAAAATTGAGAAATGTATATCTAAATATTTGTACAAATGGAAAACAAAGTAACACTACTCAAAAGCACCAGCACACTCGTTTCGACATTTACTTCAAATTCACTTCAAGACTTTCAGGGTAGGGCTGTCCCGATATCATATTTTCACTACACGATTATCGTGGCCAAAATAATTCACGATAACGATATTATCGCAATATCTATAGAAAATTTTAAAAACAATTATAATAATAATGCCATCAGTCAAATTCATCTTTAACTTTGTGTTAAAGTTCCTACATATATTTAAAAGGTGAAGCTGGAATTCGTTGTTTAACGAGACTATGAAAGAAATAAACATAGTTGAAGTCTATGAAGTGTAACTATGTATAACTTTTAGTAAGAAAATTGAAAGGACTCACCAGTAGAGTCAAAGGCAAGGTTTTTTAGCCCATCTGGACCTGCCAGCATTGAGGAGCGCTCAATCTCTTCAATCAGAAGGCTTAAGAGCTCTCTCCTTGGACCTCCCAAATCGATAGCCTCCTCAAGATTTCCAGATTCTTCAGAGAGCCTGACAGCAATTCTCTTTAATGGATCATATGATTTCCGTCTGAATGCTCTGAACGCACCGTCTAGTACATCGTTTTAATTTATGTTGAACCTACAGCTTAAGTTGTAGTTTATTTTATCCCCAAGCTCCAAAAGAATCTCTTTTGGGGAACAGTCTTGTTCCCATATTGTGAAGTCAGCCATTTAGTTAAAAAAAGAGAAGAAAAAAAGAAGCACTCAGTTACATGCCAACAATTACGTTTCATTAAAACATTTTTTGAAACTATGTATAACTCCCTGGATTTCAAGGTCATCTGTTAGCAGAATGTCATCTGGCTCAGACATGTCATTCTCTGGCATTATGTCAATATAGTTAGAGTAGATCTCCTCTGTATGTCTAGACTCCATCCTTTCTAAGTCACTTTCATCAACCTCAATGGGATCAGGCACATCAGTAGGAGGCAACATAGCAACTGGGTTTCGCTGTTGGAAAATGGTCTTTGAAAAGGGATTTAAAAGTAAATACAGTAGAAATTATCACTAGCATAAGACAACACAGATAAATCCACTAGCATTTAGGGATGGGCTCTGTTATTCAAATTAAAGGTTACTTATAATGTATCTTGGTAACAAGTCACATGTGAGCCATGTGTGACACCACAATAGTAACCAAATCATGCTTCCCATCAACTTGAGTGAGTTTAAAAGCCGATTGAATTCATTAACCCTGAGCAGGGCAAGTCTACCACTCATTGTTTAAACAGGTGTCGATTTAAGTTGAACTTTCTGACAATGATAGGCACACTACATATGCATCATTGCACATCATGTGTTCCAATTTGATTAACAAAATCTTCAAACAAGAAGGTCCAAAGTGATACGAATAGAAATGCCCATCCCCATTCCCAACATGCAATAATTAACCTGCACATCCTCCATGTCCATCCATCAAACATGGATGTTCAATGGAGAGGTGATGTTGTGTTCAAAAAGAGTCCCAGACACGGTGTTGATTATTGATGTGGCTGATGTAGTTTCTCTGATGTAGAAATACTCCATGGCTGAGGCATGTGATCCAACAGGGCCTGAAATCCAAGAACAATGAAAATTGTATGTACTTCATTTTCCCCATATCAAATTCCTCATCAGGTAATGTATAATGGCAATCAATGGATTGTGATTTAGATGCTGCAGTTGACCTCAACTCTATGCTGTGCTTAGAAAGCGCAATTTTTCAGAATGAACAAATAAGCAGATTGAGGTTTTTTTTAAGTTTACATGATCTTCTGCTTAGAATTGCACAACTGAGCATGTGACCATCTCAACAATTTTTACCTGCATAGGATTGGCTGTATGAAACCTTCTGATCTTCATTGTGCCATCTGGAAAACTGAATTTCAGGGGCATGCCAGCAGTAGGTTCCTCAGTTCTCCTCATTTGTCTCTCGTTTATTATCTGACAGACAGTGTGAGTACAGTATGTAACTGGTTGTGTGTGTGTCCTCCTGAATAGACGCTCAAAAAGCGGAATACCTTCCATCGCCTCTCCTCATATTCATAGACCACTCGTCTCCCGTGATCCTGTCGTGATATATATAAAAAAACAAAACAAAAAAAAACAGTCAGGGTTTCTCAGCTTACAATATCTACACACTAAAAAAGGCAACAAAAAAAAAAGGACAAGACAGACATACCCTTTCTTGGTCAGCTCTCAGTGACATATTGTATTCAATGTCTTGTTGTTGCCATAAAGCCCTCCACTCCTGCTAAGACAAGTTATTTTAAAACAGAAACACATGCTACACACTATAGTTTAAAGATTCTGCAACAGCACTCTTAGTAGTGTCTGACATTTAGATTTTGCAGTGTTGAAATGATAATTATTTGGTTCAGTCCAGTTGGCCATTACTGCCACAAACCAACCAGGGTCAGCTATACAAAAACTAAGGATTCCTCATGAAGTAAAGAAACATATTTTATGTATTTTGTTAGTTCCTCCAACCCTCCTTAACATCAATTTAATAGTTTAAAGACACAGGTTACCTCCAAGTCATTCGGTGTTCCAGGTACAGGGAGTAGAAGACCGAAGTAGACTCTGACGAGGATGACTGGGGAAGTTACTGGTGTGCCCCTGTAATTCAGTATATTAAACAACTCCCACAGAGCAAAGAGACGCCTGTGTTTATGCATTTGGTTTGATCCTTCAACCCTCCCTCGTGTTAATACAGATTGGGCCACTGGTGATCATCAGTCTAATTGTGAAGTTTAAAGACAGAGTTACAGTGAAGCCGGAAAGTATGCACACCCCTTTCACCTTCTCCACGTTTTATTACGTTACAGACTTATACTACAATAGATTGAGTTCATTTTTTTCCTAAAACATCTACACACAATAGCCAATAATGACGAAGTGAAAACAGGTTTACATTATGCACACATTACGCACGGTCCAGGCTTGGGGAGTAACAGAATACGTACATGGAACGGCGTTACGTAATTAGAATACAAAAAAGGTAACTATTCTGTTAAAGTTACAGAAAAAAAGACATAATCAGATTACCGATACATTTAGTAAAAATGGGGATTATTAGCAAGAGTACAATTTAAAAATAAAGAACGATATACTACCATGCACATGCGCACACATTACAACACTTCACGAGTCTCACAACACCACTTTGGTCTCGAGTGAAACCATAGCTAATCTTAGTTGCCATTTCATTATCATGGCCTCTTGTGAAAAGAATGCTGTCACTGGGTGGAAATGTCACCATTATTTTGTCTTTAAAGCAGAGAAGGGGAACATCACATATTATAGTGGACTACGATGACTACTTTATTAGGAGGCAGGTAAAACATACGTCTGCACTTGAGCAGCTTATTGTATATACTGCCACCCCAAAGCACCTTATCGCCACCTTCAGACGATAACAGAAAACATAGCGCCCCAAACAGCACATTCTTCTAATTGTTAAGCATTTTTACTTACTTTTCTTTCATACACCACAGCTCCTCCCCTGTAGCTTAAGACTTAAAACTATTTTTCTGTTTTTATGTTCCCTTCTATTGAACATTTCTCAAAACAAAAAAAAACCAATCCAAATAAACTCACGAGTTCTGAACACACACACACACACACACAGGGTTTTAAATTTAACTACCTTGTGTGCAAATAATGTTTTCATGTCCATAATGTGAGACCACAATCCATAGTCCCTTTCTGTCAGTCTACTATAAGCTATATTTAGTATTGAGGTAATCCAAAAGTAACGGAAAGTAATCAAGTTACGTTACTTTAATATTGTGATTAGGTTGGATTAGGTTACTGACTACATTTTTAAACAGGTAATTAGTAATTGTATCGGAATACATTTTTAAAGTAACCCTCCCAACCCTCCCCCTAGACACTCAAGAGAAACTACACTGTACCTGCCCCACTTCAGCACGAGGGACAACATAGTCTGCTCTTCACCACTGCCTTCTTCAGATCTCTCACAGAGTTTGTTTGGACCTTCTTAATTTCATTGGCCTTGTCTGCTTTCGCCAACTCAAACCCCACCAGATTCAAGCTAATCATAGGGAAGCTCTGACACACAAATTGGTTCAAATCTGCCTGGCTCCAATTCAAATCAATTGTTGACAATTGCCCTTCAGCCGACTCCTGCGCTGGTATCCCTAAAAATATTGGAAAGAAAACGTAAAATGAGAAACATTTCCCTCTTAACTGACAAACCATTGACTACATTGGCTATGTTGGTTTGCAAGTTTGATTATATACAGTCAAGCCGGAAAGTCTGCACACCCCTTTCACCTTCTCCACGTTTTATTACATTACAGACATATTCTACAATAGATTTAGTTCATTTTTTGTCTCAAAATTCTACACAAAATAGCCCATAATGACAAAGTGAAAACATTTGTGCTAATTTATTAAAAATCTAAATGTAAAATATCATATGTACACAAGTGTGTACACCCTTTGATATGACACCCAAAAGTGAGCTGAAGTGCATTTTGTTTTCCACTGATACTGCTTGAGATGTTTCTACAACTTAATTGGAGTCCACCTGTGATAAATTCAATTGATTGGACATGATTGGGGATTGCCAACACCTGCCTATATAAGGTCCCACAGTTGACAGTGCATGTCAGAGCAAACTCCAAGCCATGGGGTCAAAGGAATTATCTGAAAACCTCAGAAACAGGGTTGTGTCAAGGCATAGATCTGGAGAAGGGTACGGAATAATCTCTGCAGCTTTACAGGTCCCAAAGAGCACAGTGGCCACCATCATTCGTAAATGGGAGAAGTTTGGAACCACCAAGAATCTTCCTAGACCTGCCCGCCCGGCCAAAGCAATCGGGGAAGACGGGCCTTGGCCAGGGAGGTGAGCAGGAACCTGAGGGTCACTCTGACAGAGCTCCAGCGTATCCTTGTGGAGATGGGAGAACCTTTCAGAAAACCTGCTCCAGAGCGCTCTGGACCTCAGACTGGGGCGAAGGTTTACCTTCCAACATGACAACGACCCGAGGCACACTGCCAAGAGAACAAAGGAGTGGCTTCTGAGAAAATCTGTGCATGTCCTTGAGTGGCCCAGCCAGAGCCCAGACCTGAATCCAATTGAATCTGTGGAAAGAGCTGAAAATGGCTGTGTACCAACACTCCCCATCCAACCTGACGGAGCTTGCAAGGATATGCCAAGAGGAATGGGAAAAAATGTCCAGAAACAAGTGTGCCAAGCTTGTAGCTTCTTTCCCAAGACGCCTTGAAGCTGTAATCGCTGCCAAAGGTGCAGCAACTAAGTATTAGGCTAAGGGTGTATACCGATATGTAACCCCTAAATAACCTATTTTTGTCAGTAAAATAAAATTGCATATTTTCTAAAAACCTGTTTTCACTTCGTCATTATTGGCTATTGTGTGTAGATGTTTGAGGCAAAAAATGAACTCAATATATTGTAGTATAAGTCTGTAACGTAGTAAAACGTGGAGAAGGTGAAAGGGGTGTGCAGACTTTTTGGCTTGACTGTATGTTAAAGCAGTAACAAGCTATTGCACATGCAATCCAAGTTGGTCATTTTGAACTCAAACAGTTCAATATAAATAATCTAAATGTACCCATCAGCTGCACAAATGTAATATTCTGAAACCCCATCACATTATTACATTGAAAACAATAAAACAAAATGACATGTTTCATAGCATCTACCTAGTGAGACAGTGCATGACATACCTAATTGATTATTTATTAGAGCCTGGCACTCACAAACTGATGGAAGTCTTTGGATGTCTGGTTTTGGGAGCAGGAAGAGGCCCACCTGCCAAGTTGTACGCCCTCTTCTGGAGGATGTGCCTGACAAAGATTCAGTATGGCTAAGATTTACTTTCCTGTTGTCATTTCAAAATTGGGCAGGTGATTGTCCTAGTAGCCACCTTAACATACCAGCATTTCCAGGCCAGCTGTGCCCTAGCACTACTTAGCTAACCAGCTAGTTAGGTTATTTGGATCTGAAATGGGGTTTCAACATCTATTTGCTCATGCTAAACAGCTTAGGTCATGTGGTTTTGAATGTTCACACATGGTGTTCAAACAACGTTGTTTAACATTCTACAACCGTACAACTTGGAGCTAAGCTTTTTAATGTGGCATTGAGCGCCAAATGTTTCTAGCTAGCCAAATTGTGCTCAAATCGAAATTACCACACAGTTCTTTTTCATAATATGAGCTCGATGTCTCGCTATGGGATGTGACCCTCCGCAGCCCTGACAGAAGTACCTATCTCAAATAACCAATCCTGATTGGTCAGAGAAGCGTGTCCCTCCGCTGCGTGATGTAGTCCCCCCACTACAAATACCGCAGCAGGAGGGCACGCCCGCCATTCTAAAAATTCTTCTCACCTAGAAGCATTATCTCACACCGAGCCTAGTTAGTTTAACTGTCCACAGACGGAATTAATTTATTAGCTTCTGTCGACGGACGCTAACTCAGCTCACTATTCGCCGAGGGTTTGCACGCCAGCTCCCCTTGACGTTTCCTGCTAACACACCAGTTAGCCTCCTGCTTTTAACACTCCAGTTATCAGCATCTTGCTTTTAACACGCCAGTTATCAGCCTCTCGCTTCTAACACACCAGTTAGCTAGCTACCTGCTCCTAACACACCAGTTAGCTAGCACTTACCGTGAAAGACACCCGCGCACCAGCCGGTGTTTTTTGCCCCCATGGCGTCCGCTGCCCCTCATGCCAGAGGAGACTCCCGGCCCTGCCCTTGTGGTGCCCGGATTTCGGGGAAGGATACGCACCCCGTGTGTATGGGTTGTCTCGGGACTGACCACGCCAGGCTGTCCCTATCCGTCCCCGGTTCGTGCGTACATTGCAAAATGTTCACGACGAAAAGCTTGAGACGCCGCCTGGCTCGCCAAGCCAGCCTGTCCGACCAGGACCCGCTTCTGACCGCCGCTGCCCCGGTAGCCGCTGACGAAGAGGAGCCCATGGTGGAGGAGGTACACGAGGTGCACACCGACTGGGCCGCCCTGTCCGTGATGTCCCCGGTTCCTGCCTTTCCTTCCGACGATGTGTTAGAGCTGGAGTGTGTAGAGTCCGACTCCGATGATCCCCCTCTCATTTCAGAGAGCGAGGAGGAGTATGATGCCTTACTCACTCCGGTGCCGGCTGCAAAGCCGGGGCTGCTTTCCGGGGGCTCGGAGGACGGCGAGGACGCACGTCCCTCGTCCCCGGTTCCTGTGGTCCTGCTCGACACGTGCAAGCGTGCGGCAGCGAGCATGGGTATTCCCTGGCCCGCTCCGGTGACACAGCCCTCGCGCTCGCGCTACGAGGGCAGGCTATTAGCACCGGGCGGTAACACGGCCAAGCAGCTTCTTCCCGTCTTTCCTGACTTACTGCTCGAGCTCACCAAGATGTGGAGCGACAAGCCGTACAGTGGAAGGAACCAGATCCCGGGTGCCTCCGTCCTCGACACCGAGAACATGGAAGCCCTGGGTCTCCTCGCCATGCCCCCGGTCGAGTCCCCGGTTGCAGCGCATCTGTACCCGGGTGGCGCCATGGCTGGCTCAAGCAGACGTCCGTCCCTCCCCGCTAAATCGGAGCGTCTTCAGTCTGCTTTGACCGAGAGGGCGTACAAGCAAGCCGCGCTCTCGATGAGGGCTTTGAATGTGCTGTCGCTTCTCTCCGCTTACCAAGCCGACATTCTCCACGGTGCACCTAGCGCCGCGGTTTGGCGCGAGGCGGGAGTGATTACCGACCTGTGCCTTCATGTCCAGCGGGTGGCTGTGCTCGCCACGGGGAAAGCTATGGCTTCTCTCGTGGTCCAGGAACGAGCCAGGTGGCTCAATCTCGCCAGGCTGACTGACAGAGAGCGAGACGACATCCTGGATGCGCCCGTCATACCGGAGGGTATCTTCGGCTCAGCTCTGACCTCCATGCAGGAGAGAGCTGAGGCGAGGAAGAAAGACAACGAGGCGTTTGCGCTCTGCCTGCCGCGTAGAGCCCCCTCGCCGTCTCCCCCGCCCCGGGGAAAGTCTTTCGCCCAGGCTGCTGCTCAATCTGCGCGATTTAAGGTCCCGAAGAGGCCGCAGCAGCAACCTTCCCCGGCCCGATCCCAGTCGCCTGCTCCTCGGGTTGGTTGGAAGGGTCCCCCCGGCGCTCAGCCCGCAGCCCCGCCGCCTCCACCGGCCGCTTCAGCTGCGCAGGGTAGGAGGAAGAAGAAGGCTACTTGACCGCCTTCGCCGTTTCTCCGGGTGACGCGCCCATCAGTTCCCCGTTCATGGGCTCCACCAAAGAGGGTTTTAAGTGCGCATCTCCAGTCGCTGATCTCCGCCCCAGGGCCAGACGAGACGAGGAGGGACATTGTCACCGGGCTGTTTGCCGTTGCACAGCCGTGTTCACATGTCCACAAGCACGCGCATACACACAATGTTCTGCCTTTATTCAAGGTAATAAAGTTGAAAACAAAATGTGTGAAAAATACCCAAAACAAAGCAAGCACAAACAAAATAAATGCTTTGCACATAAGCAACATGTCCACCGGGCATGTTGTCCCTCTGTTGCCGGCGATGGGCATCCCATTTCCGGCTACGGAGGAATTTACCCAGGCTGCGGCGCGAGTTCGCGCATGCGCAGTACGGCCCGAGGGACATTCTCTCGCTCTGCCACTGGAGGGAGCCATACCACCACTTATGAGCCCTCCCGTGTTGGCAGAACCCCAGCCGATATTTTCCCCTTCACTGTGTTTACACATTCAAAAGTGGAGAGAAATAGGGGCTCATCCGTGGGTATTACGCACGATAGAGCGGGGTTACCGGCTGCAGTTCAACACTGTGCCGCCTCGTTTTTCCGGCATAATACAGTCACGAGCACAGGGACGTTTAGCTGGCGTGCTAAAGGAGGAGATAATGTCTCTTTTAGACAAAAAAGCTATTCAAATCGTCTCTCCCGAGCAGAGTCAATCCGGGTATTATTCAAGATATTTTCTCGTCCCCAAACGGGGAGGGAGAGGAATTCGCCCTATCTTGGACCTCAGGGCTCTGAACTGTCACTTAAGGAAATACAAGTTCAGGATGCTGACTCAGGCATCTCTGCTGCGTCTAATAAAACCAGGCGACTGGTTCACATCAGTGGATCTGAGGGACGCTTATTTCCATATAAAAGTGTACGCTGCCCACAGAAAGTATCTGAGGTTTGCGTTTCAGGGAGTGTGCTATCAGTACCGAGTGCTCCCGTTCGGACTTTCCCTCAGCCCGAGGGTGTTCGTGAAGTGTACGGACGCGGCGGTCGCCCCGCTACGGCGGGGGGGAATACGCCTGGCCACATATTTGGACGACTGGCTTCTCCTAGCGCGCTCGGAGCAGGAGGCCAGGTCGCACACGGAGTTTGTCACACGTCATCTGTCAGAGTTGGGCTTTGTGATAAACACGGAAAAGAGCAATCTCTCACCGGGTCGAGAAATAATCTTCCTCGGGTTACAGCTGCTATCAATGCCGTTCACTGCGCGCCTCTCGGAGGAGAGGGCGAACAGTTTCAAGGCATGTCTTGCTCTTTTTCAGAGACACTGTTACGTTCCATTCAGGGTGTGTCTGCGCCTGCTGGGTCTGATGGCCTCGGCTATACACGTAATACGCCTCGGTCGCCTCCACATGAGGGAGTTTCAGCGCTGGGTTGCTGCGCTCAGGCTGGACCCCGTGCGTCATGGCGCACGGAGGATTTTGGTGACGTCGGATTGCGTGTTGGCCCTACGTCACTGGCGGGCGCCCTCTTTTCTGACTCAGGGTGTGCCCCTGGGCACCGTCCTGTCCAGGAAAGTGGTCACTACGGATGCCAGCCTCCAGGGGTGGGGCGGCATTCACGAGGGCAGATCTGTGAGGGGCCGCTGGAGCCTGGGTCTCCAGCGACATCACATAAATTTTCTGGAGCTCTCGGCAGTGTTTCTCTCTCTGAAACATTTCCTCCCGTTCCTCAGGGGTCATCATGTCCTGGTGAGGATGGACAATACGACCACGGTGGTGTACATAAATCACCAGGGGGGTTTGCACTCACGTCAATTACACATATTGGCACGCAAACTGATCCTGTGGAGCAGTGTGCGTCTCCTGTCATTGAGGGCAACGCATGTCCCGGGGACCCTGAACGTGGGGGCGGACCTCTTGTCCAGGGGTGCGCCCGTATACGGAGAATGGACTTTACACCCTCTCGTGGTGACTCAGATTTGGTCCATTTATGGCCGCGCCAAAGTGGACCTGTTTGCGTCGGAGGGGAACACCCAGTGTCAGCTGTTCTTCTCCCTACACAGTTGGGGGGCCCCCTTGGGGCTGGACGCTCTGGCGCACGACTGGCCTCACGAGCTGCTCTATGCGTTTCCCCCTCTGGCGCTGGTTCCTCCCACCCTGGCGAGGGTGAGGGAACACAGACACTCTCTTATCCTGATAGCTCCACACTGGCCGGCGATGCACTGGTTGGTGGAGATTTATCAGTTGCTGTGCGCCCGGCCCTGGCAGTTGCCAATACGCAGGGACCTGTTGTCACAGGGGGGGGGGACGGTGTTCCACCCACACCCGGACAGGTTACAGCTGTGGGCGTGGCCCCTGAGTGGATCTCTATGACCACTGCGGGCCTTCCTCCGAGTGTGATTAACACTATTCAGAATGCTCGGGCCCCCTCTACCAGGTCTTTGTACACTGGTAAGTGGGGGGTGTTTGAGCGGTGGTGCCATGATCGGAATCACACCCCTTTTCAGTGCTCTGTTCCGGTGGTCTTATCATTTCTTCAGAGCCTCATCGATGATGGCAGAGCCTTCTCGACAGTCAAAGTGTATCTGGCGGCCATTGCCGCCAGTCACGTGGGCTTTGGGGAGAAAACAGTGAGTCAGCACCCTCTGGTGTGCCGCTTTATGAAGGGTGCCCGTAGACTGCTCCCAGTCTCCAGGCCGCTTATGCCCCCATGGGATTTGACGGTGGTTTTGGAGGGGCTTAAGGGTCCCCCCTTTGAGCCTTTGCAGGGTGCTAGTTTGAAGCATTTGTCTCTTAAGACAATGTTGTTGCTGGCGCTCGCTTCCGCGAAGCGGGTCAGCGATATTCATGCACTCTCGGTGCATCCGTCATGCACTCAGTTTGCCCCAGGGGACGTAAGGGTGTCGCTGAGACCTAACCCAGCCTTTGTGCCTAAGGTGGTGGGTTCATGCTCCCCGATTACTCTCGCTGCGTTCACAGCTCCAGCTGCTGACCAGCGGGCTCATACATTGTGTCCGGTCCGGGCCATACGTTGTTATGTGGACAGGACTCAGTGCTTCCGACGGAGCGATCAGCTCTTTATTTCCTGGGCTAATCCCAGGAAAGGTCAGCCTGTTTCGAGGCAGCGCCTCTCACACTGGCTGGTGGAAGCTATAACTTTGGCCTACGCTAATGAGGGGTTGCGCCCGCCTGCGGGCCTGCGCGCTCACTCTACGCGGGGCATGGCTGCATCCTGGGCCTTGTTCAGGGGGGTGTCTATTCAGGACATTTGTGCGGCGGCGAGTTGGACTTCGCCTCTGACTTTTGTTCGATTCTACATGCTGGATGTGTCGGGCCCGTGCGTTGCCAGCGCGGTCCTTCAGGCCTAGCATCTGGACATCTGGACCCCCCCATCGGTTGGTGGCTGTTCGATAAAGCTGTCTGGCAATTCGGGAGTAACCACATCCCATAGCGAGACATCGAGCTCATATTATGAAAAAGAACTTTAGGTTACTGTCGTAACCCCGGTTCTTTGAGTAATATGAGCGAGATGTCTCGCCAGACAACCCTTCTTGCTGGGCGGTGAGAAGGAATTTCGGGCTTTAGAATGGCGGGCGTGCCCTCCTGCTGCGGTATTTGTAGTGGGGGGACTACATCACGCAGCGGAGGGACACGCTTCTCTGACCAATCAGGATTGGTTATTTGAGATAGGTACTTCTGTCAGGGCTGCGGAGGGTCACATCCCATAGCGAGACATCTCGCTCATATTACTCAAAGAACCGGGGTTACGAAAGTAACCTAAAGTTTTACATTGAGATAGCTAACCTAAGCAGGGATGCTGTAGAAAGACAGCTAAAATAAAGATCTAAACTGAGAAACCATCATTATCCTAATAATAGCTAGTACCATCACTAAATGATCTTGCTAGCAAGCTAGAAATATAACAAGAGCTTAATTTGAACGTGATTTCCACGCCGTGTGAAAAGAGTTCTGGTTGACGTCAAAATGTTGACGCCGCCGCCTGTACTTGTAGATGCAGTGGTCATTAGTTCGCTCCTGGCACGTTGCAGGGCATTACATACTCGGTCAAACACAGCTGTAACAGGTTGCTCATTAGTGTCATTTTGATTGATATCAGGGTTGATATTGCCAGGGTTGGTCGGGGAGCGTATCTCTGCCATGGCTCAGTGACCGCTGCTATGGCAAGCCGTTTTAACATTTATTCCTCAAGACTTACTAGTAACTATTCTAGCGTTCCTAGTACTTATTTTTTAGTTAGGCTACTAGTCATTAATCCAATAGTGACTAGTATCTATTTCAGTTTCACTAGTAACTATTCATTAGATACTAGTAACTATTCCAATAGTTGCTAGTATATATTCATTAGATACTAGTACTTATTATTCAGTGACTTGTTACTATTCTAATAGTTACTAGTAACTATTCAATTTTTACTAGTACAATGTTTTTAGATACTAGTACTTATATTTTAGTTACTAGTAAGTATTCAGAAAGATATCCCCAACCCAGTCAGTACTAGTAACATTGACAACGTGATATCTACGAGGCATGCAAATTAGCTGCTAAATATTAATGAGGACCACATCACACTAAAGACATCAATCGGCAAGCCGTTTTAACATTTATTCCAATTGCCGGACCCTGCTGTGTGCTGAGTCGACCACTGGATGGCTTCTCGCTTGCAATTCAATAAAATTTGACAGTATGCCTAGCCTATTCCAAACTCCAAAATCAGCAGAAATCCTAGCAGGGAAATATAGTGATGTTTTCACAATGAAACATAACTTATGTTTGCACAAGTCATCCAAATATACAGCTTTTCATACCCGAGAAAGAACGGAAAAAATCCATTATAAAATAGCCTACAATAGATGAACGCACTGCAATATTATATTACCGACAAAAGGTTTGAAAACTACATCTTTAGCTTGTATTAAATTAATAAACACAACACGGTGATAATCAATCATGTTAGTCTGATTACAACATTAACATAGCCTACTTATAAGGCTATAGGGCAATAACTAACGAAAATCAACAAGTACAACTTTATAACGATGGACCCACAGTTAACGTGCAACATAACACTTGCATTCTTCAAAGATTTGGATAAATAAATAAATGGGAAATAATATTAGTAATATAATAATAATAATGAAAAAATGGGCTACAGATCGTTAATTAGCCTACGCACGGCAAATTGTAGCCGACAAAATAGCCTGAAATCGAAAACCAATAGGCTAAAAACTAAGCAGATGAAACTAAAACCATGACCCTTTATTTGCGATAGAATACGAAAAAGTAGTTTTTCCATAGTTCAAATAAAAAATAAACTAAGACAATCGTCTGGCCTGGTGGGATCTGTTGAGAACGGCCTCCTTCAGTAGCCTATGAGAAACAGTATGAAAGACAATAAGCACGCGCTGCTCAGCACTTGTTACATGTCATCAAAGATGCAAGTACAGAAGATATTTTAAAAAAATATTACAATATTACAGAATATAATATGGAATATTATTAAAGAATATAATATTAGGCTACAGAATTTAAAAAGAAAATGTGATCTGGGCCTTACGGGTCCATACGGGCAAATCAGTTTCACATATGCTTACCCGAGACCTGCAGCTATTATATCATACCCGTGAGTCATATTTTGGACCCGTGCCCACTCGGGTCGGGTCTCAGGTGGACCCGTGAAGACCTCTAATTCACCTAACCATAACGCCCTCTAGCTACTGATGAGAATGAGAACATTTCTCCTATTACCAATAGCCCACAATTACATTAAAAGAGTTTGTAGATGAGCTGTATTTAATGTCTAATGAAATACAATGAACAGCACCACCTGAGCTATGGATCATGAAGAAGCATGTAAATTCATTAACCAAGTCTATATGGAGACATGCATGCACAATAGGCTAGACGCAAACACATTCTAGCTGAAAGAAAGACATACAGCCTAAATAGTTAGTACAGCATAAAAAAGTTTGCATAAGTAAAATATGGAAATACACGAACAGTTTATCTTTTGCCATGACATTTGTGAAAGACAAACCAGAGCGTTGCAGCGAGGGACGCTATAGCAGGCAACAATAGTAAACAACTTTCTTGTTTGATCTGTGCTTTCCTCCAGTTTGCCTTTCGCAATGTCATGGCAAAAGAAAAACTGTTTGTGTAGCTCGAAACGTCCACGTTCGCGTATTTGCGTGAGGTATGTTTCGGCCCTAACGTAGGCTAACAAGCTTAATTGGACAATGCATATTTCCCAATAATCTTAGCCAGAAAGAAAACAATACATAATACTAAGAAAGTAGCCTACCCGAGATTCTTCTTCTTATTATTATTACATATAACTCGTCAAACTAGATGTTGCACATCATATATGAATCAAGATTCAGCAACTGCATGGCCTATTTCTCACCTCAAATATCTTCAGAAACATATTTTAGTGGAATAAGAGAGTTTATGAACAGGACGCAACGTTGTTCCGGTTTAAAAACGTGGAGCCGAAACTAAAGTAAGTAGTGGGTGTAACCAATCAGGTGCCGGCTGTTTCCGTTGTGGGTGACAACAATTATCCATATGACGTAGAGGTACCTCCAAAGAGGTACTCTGACATCACGATTGGGGCGGGGGCAGTGTGTGGAGCAGAAAGGAAATTTCAACCCTGTAAGATAATGGGCACAACTGACCCCCCTCTTAAGGGCACAAATGACGCAGATGACAGGGTCATTTGTTCCTTTGAACTCATTTTGTTTAATATCAAAATGTGCCTGTCATGTTAGCGATTCAAGTAAATGAACATGAGCAAATGTTAATAGAGAGTATGAAGTTATTCATTTGAAAATGTTGTCATTCTTGAGCAAGCGGTCTCTTAGCAATCACGTAAAAGACTGATTTACACAAGTTTGATGAATCACACATAAGAATTTTGTACACAAGTTGGATCCGTCAAATATACGCTCTTTTTACGACCATATTGATAAATGAGGCCCATTTAGGCCCTATTTTGTTTACAGCAATATGTTCAGCAGGTGGGACCTCTTCTCATGGGAAGGGAATGTTCAGGTCTTCATAAGCACGTGTTGCTCCTGAAATAATGATTTAGGGGGATGGCAGTGATTTAAGCATCACCAATTTCTCTAGTTAGTTAGTTAGCGAGATGTGTTCGTGAATAGAAATCGCAATTACATTCTTTTTTTTGAGAAACCCTCCAAAAACAGATTGAAAATTGTTACATTTTGCAGATGTTAGCTCTCACTTCACACTTTTCTTAAGAGCCCCAGGCCTAGTGGACAGTCCGGGTGGTCACATGCTCAATTATTTCTGAAGGATCTAATAATATGGTACACATAATAAAGTGGGTTAAAGGCTATTTTCATTTGGTAGGACCAAACCACAGAAACCAGAAACATTTATAAGAAAAATTAAGCTGAACTTTCTCCCTGACCCACTAATGAGAACTAAATATATATGTTAAGAGAAGCCCATCTTGCCTAAACTTAATGAAAATAAAACACACAATCCATAGAACAGAATTTGTAGTTTTGTTCAATTAGAGCTCAGAAAAAAGGCACAGCCTCTTGAGCAGAATAGGCCCCAGCGCTAATTAGAGGCAGATGCATTGCGTGGGTCCAGAGTAAGTGGTTGTTGAAGTGGGTGCCGGTTCCCAGTGATGCAACACTGGGGGTTTGTGAAAGAAGAAAAGATAAAATGAGATGATAGAAGTTCCATTTAGTCAGGGTTTGATAGTGAGTTTTGGACTGTGAGTGAATAATTCATCCCACGCTAAGATGGCATTAAGAAACAGAGCTGAACTATGGTAGCCAAGCTACGAATGAAACGGTCTTCACTATGGGATTTAGAGTTTTTAACTTTAAAGAGAATCACACACAGTGAGATACGTATGTCCTTCCATAATTTCAGGGCTCTGGAACCAAACTCTGCTGCTTGTTTGAACTGTAATCAGCTGCCTTGAGACTTTAGGTCTAGCAGGATTATGTGGAATAGTGATCTCTCATGCATAATGTACGTGCCTATTTTTGTGAAGAGAATCAGGATGTCACATTTTGGCTGCAGAGAGTAACGCTTTGCAGTCCAGGTGTAAAGAAGTCATATCTAAATTAAATTACACTGTTAGTTTTTTCTTGTACATTTATTCCTGCCAATATATAAGAACAATTGTTAGTTAAATCCAGACCGTGGGTGACTTTTTCTGCATCTATGTCATGAAAACACACATCCCATAACCTCTCTCCTGTCCAGAAGTGGTCCTGTTGGACACTCTTGCTGTGTCCCCTCAATGCTCTCTCCAGGTTGTTCCAGAGGAGTCTTTTCTACCTTACTTAATTTTTCTCCCTTTATCCCCATCACTCTCCCACCCACCCTCTCTCCAGCAGGTGCCCTCCCCCTTTCCTCCCCCCGGTATAGAGAGAGCCGCAGTGGTGGGAGGGCGTAGGATGGGAGCTCCGCTCCCTCCCGTCTGTGAGCACATCTCTCTCCACTCCTACCTGGTGTCACTGGAGCTGTTGACTCTCCCTTTCCGCCACCTACTCTCATTTCATTTCACCCACTCTTTCACTCCCTCTCTTGTTCTTTTCTAAGCGGGTTGCCAGGTTTGTGAGCGTGAGACTCCTTTCTGATGGGTCACAAAGCTGGCAGCTTCTCCGTGGCAAGCATAGTGAGGCCTCCTGTTCCACACTGAATGTTGCAGGGAGATGGAAAGGCTCTTCTTCACCATTTCCCTTTTCCAAATGTAATTCCTGCTAAGTTAAGTCTTGATTTCACAATGTACATTTTTAGATGTTATCAAGCGCAAACCTTGCTTGCAGTCAGACTAGATTCTCTCTGTTTTCACACCACAGTTTTCTCCTGTTTAACTGAGGCTAATATTTAGAGGCTTGAAAGGCTGAATTCAGCACCAAGCTATGTAAAGATTAGAAGGGGGATAATGAGAGCTAAGACAACCGTTTCTTTGTGGTAGACGTATCAAAATGTGCATGACATTCTGTACATGCATAATACACACGCCCCAGAAAAGCTTCTCAGCCATCCTCTCTCGCATGATGACAAGAAGAGAGAATGGGTGATGGAGTGCCCTTTCCAAACATGCAACACCACCAGCAGCAGCACACACCAACAGAGATCAAATTCAAGGAGCCTGAAGTCCCAGTCCGATTCTGACCCCATGTGCTCCTGGCAGTGTGAATGGTCAGCATTGTGAACATATGAAAAAACTGAAAAGCCTGTTTGGCTCCAGCATCTGCAGGGTGGCATTGTTGGCTGCAGGAAATTATTCTGTAAATTGGGAAATGTGAAAAATGCATGCTAAGTGGTATTTGATTAACTTTGTCGTATGGGAAGTGTCCTTTCCTAATGACATACGTTTGTGAATGTGTGTGTGAGTGTGCGTGTGTGTCTGTGCATTTGCGCGGGTGTTCGTCACGTGCATGAATATTTGTATGTAAGTATGCATTTGCCATACGTGCACGTGTGTTCGTGTCTCGGACTCCAGCTGTGATGAAAAGACTGTAGAAACGGAGGACCTCGCCCACTTCCTGCCAATAGTTTCTCTCTGGCTGCGTCCCAATACTCTCCCTTCCTCCACTACCACCTCCTCTCCTCCGTGCCCCAGAAACCGATCTTTTGTTGCTGATTACATCTTAATTACGTATTAATGGTCACATATTAATGTATCGAAGCAAACCACGATGTCAGGTACATTGTATACTGTACATGCAACTACTTGTACTCAAAACGTTCAGGCAGTTTTGCATACTTCTGGGTAAGAGAGGAGTGGTAGTGGGGGAGTGGGTAGGTGGGGAGTGAAAAATGTTTGGACGCAGCCTCTCTCTCTCTTCCCTTTGATTACATGGAACAGACGGGGTGGCAGTTTCTTCCAAGAATGAACCAAAAAGAGAACCAAACCCATGTGTTTAGTCATGCAATATAACTTATATAATTTGGCGTGATATTGTGAGTTTCCCCCAGCCCCCATTGACTGTTGCCTCATAGAAAGCCCTTATGTAACTGGGACTGCAGTGCTTAGTGTTGCATATTATTTCCCCTCTGCAGGATTCTGTTGAAATACAGTGTTAGGACAGGTTTATGTAAAATAATTTAGCACAGCACTTCAGTCCACTGGGAGTGCCTGCTGGTTTCGCATGCATGCAAGTGTGAGGTTTTCCAGTCCTCTTGTGTCATTTCTTCTACCTGCAACTGTTACTGTTAGAAATAACTAGATACATATTCCATATTGCAAGTCAATAAGACCAATGGCCACAAGCTGTAGTCAAACTGCAGTCTGGGAACTTACTGTACATACATTCAGACCAAGCAATCTGAATATATTCATATTTACAGTGATATTCAAGCAGTACACAGGCATTAAAGCCAGAGTACACAACTTACTCAACCATTGCATTTGTTGTCAAAACATTTCAAAGTAATAACACCCCTTGGCCCTGCCTACAAATAAAAGAGACACACACCCCACTGCTTCCACAGAAGTTTTCTAGATAAGATTGCAGGATTACCGACTGGTATAGCTAACGTTACAGTAAAAATGTCAGCTACAAGCAAGGCTTGAATTGTCGTTGAATGCGGGGGAGCGCCGCCCCCCTTGTTAAACGAAATTGGGAAAAGTGTCCTCCTTGCTAAGATACGCAACTCTGTAAAATTTCCTCGCTCCTTAGCACCACCCAACGGAGGACACGAGGAAGAGATGCAGGGATGAGTTACGAGGAAGAATCGAGGCAACGTGAATTAAGCAAATGGAACGTCCTTGATCAGTCAAGTGTCAGTTTAAGCAATGTTAGTTACTAATGATGTGTTGCACGGCTGAATCACCTGCTTTTAACAAATTGTTTTAGTCTCAGAGCTTGTTTTTGCACTGAAAATGGGATGTAGCCGACTGTTTTATCGCACGCTGTATTTCAGGCATGAAATATGTAGTCTACGGTAAATGATACAAAATATCGTAGCCTCAAACATGAATTGCATGGGTGAAAGACAGCAAATGCACATATATTCATAGGTTTCTATCACAATGACAGTGTAAACATGGCGCCATCTTTTGTGCTGCAGCAGTCACTCACACTCAGTCAGCAGGTGGTGGAGAGATGGCTAACGTTAGCCACAAAGAAATCGTGCACCTCACTGCTGATAATAAAAAAAACACGTTACTTTGACAAAGTAAGTTAGCTCTAGACTGTGATTCGTATTGGCTGCCTATAAGTTGCTGGTCCCACTTAGTTCTGCTGAAAGCTTACCAAAATTAGCTTTTGGTGACCTGATCCACAATCCATCCCTGAAGCCTTACAAAAGGCTTACTAGAGTCCCTGAAGCCTTACAAAAGGACAGATGCTAATGGCTTTATAATCCAAAACGGCACCATCTGTAACAGTTAGCCTACTCAAAAAACGTGCTTTGTCATAGGAATGGTAAGTAAATGGACAATAATATTTGTTTTCTGGCCGTCATAAAAATCTTTTTTTTTTCTTTCATTATAAACGTTACCACATAACGTTAGCTAGCTACTGGCACTCTCTTAGCTGGCTAGCTAGGAAGGTACATGTAACATTAATGTTAGCTAGCTAAACCAGTTAGAGAAAATTTTTTTTTTTTATGACAGCCAGAAAACAAATATTATTGTCCATTTACTTACCCTTCCTATGATGAGGCATGTTTTTTTAGTCCAGATGGTGCAGTTTGGGATTATAAACCCATCCTGACTCCAGGTAATTGTAGGCATCTGTGCTTTTGTAAGCCTAAAAAGTAGGCGAACATTAGAGAAACAGATTGTAGATCAGGTCACCAAAAGCACATAACGTTTTTTTTTCATCAGCAGTGAGGTGCGCGATTTCTTTGTGGCTAACGTGGCCATCTCTCCCCCACCCGCTGATTGAGCGTGAGGGACCATAGCAGAGTGATATAGGTCCTAAAGATGGCGCCATATTTACACTGTCATTGTGATAGAAATCTATGAATAGATGTAAATGACATTATTCTTTCTCAGTCATACAAGAGTGAGGAAAAACGTTTTGAACGCAAGGCTGTTTGTGCCGCGATTGTTTTTTTGAGTTATACAACTATTTTTCAGTTATTTGTCAGATGCATTCAAACTGTATAAACATATAGGCTAAACGCATTGGGTACATACGGCGAAATTATTTGTTTTGAAAGGACACAGGTTAACATTAAGCATCAAAGGTTGCGTTTATTATGCAGTAACAAACAAAATCAATAATAATGTTAGAAATCTGTTTTGTGCTGAAATTAACATGGCTTTTGTTCGTCCTAAAGAATGAATGTTCTTATGGATTAAAGCACTTTATAATAAATGAAAAGGAACGGTAAGAATGGATTTGTGTAGCTATGGGTGTACAGTACCGTGCAAAAGTCTTAGGCACCCTAGATTTTTATATCATTTTTATTCTTGGATGTTTTTTTTTTGTCTTCTGCATTAGCGAGTCAGCAGAAAAGAGCAAGTTTTAAAGATTTCAAAATGTTAATTTTACAAAAAATGTATCTTCAGTGAAAACTTCACTTACACATTTCTGTAACACTTTACAATAAGGGAACACAACTCATGCCTTAACTAATGCATGACTCATCATGATTTCATCATGAATTAATGCATGATCTATCATGAACTCTGTGTGGCTCAATATTAATAAATAATCAAGGCATTATGAGTTCATGTGATTACTTTACACTTAATGTATCATCAATTAATGAACATTAACTCATAGTTAAGTCATACATGAACTAACATGACATCAAAGTAGCTGCAAACCAGTTAGGTAGACAAAAGCTTCTCAGACCATCAGTGGTGGATTTATCCATTTTGGGGCCCCCAAAACACTCCTTGACAGTGTGCTGACAAAGCTGTGAGCTTTTAAAACAACTGATAAGTGAAATTCAGATTTTAATAAATCACACATTTTTATAACAACTTTGCTTGTACATATAAGGAGACAGGATCTGTGTGGCTTACAATATCACATGTTTTATGTTATTTTAATTTAATTTAGGAAACTTATCATTTGTAATTATTTTTCAATATTAGCCTATTTGCAATATTCAATACTAATTCAGACTAATAAGCTGTTCAGTGAACCCTACGCCTACTTCTAATATGTTTCTACTAAAACTATGGTGCTTTAGTCATATTTTCAACCCATTTATACCATAATACAGAATAATCAATCCGTGATTTTACTTGACACAATAACACATATATAGTATTGATGTTTTACTTATCGTACAGCCAATAAAAGACTGGTTGGTCAACATATGACTCACTCAATATATGACTCTGATTAGGGAACGGGTACAATAATAATGAATAGCCTACAATTACATGCATGCTAGGACCGTGAAAATAGGAAAAGTGAAGAGTTGAAAAATAAAAATAGGAAGTAAATAATAAATGGAATAGTAAAATATATGATTTTTAAATTTATTTTATCGACTGATTGGAGGCTAAGGAAATTATTAAAAGCGTTTTTATTTTTTACAATCCAGATAACCAGTGTGAATTTTGTCGCCTTTTGGTTTCCGTATACAAGGACCACAAAGTATGGTAGTTCGACCTTCCATAAAAACGCAATCACAGAACCAAAGAGGGTAGGTGCTCATTAAATGAATGGAAGTCAATGAAGTTTTTTCAAAACAGTTCGCTAAACGGGTCATTATCAGACAGACAAAATGAAAGGTCTCCCTTCTTTTTTGATTATATATGCCTAGGTTGTCAGGACCCAGTACTACTACTTGCAACCTGTTATGATTGTGACTATCCAACGAAAACCAACTTTAAATCCGGCTAGCGCCAGGCAGATGCGCGTCACTCTAAGCATACGTTATGTAACTTTAGTTGCTAAGCTAACTGAAAACACTACTGCGCGTGCCTGATAACTTCCTCTTGTGCGGACAAAACATCCAATGGGGAAAAGTGCCATTTGCGTATCTTATCTAAAATCTTTGACAGAACTCTGTGGTATGGATCTATTTTCTACAGGCTATCTATGGTATGAATCCAGCTAGCAAAATTGAATGCGCTGCAGAAGATCCTAGACAAAACTGAATGCTTTTAACCCTCTGAAACTACATGAATGTTACTTAAATTCCGGTAAGTAGCTTATGTAGCTAGTTAGCTCATTGTATATGCGTTCAATGTTGGCTATGTTTGCACACAAAAAAATCGACCTAGCAGTGAATCAATCTCAGACACAAATGCTATGAGGCCTACTGTTTTTGCTTGCTGACTTGTAATTTTGCTTGCTGGCTTGCCAATGTCTAGTAGTTATATTTATTTAGGCTAGTTCAGTGGCATTAGTATTAGAACACACAATTGCATATTGCTGCTAACTATAACATTAGCTACTTAGGCAAATGTTAAATTGCATAATTCCCTAAGAAATTTCCTTTTCGGAGTAAAATCTTTATGTATCTAACGTTACCCTGTCACGTGAGCTCAGGACTGGACTTATTTAAATAATTAGATTTTGCGAGTAGCATGTACAGTAGCCTAACTTAGTTATCCTTCAGTTGCCGCCAAAAATGTGTGTGTGTGTGTTAAAACGGTCTCTGGTGATAGATGTCTCCTATCTGTGCGTGCATATCCAGTGTGCAAGAAAACCAACCAGAGTCATCTCCGATGAGTAAAACTACCTTTGTATTGTGTCAAGTATAATCATGCATTGATTATTATTCTTATATGTATTGTGGATATAACTGGGTTTACTATATGACTGTTAACCCTTTAGTTTGGTAGGAAAAGGTAGGGGTTTCTAAATTATAGCCCGCGCAGAAATTGAGAGGTGCAGTGCACTGGAAGCCATATTGGTTGCTGTAACTTCGGCAATAGAAGCAAGCAGTTAAGTCCTTTCAGTATCATGGAGTTCAGTGTATTGCCCACGTTTTTGGGTGTGTATCTCTCAGAGTGCCATTCTATTTTTGATTTGTAAATGATCTTCTTTTAACAGTAGGGTCGTGGGAGATATGGCAGGACATGGAAAATTGGATTTTAGGGTATTGGAGGAAACGGCCAGTTCTGAGACTGGTGACGTCTGCTCCCATTCATCAGAAGACACGTTCGTCGGGGGACCACAATAATAAGTGAAATGTGCTGGATACACACATTTCACTGTTAACCACAGCAGGAGCTTTATTGATTCTAACAGTGGGGGACATACACCAAATATAGAGGGGATTTATAAAAATCAGATATTCCCTGAGAGGAAATGGGAGTGAGGTCCTTTTGAATGTCTTAATAAATTGTGTTCCACATGTATAATGAAGAAAACATTGATGTTCTATTTGGACGACTTTTGACTGGTTTATTTTAATATTAGGTTTTCAAGGGTGCAGATATCATTGAGCTATTTATTAAGTAATAGTGATGTGATGATGGGGTAATCATTACTATATGAAGAATTGTGTGTGACTTTACTTGAAGGGTCACAATTCATTGAACTCATAATTAAGTAATGATGAACTCATGGTTAACAAATGCTTGCCTCCTATCAATGTACATTAAGTAATCATTTACAAATTAGTATCATGCCATGACTTTACTTAGAGGGACACAAGTCATCCAAGTACTTAGGAAGTAATGGTGATCGCATGTGTGAAATAATGATGAAATTTAATGATAAATGGTGAACTCCAATTTACACTCTGTATCTACTGTATTAGGAATACCTACCTATCATCACATCGTCTCTTCAAGCGAGTAGGGTATTAGCCGAGTTGTATAATGGATGCTCCATTAGTCACATAACATCGCTATGCCCGCATCCCCACAAAAGCCTCTGTTCATGAACGATGTCGTCCAGTGAGTTCTGTGCAAAATTATGTCATCTCTGTGCTGTTAACGTTTGCTACTTGCTTAAAAATATATAATAATAATAAATAAATATTCAGGTGGTTGTTGGGTACTGACAAAAAATTTGTATGTCCTTCTTTGATCCCGCAGTCATCGGGTTTCTCGTGCAGTGGTTAATGGGGATATCGATTCAGGACTTCCTGATCTTAAAGGAAGCAACAGGTGCCCTGTTGTTACACATAGCTTTTCTCACTAGATAGTATAAGTCACGCGGCCAGGGTGGCCAGGCTACACATAGCCTACTTAGTTGTGACCTTGCGTAGTATGGCTAATGTCTGATCCAAGAACACAGCCATGTTCTGTCTCTGTGCTGGAGGGATATCGATATGGTCTCCCTGATCTTCCGGAAACGGCAGGTGCTCTGCTGTACACAGTCTACTGGCACATAATGTTAGTATAGCCAATGTCTGATCCAAGATCACAGCCGTGTTCTATCTCCGTGTCGGAGGGGTATCGATATGGTCTTCCTGATCTTCAAGAGACCACAGATGCTCTACTGGAGATGCCCGTGCTCCAGAGCAGTACTATGCAGCACATTCATTCATTAAAACATGTTATTTAAATACGAGAGTTGTCCTGACAGAAATAAAATGAACTCTATAAACTTCACCCCTAGTGGTTGAGATGTATCCGTCTCAATGACAGTATTCATGTTTGTCTAAAATGATAAACTACAGCTTTAAGAAAACCCAGTAAATTTTGACGCAGTATTATTTAAAAGGGTAGCCTCTTGCGAAAACCTCAGCTTCTCCAGTTACACTGCAGTGCAATAAATTAGGAGGGTGCTATTTAATAGCCCAAAGCACTTACGATCCTCCTCTCGCCACAGCCACAGACTGCAAAATGCATAAAATGCACCATTTAGACACGCTAAGAAAATCATGTTTACGTATAAAACAATATTTTTGTTTTTAAACGTACAAATGAACATTCGCCGTTTTCCTTGCTTACTGTACTATATACAGCTTATCTCTAAAGGCCCGGTGTGGGTGTGGGTGCAGTTTTTTTTTTCCAACAAGCAGTTACACACCTGATTACTCACTAATCACAACAAGAGACTTTGCTAAAGACCTTGATGAGTAGAATCAGGTGTGTTACTGCTTGGTTGGAACAAAAGCCTGCAGCCACACCGGCCCTAACTGGATAAGATTGAGGACCCCTGATATACAGTATATACAGTACCTGATGGAATTTTTTTCTACAAAATTTCTCGGATAAGTATGTTTAAGAAACCAAGTACTTACCAGTATATTCAGCTACAGCTGTTTTCTGATTAACCCTGAAGAGTTTATCTTGTTACATTTCGACAAAGTCCTGCCTATCGACATTTCCACAGCAACCACCTATCGCACTTAGGGCTGAAATATGTTGCTGTTGTTGTGTTGTGTATTTAAAAACTTATTTAAATACATTAGGCTACTTATATTATGGTTATTATGTATATACTGTAAGTGACTATTCTGAGATAAATGGATTCTGTGACACATTTCTGAATGATATAGCTTCTTCTTCAATTCAAACTTTAAACCATCGATGTGCAGGGAATATTTTTTGAGATGTTGACATTTAAATAAAACTAGTAGAAACTAGGTGGGAATTGCCTCCAGAGGGCCAAAGTAAATAGAGACAAATTTTCAACATTATAGAAAGGTTTGTGTTTTATGTTACAGTTTTCGGAGGACAACAACATGAGCTCTAATTGGCCGAGGATCAAGATATGCTGGGGGAAAGCCGAGTGGAGCGGACTATAATGCGCTGTGTAACGTTATGAGTAGGAACAATGGTGATAACTTGCATGTTCATTTCTTTGGCATTGTTAAGATGAATTAACATGTAATGGTACAAATATATCTACATAATGTAGTCAGGCTACCAACTAGCAAATCATTGTAGCCAAAACTGAGAATCTGTCAGACTGGTTGCCCCCCCAATAAACACCGTTCCCCTTGTTAATATTTTACAATTCGAACCCTGGCTACAAGAGTCCAGGTAATACAACAGAATATTTTTTGCATTACACTGATTTTGTGTAGCGTTAGTCTGAACCAGGCATTATCTGGCTACAGCTGGCTTGCACGGTTATAGCCGAGTAACCAGTTCTAGTTAATGCGATATATACGACATATAACGTTAGAAAACATTTATTTCCTCCAAGAACTAGCTACTGAATTAAGTAATGTTATCAATAATAGCAACAGCAACCTAGCTACTATTCATTATAGGGAATTGTTATTAGCTGGCAAGCGGAAAGTCCAGGTAAATTAGTGTTGAAACTTTTGACCTACCTGTCCAGTAGAATATGGGAGCTCCACGTCTGTTTTTAAATGATTCCGCTGCCGAACATCTTGCCATCTTCTAAAATGTGCACCTATGTTTACTCTAGTTTTTGAGCAAGCTTAATCCAATTCCAGTTTCTTTTTCTTTAAGTGAAATACCGCCTTATATGCCATTGTTGGTTACATTTCTAGCTGGTGAACTGGGAAGGTCAATCTCATTGTTGATTGGTTCGTGATGTGAACTGGCCTATCTTTATTGTATTAGGATATAGAGATATGCAGGTTGTATTGTATTAGGATAGAGAGATATGCAGGTTTGTATTGCATTAGGATAGAGAGATATGCAGGTTTTATTGTTTAATTTGCTTATTGTATCTAGAACTACTTGTACTTATTTACTTTTTTTTTACCTTTGCTACTGTATTGATATTTGTATATGTTGATTGTAAGCAGGGCACATCTGTGAAAGAGACTTGGTCTCAGTATGTTCTTCCCTGTCGAAATAAAGGTTTCAATCAATCAATCAATCTCTTTGATTGGTTTATGTCATAAGCCACTTTGTTTTGAAAACAAAATTCATTGCTGGTTATAGAATTTGAAGGTATCAACACAGTTTATGGTTCTGGATTTCGACCAACTAAGCATGACTGTTCTCTAATATTTTTCTTTTAAAAAGTGGCATACTCCAGCTTTAAGCAGAGCAATGACCTTGAGTGCTAGCTCTAAACCTAGCTAGCTAGCCAGCGTGTTAGTCATGTAAGAAATGACACCATTGTCTAAAGATGGTAAGATGAAAAATTGACAGGGCCGAGTTAGATTAAATAATTTAGGAAAGATTGGGTAGCATTGCTTTAGAATAGAGGTAGATTAATTAGTGTGAGCTACAATAGCCAATATTGTTTGTTGTGGAACTTGGCCTCATTTTGATATCAATACTTTTAATGGGAGACCTAGATTTTGCAGTTTTTAATTAATTTAATTTGTAGGCTATATTTGAGTAATTTGACATTTTTGTACATTTAAAACTGTAACATCCGCCGTTTCCCTCCAGTCCACCTCCTTTTCGTTTCCTCCGTTTCCCCATGTTTCATGTCGTGTTTTTCAGTTTACCCTGTTCATCTCGTTTCTGTGTTCGCTGCTGGCTGGGCGTGGTCCCCATTTAGGTCCCCCTTGTTTCTCCCCTTATTAGTTACCCTATCACTCTCCCTCTTGCACACATTCCTCACTCCTTTTAGTTTTTCAATTCGCCCTTTCACCTGTTCCCTTCTCTATTTAGGTTCCCCTCTTTCACAGGTTCATTACCAGTTTGTTTTCTCTGCTCCATTTGAGATCTCCCAGCCATTCTGTTTGTTACTCTGTTTGCCCTTAACCTGTTTGTTCTGTTCAGAGTCTTGCATTTGTGTCCAGTCCAGTACTCAGCCCTAAGAGAACGAACTGGCCAGCTATGGACCCAGCAGACTCTGAGCAACTCCACCATGCCATCACCTGCCAGGGAGCTGTTATCAGTCGGTATGACCAGCTCTTCCATGACGTCATGGAGACCCTGAAGTCTATCTCGGAGGGTGGGTCAGATAGGGGCCCAGATGTCACGGCTTTCCACCAGCCTGCCAGTTCCAGCTCCAGCGGTGCCGCCCAGTTTTTCCGCCTCCGTGCAACCTGCTATTCCACCACTCCTTCCTACCAGAGAGCCCCGCATTCCCCATCCTGAATGCTACCTCCTGCAGAATGGTTCCTGCAGTGCCGCGGAGTTTGCAGTGGAATTCTGTACGCTGGCCGCTGAATCCGGTTGGAATGATGCGGCTCTTCAAGTGGTGTTTTGTAACGGAGTGAGAGAGGTTCTCAAGGATGAGTTGGCGATCAGAGGCTTAATCTCCCTTGCTATCATGATAGATGGCCGAATGCGGTCCTGCCAGAGGGACGTGGTGCTACCTCAACCCAGTTCCTCCATTCCAACTCAGCAGCCTTGCCTCAGTCTTCTGGTCTTATGAACCCCTTAGTTCCTGAAATCCCGGCTGAGGAACCCATGCAGCTGGGCAGAGGCCGGCTTTCCTCGGAGGAGCACCTGCGAAGAGTCCAAGCTGGGGTCTGTCTCTACTGTGGTCAATCCGGCCACATGCTTGTTTTCTGTCCCATTCGCCCAAAAGGGGTGGCTCACTAGTAAGGCTGGGTGGCTTGGTGAGCCCCGTCTTTTTTCCTGTTACTGCCCAGTCCCTGTTCCTGTTGGACGCCACGCTCAGCCGGAACCGCCAATTTCTCCCTCTATGCGCCCTGGTCGATTCTGGAGCCGATTAAAATGTTATTGATGCCGCGCTCGTCCGCCAAGCAGGGATCTCCACCAGGCCTCTCTCGGATCCTCTCAATGCTTTCTCTCTGGTTGGAAAGCTCATCACCCGGGTCACCCTTTCGACCAAACCACTACTGCTCATCCTGTCCGGCAACCACCCTGAAACTATGCAGTTTCATGTGATCTCCTCCACACAATCACCCCTGGTCCTCGGTCAACCATAGCTGAGACGTCACAACCCCCATCTAAATTGGGCCACTAATAAAATTTAAAGTTGGAGCTCCTACTGCCACTCTACCTGCCTCCAATCAGCCCAACCACAATCTGAGGGCGCTAACCCTTCTCCCAAATCACAACCTCCTAACCTGTCCTCCGTTCCATCAGTTTATCATGACCTCTTTGAAGTATTTAACAAATTTCTCACCTTGTCCTTGCCCCCTCACAGACCATATGATTGCTGTATTGACCTGCTTCCAGGGGCCACCCTGCCATCCAGCCGCCTATAAAACCAGAGAGAACTGCCATGGAGACATACATTCATAACTCGCTCACAGCAGGTATCATTAGTCCGTCCTCCTCCCCAGTCGGGCCGGTTTTTTCTTTGTCTCCAAGAAGGACGGGACTTTACGTCCGTGCTTTGATTACAGTGGCCTAAATGCCATTACTGTCAGAAACAAATACCCTCTGCCTCTCGTCAACTCTGTTTTTGAAACCCTCCATGGAGCCACGGCTTTCTCAAAACTGGACCTCCGAAACGCCTACTACCAGGTCCGAATCCGGGAGGGAGACGAATGGAAAACTGCATTCAACACGCCCCTGGGACACTGAGTATCTGGTGATCCCGTTCGGGCTCACTAATGCCCCAGCAGTGTTCCAGGCCCTTATTAATGATGTCCTCCGAGACCTCCTCAACCCGTCCGTATTCGTCTACTTGGACTATATTGAAATTTTTTCCCGCAACCCTGATGAGCATGTCCAGAATGTCAGACAGGTGCTCCAACGCCTCCTCGAGAACGAGCTGTATGTGAAGGCGGAGAAATGTGAATTTCATGTTCCCTCCATCAGTTTCTTAGGCTTCATTGTGGAGAGTGAGTGAGACCAGACCCGGAAAAGATCCAGGCAGTGGCAGATTGGCCTCAACCTACCTCCCACAAACAACTTCAACAGTTCCTGGGATTCGCGAACTTCTACTGCCGCTTCATCCGGGGCACATCAGCCCTAACAAATATGTTTTTTGTTGAGATCATTTCTTTTTGTACTGTGTTTGTCATGAGTAGCTAACTGATGATGATAATGCATTTAATTTATGAACCAAAAGATAAATAAATCTAGAGACATGCATACACAATACATGCAAACACACATACATTCTAGCTCAAAGAAAGACATGTGTGGATTCTGTCCTTTACCATGAACAACAGATAAGTTAAAGCAATATTTTAAAATGGATGACAGTACGTGTTTTATACACGGTAGACATAGCTACTAATGGTTTGTATGTTGGTAGATGATATAGGCATCGCTAACTAAAAACTTGGCATTTGCAAGTTAGCTATAGTAACCTAGTTATAGTAACATTATAGTTAACAGCAGAAATGCAGCTGTCTCCCCTTCGTGACTTTTCGTAAACACATGTATTGAACATTGGGATATTATTTGAATATCAACATTAAATGATCATGAAACGTGACATTGACCGTCATTTACCTTGGCAGTATGCTAGATTATGCGTGTACATTGTTGTGAAAAGACAAAGCTGTCATATGCGCTTGTTTTGCCTAGTAAATGCAATCATTGGCTACACCATGTTTTGGTTAAAGAGTAACGTTAACAGTGAGAAATTTTGTCCGAGGTTTTCACATGGTCACATTGTTATGTGTGAAAAGCATAACGTGCACATCATTTTTGTCAAAAATAAATTTTGCATTAGGGATCTGGCAGGCCTCAAACATGGGTCTCCAGTGTGAAAGCCTGTCACGCTAACGACAACACTATAACACAGCCATATTTTGGTCACTGTCAGCTGGACAATATATAGTGAAGTGGATTGGGATTTTTTCTAATACTCTAATGTTACCTGCGGTAAATCTTTTGGTGGTAGCGAGTACCGGACCATGTCAGCTTACTCACATATCTTTAAGTATAATTTAAACTGTTAACAGTTAATATTGTTCAATTTCTTAGGCTTCACAATAAAAAAGTTATTTAATGTGAAAAGCATAACATGTGCACATTGTTTTTGTCAAAAATAAATTTAATGGTAGAGACCTGGTGGGGTAAACATAACCCAAGTTTGGGGCTTTATTGTGTGGATGTGTGAAGTTGTATCTGAACTATATGTGGTTACATGAGGTTAGAAAGTGCAGAAGTTCATGTTTTAAGGGCTGAAAGTCTGGTCATTGTGGTTATTTCTGTAGGAAACCCTGAAAAGTGGCAAACTCTCAGTGCTGTATAGGTATGGGGCATACCTCGCCAAGCCGTAACTTGCCATCCCAATCTCTTGAACTTGGATTAATTTACCTGGATGGAATATTCCTCTGACCAAATGATAATGGGTCCATACATCGATTTTAATGAGCCATTCCTTCTTAGGGTCATAATTGCCTGACAAGGCAGACATGTTCAATGCTAGGCCATCATAAGAAATGTGCGCACACACACTGACTGAGACGCACGTTATTCCTTCCCACTGTACAACCATTCTACTATCATGAGTTCACTATATGTGACATCACTGTTCAGTTCACCTAGTTGGACTTGAATTTGAACATCTTGTCATGGATATTTGCTTTCTTCTCCAGCGGCATGAGTATGTTCAGTTATGATTTTTACATGTAGTTTACAGCTGCTCTGAAAGTTAGACTTACTCTGTTACTGGCCTAATTCAGATGCACTCTAGTTGCCTTCAGTTGCCTAGCAACACGCCAAAGACTGTGTGATGCTTGAAGTTAAATGTTGTTCCATTTTAGAAACTGAAGGTTGAATTGTGAGTCATTGTTTATTCTGGGGCCTATTGCATTAACTTAAACCCAGTTTGTTATTTAAGTCTATTACTTAAATGTCTTCTTCACCAAATATGTTGAAGGTAGAAATGTACAAGGACAAGCAAAAATATGGCTTGGTAAAATGTTATATAAAGGTATGTAGATGCTGTTGGACTATTAGTTTATCCTTGTTGAAGACTTGTCCCCTGTTTTCATGATATGTAAATTTGAGTGTAAAGCTCTTTATCATTTTGGAGAGGCTGATAAACACGCAAGGAATATGTGTGTTAAAGGTGTCAGTGGTAGAGATTTGACATCACAGCCTACAGAAGGACACAGAGATGAAGAGCGTGGGTGAATACAGGAGCACTCTGTTCTCAGGTGAGTAGGCTGTGAATCACGTAACTGCATATTGTCAGTGCCATGCAAAAACCTTGTGTGCCATTTTTTGTCTTTTCTCTTGCGTACATTAAAATTTCTAATTTCTGCTGTGCTGTGAAAGTACCCAAGCTCAACAACCAATTAAATTGCTTCAAACTTTTGTGTGATTAAACTGTAATACTGTGCTGGTAAATAAATATAAAAAGTTTTGCTGGTCGTGCAAATTTTTTTTCCACTCAATAATTTAGTTTGACACAGTATGTGTATGTTTGTGTGTCACAGCTCTGAATGTTAACAGTGTGTCAGCCCAGATATTTTTGTATCACATATCAGTAACTCCCTCACTCTAAGTAAAGCTATAACAGGATTAAACTGTCATGATATTCTGGGCCATGGCCATGGCCTTCTTTCATAACACTGATGATTTTCCATACTTGCTCTCAAGACCTATGTGATGTGACACCCAGATGCACTGAGACTCCCAGTATATAGTTCTGCTGACCTCGTTCAGGCCTGGCGACGGAAGGTGTTGCCAGAAGCAGTTCACCAGTGATGACCTCATTATTTCAGCAGAAAGTTCCAGAACAAGCGTTTGTTCTTTCAGAACCCCACCAGTGACAACAATGTTTCATGTGTCTATCTACTCCATTTACAGGTGCAGCTCATGAAAAAGTTCAATATTTTTTGTCACTCATTTCAGAAAGTGAAACTCATATATTATATAGATTCATTACACAGAGTGAAATATTTCAAGCCTTTATTTCTTGTAATTTTGATTATTTTCCTTCTGTTTCCCTGTACAGTGTCTTTGTGACAGTTCTCTGTAAAAAGCTTGATACAAATAAAATTGAACAATTTTGTTTGTTGGCGTCACCATTGAGACGTATTCGCAACATATGCTCGGGAATGTCCATTGGATCTGCAGCAACAAAGTTTACCATCGCTCTTCACCGGAGTTGAAGATGTTGGGACTGATCCGGGAGTGCAGGGAAAATGCAATCAGGGAAGGGAATGAGAAGATAATGCGGGGGAGGAATGAGGCAACGAGTGGGAAGGCTGACACAGTTCGATGCTCCGTTTCGACAGTGTACAGAGACCGCAACACTGCGTGTATGGAGGAAGGTCGTGGAGGCGGAGTTTGTGTGTTGGACTGCCTTATGATACTGGACATCTTGAGACAGCGGGGGCTATTTTTATTCATGGCTGTATTCCACTTTAATTCACTTAATTAGTTTGATTAATGCAACGATTCTATTGAATGTCTTTATTTTATATGTTTGTTTGTGTGTTGTGGGTTTGCCCCACTGTCTATGTTTTTTTTGTTGATGCTGGTGGCTACAACTGAGGTTCCCTAAAGGGAAAATAAAAGTTATTTTATTCTATTCTAAATTGTAATTAGGTGTGATTGTGACACAATGCCTCTCTCTACAACACTGTTATGAACTAACAATACTATTCCAGATGATTTGACATTACCTTTTTGTGCTTTCATCACAACTCATTACTTCTTTGTATAACTTCCAGGTTCTTTAGATCCCTTTATACCGCATTACCACTTAATACAATTTCCACCTTTTATTTACCACCTCACACTATACCATATTTCCACCTTTCTATACCATTTCCAGAAATTGATACCACTGTGAAGCAACCACACGTACAATTTTTTTAGGAATTGTTAATTTAGTTATCTATTTGCTAGCTACATCGATGTGAATGTGGTTACAATGGTTTAAAACATTATTTCCAGAAAGCTGTATCCTGACTGTGAAGTTGAATGTGATGTCTAAAGCTGACGTAGCATGCGTTGCCATATATTTTTACTGCAATATTAGATTGTGATTACAAACAGTTTAAATTAAACAGTACAACAAGCTTTACAACAGCTTTAAGCCTATTTAATTAATTTGATGGCTCAAGTGTAGGATGAAGCATCTTACAAGTTGATAGCCTACAACTACATTTGTTTATACAGTTTATGATTTTATTGTCTACAAAAGGACACAATTCTTCACGGATCTAGCCTCTTAATTTTTCTCTCAAAGTACACCAGATTGATGCATTTTACATTACATTACATTACATTTATTTGGCAGATGCTTTTATCCATTTATTTAACTGTTAAAATTGACAAATTCTTTCTTCTGGGGGGCATGCCCCCAGACACCCCTAGAGGTGGTCTAGCTACCACCTCATAGTAGAGCCAACAAAATTATTATATATTTTTTTATTATAATGTTATTTGTTGGATGCATTCAACTCTATGAATAGGCTAAACATGACATTGCATAGGCTATATATACGCGGAATTAATATATATTTTTGAAAGGACATGGGTTAACGTTAAGCATTGAAGGTTGCATTTCCTAACAAACAAATTGAATGATATGGGAAACAAAAACGTCAGGAGGCCTAATAGCCTATTATGGTTACGTGTGTAACTAATGTTTTTTTTTGTCTCTTTTGTCATGGAAAAACATGGCTTTTGTTCATCCTAAAGAATGAGTGTTATCAGGGGCGTGTCTACGAGTGGGCTGGGGTGGGCATTGACCACCCAAAGATAAGCCTTGCCCACCCAGAGGAATCGTCTGCCCATCCAATGGAAACTCATTTTTTTAGCGTTCATAGTTTTCTATAATTTTGTCATCAAAAAATGCACTGCTTTCCTATTGGCCATTTTTCATCCAAATCCAGAAAAAATGTAATCCGACAATATGAATTTGGCGCCTGTTGCGCCATCAGTAGGCTATTCGAGCTACAGACGATTCGGCCAATCATAAAAATACCACATCTAAATAATATATTTGTCTAATATCTGATTGGTTGGTTTGGCCATATAAAACATGGAGATGCAACGAGAGAGAAAGTCGTCAGTTTATTTGATCAATCTATGCTGTCTCTTCTTGATAACTGTAACTTGTACGCATTGCTTAGGATATAATATTCGCTAGCCTAGCTTAGCTACTCAGTGAGTTGAGGATATTGGCGAGAATCTCCATCTGGAGAGATTTGATTTTAAATAGATTGATTACATGTTGCATCTAGCCTAGTTGTTATAGCTGCGATTGTGCAAAACATCTGCAGCATTGCACTAGCTGGCTGCCTGTGTGTGTGTGTGTTAGCTAGCCTACTGCTGCATGTTGGCTAGTCAGTGGAGTGGCTAAAATATAAATGAAAATGATGAGCCAGTTACAGTAACATAGTTTCACATGTAAATCAAAAATAGCACAGAGACTGAAATGATGAAGGAATATAGCTCATCTTTAATATACTTGTTTCCAAGATTAGATAATGATTTGGTATTATTGGGCATAAATAAAGTTGTCCTCCTATAAGATGAGGGGGAAGTGGGGTGGAGATGGGTTTAATATTTAATAAAATTATCGTATCCACTAATATATTGATTAGCCCATGCTTCAGCTTTATATGATTAAGCATGTCAAATCTCATCTTTGTGAAAAAAAATCTTCAAAATGTTAATAAATAAAATATAACATTTTAGAAAATGCCTTGTGTGAGGTTGTGAAAATTAGTCTTAAAAGGCAAACATTTTTCTGGGGGAGGACCCCCAACTATTTCATCCCTCCCCCTTCATGACCCCCCAATCAAAGCAGTCTAGAAACACCCCCGAGTGTGGTTATGGATTAAATTGCTTTATAATAAATGAAAAGGAACGGTAATATTGGATTGGGTGTGCCTCCCTGTGGCAAATGTGTAGTGTATAGCAATTGCTCATACATTTTAGTTTAACAGCATGTAGCTAATTGTTGAAAACATACATTTTCTACTCTCAGAAGTCATCAGAAGGACGTGAAAGCATAGGCTACTTCAGCTACACAGGAAATGTTTTATTCGAATCTAAGAGTAAACCATTGGGAACCTGTGCATCAGTCTTTCAGGCACGGAGGTGCCCACCTATAATTAATTATGTCTTCTATCTCCATTTGGCATGCGGTTTTACCGCTTTCTGTGGGGCTTTACTGTTACCTGGGAATTAGGTGGAGCCAACCGCTGTTCTTCAGCCATAGTTTGTTAGTTGGCTAGCTAAGCTAGTTTCTGTGAATGTGCGGGTGGAACCTTAATGGAAGCTTTCATATGCTTGCAGTTGATTGGAAAAACCTGTGAACTTTTAACTTGGAAAAGTTGTTTCTGAGACCTCTGGTTTTTAATTGTGGCTTCCTGGTCTAGGTTTGCGTTGCTCTTCTTACGAATTCCAAATTACGGTGACAATTCTATTTTGTTGCCAACCATACTGACAAAATGCGTGCGTGTAGAGAATAGAGCCCACACTCCTAAAATGACAATCGCCAATTAAATCGCCAAATTTTTTGATAGGTCAGTCGAAGAGTAACATGGTCGAATCAACCAATTAAGTCAAAACAAAGAAACAAAGTCTATGTCAGGGGTGTGTAAGGGATTCAGGCGCAGACAGCACGTAAAAATAAACCGAAGTTTATTTTGGGTCGAAACCCAGGGATGAGGCGAAGGCGTGGTGAGTAATCAGGCAGAGATCAAAAACCAGGAAGTCACGGCAAAAGTACAAAAACACAATCCAAAAAACGAAGTCAAGAAGCAGAATCAAAGTCAGGAGAACAGAAATCAAGCACATGAGGAAACTAACAGAACACGGATCAGAAAAAGGCTTGTCGCGAAAGAAGGCAACTGTGACGAACTCACAGAGAGCAAAAGACAGAGTGGGGTTTAAATACACAGAACTGTCAAGAAAACGAGAAACAGGTGAGTAACAGGTGAAAACAACTAGGAAATCAGGTGAGATACAGAAGGCGGGGCATACACAATGAGGAAGTGAAAACAAAAGCACATGGATGGGAGATGGAGAATGAAAACAAAAACACACAAACAACACCGAACCTAAACAAACTTGGATACCGACAGTCTAAATCAGGTCTTAAAATTTGATCATTTTATTAAATTAAAAACAGTCAATTAGATTAATGACTTTAAATCATATATTTACTAATGAATGTAGGTAGGCTCACCACTTATAATTTAGTATGCAAGTTGGTAGCAATTATAGAAAAAACTGTTCTGAGAGAAATCCAGCAGAAATCCAATCCAGTGTTTATACCCTCAAATTCTGCAGTCTAAATTTAGTATTCGGCCCAAATTTAGTTTTCAAAACAAGTTTTCAAAACAAAGTGGCTTATTACTATAGACCGAACCAATCGAAGAGATTCACATCGCGAACCAATCAACAGTGAGATTGACCTTGCCAGTGGTTCACCAGCTATAGATTTCACAGCGACCCATTACACCGGCACTATTTCACGGAAAGAAAAAGAAAAGGGAATTGGATAAAGTTTGCTTTAACTGGAGTAAACATAGGTGCTTATTTCAGAAGGTGGCGAGATGCTTGGGAGCGAATTGCTGTAAAAACAGACGTTGAGCTCCCATATTATACTGGACAGGTAGGTCAAAAGTTTCAACACGAATAGACTTTCTGCCTGCTAGAGAACTGTAATTACCTATAATGAATAGTAGCTAGGTTACTATTATTGATAACATTACTTTATTCGGCAGCTAGTTCTTGGAAGAATGAAATGTTGTTACCATGTCTAAGGAGAGATGTAAGGTTTGGAGAACCAGGCGCGACAGGTAAGGAATCTAAAAGTGTATTTCGAGAGCCACAAAAGTGGAGAAATCCGCACCGGGGAAGGAATACCAAAAGAAAAAATGGGAATAAAAACTTCCCGGCACAAGCCAAATTAAAACAAACCCAAACGGGGGCGAACTCGAAAATAGCGAGTATAAGCGACAAAAGAACCTCACGCTCTAAATCAAAGAACGTAGACGAGAGGTTTAGAAAACGAAAGAAAACCCCAAGTAAAATGGGTGAAGGAATGAAACATAAAATCGAACCTGTACCTAAAGCTTTAGTAGCAAAAGAGCTGAACAGGTCGATGGAATACAGGATAAAGAGAAGGATTGGACAGAAAAAACGAAACCAATCTTATCATAATTCTAGCCGGACTTGCTGCGTTTCTTATTTTAAACAACCAGAAATGCAGTGACCGAATTCCTATACCTTACCGACTTTTTTTTTTTTAAATAGCAAAGACAATATTGAAGTGCAGGAAGGCGGAAGTCCTGGGCTATTTATAACCAGCAGGAAACCCAAAACAGGTGTGTGGAATAATAGCCTGGCGAGATCCAAACACCGGAACGGAGGTGGAAAAAATCCGATAGAGCGTCCCGACGACACCAAATAGAATAACGACCGTAGAAATAACCGAGGCTGCCAATAACCATGACACCATGCACACCAGCTGTAGTTAGATAATGCCTGGTTCAGACAAACAGACTAATGCCTGGTTCAAACTAAAATTTTACTGTAATGTTAGCTATACCAGTCTGTAATCCTGCAATTGTATCTAGAAGACTTGCATGTTCACAGCATGGTCTGTGGAAGCAGTGGGGTGGAGGTGTGTCTTTTTTCTGTGGGCAGGGCCAAGGGATGTTGCGATGAGACCAAAATATGAGATTTTCTATTTTCAATGAGGCCAAACATGAATAGGTTAGTAATTTAACTACTGAAAATCTCTACCAAAAGAGACATTTGCTCCTGTTTTTAACAACAGGTAAATGATTGTAGTGCAATCCAGTGGCGGCTGGTGATCTAAATATAGGTTGGGGCGCTAGCATTTCTAAAAAAAAAAAAATACATCTGACTTTGACTTTAAACAGAAAAAACAAGCCACCTTGTGTCTCAGTTGCATAAGACAGTTTAATTGGCAACAGTGGAGGACAGTTTTTCAAGTAAGACATCACTGATTGTTTCTAATGGCAAACTCTACAGAAAGTGGGCACATTTGATCCCATTAATTTTTCTGATAAAATCTCAAGGCAATCTAACATTTCTGTTTTATTTGGTCTTGCTTTATAATAAAAAGGATTCCCACCAACTTTTAGACCTGGCCCACTCATATTTTGATTAATAAAGGGGTTAACATTTTTGGATATGTTGCTAATGTTACGTGGACAGAATTGACTGAACTTAGTTAACTTAACAAAACAGTTAAATATCCTTGACTATGTTAAAATAATGGAATGTACAGACATACAGCAAATGATTACATGACCATTTCAACATATTTATGAGTTTTTTTGTGCTTCATCAACATATGGATTGGGTTTCACAGAAAACACGGGCTTTTGCTAATGTTACATGGACAGTGTCTAACGTTAGCACAGGGAATCTCCGGGTTCGCCGAATGTACACAATGTTTACATGCATTTACACACGCATTCAACGGGCATCCCAACTTTTCGTCATTTCAACACACATTTCACCTCAAATAATGTGTAGTTTTCATAATTTCGTTTCTTGAATGAGGTGTGCGTTACATGACGCTATCGTTACTTTAGTGACAGAATATTTATTCATTAATTTCGAGAAATAAAATGAAATTTCTCTCACCCGCCGCTCCAAAATTCGTGAATCTACGATCTTAGCGCAGGCACACAAATACGATGGGAATCACTTCCGCGTTAAATAAAAGTGGATCTCGCAATGTAATACTCGCGAACGTTTTATCGAGTTGTTCAGCAATGCTAAGCCTGCCAAAAAAGTTTCAAAGCTTCATACTGTTGTCAAGATGGCTGCGGCTACTTTCATGCCGTTTGCACTTTTCAGCAAGATGTTTTAGGTCTCGTACCCCCGTCGTTGTCCACAATGGTTCGGTGCCAGCACTTTGAAATATCAAACAGGGAAAGCAATATAACGCATTACTCACAGCACATCCAGCTAGCCAACTCCGTTTGTCGTAACACGAGCGAGAGAAACCCCGGTTATATGCCCGACCGCGATCACTTGTTTGCTGTTTAATGTGCAAATCCGGTCGCTCTGGTCCAAGTTCCTTTACTCTTTTCTTTTCTTCCAATGAACGCCTTGAGAAAGGTTCTTTTTGCAAAGAAATAACCGAATTTTCTTTGCTTTCTGTTCCACTTGAAGAAGCCATTTCGAATTATCTCTCTCTCGCTTGGTCTACTAACGAATGAGTAGCAGCCGACTGAACCGAGCCGTACTTGCGCACTCGCAGTGATATCCTGCTAGATGCCGGCTGGGCGTGATAAACATGCCTTAAATCCAATCAAATAATATCATAAACCATGAGGACTAATCAGAAAAGGGTAGGATAGTCCGGGGCGCACAGGCTTGCGCCCCGGGACTTCCTTTTTTGGCGGCGAATCAGGCAGCAGTATCAGGGGGCTCGCCTGAAAATGAATGAGTGCTCTGATTCATCATAACGTTACCGGCGCCCCGCAGTCCCCGGAACATGCATATGTAATGTATTAAACTTTAGACAACGCAAGGCCAACATATAACATGTTTAAGCTACTAAAAAATTAAATAATAATAAAAAATAATAATAAAAAATAATAATTTTAAGCTACTAAAAAAATTAAATAATAATAAAAAATTATAATTTTTTTAAAACTTTTTTTAAAATTTGTATGTGGGGGAGGGGGGGCGGCGCCCCAGCGCCCTCTATAGGCCGGCCGCCACTGGTGCAATCATTAACTCCAGGAAGTTATGAAATCAACAAATTTGGGCAAACTATTACTTCCATGTGATAAGACCAGTGGTAACACCTTGGCATCCGCTTGAAACTGGAGCTGCTCAATGTGAATAATGGACTTTTAATCTTCATGTACTACATAGCTATTGCTAACATAATGTGGTTTATGAGGGTAAATTATCCTTTGAAAAACACCTAATTAAGAAAGATTAACAGCTTATTAAAATTCTGGGATTGCAATTGTGGGAGATTGCCTGAGACAACCCAACTAAAGTTTGGCCTTCTAGTTTAAAAAAATATATTATTCTTGAATTTATTTAATTGACATCCAATCTGGTGATGTGAGATGTACAAAAAAAAGATAAAATAAATAATAAACAAAATTTTTTTACCTGCTTTAATGATCTTGCAATCCAAAACAACGTAATGGTTCGATTTTAATTTCTACTTGTGTTTTTTTGCTATTTTAATAGTTAAGAATGTATAGCCGACTGTATTCTATGTTCATTACTAGGGATAGCTCCTACGTTGTGAGAAAGTTGTGCTTTGTCGGATTTGCTTTGTAGTTGTTTCAATGACCAATTTGCTTTGTAGTTGTTTTCAATATGCACTTATTGTACATCGCTTTGGATAAAAGCGTCTGCCAAATAACAGTAATGTAATGTAATGCAATGACTGAATCACCCTTTGTGAATCCCCCATTCTGCTTCCTCATTGGGGTGCCTGCATGGTAGCTACATGGGTGAGAGCAGTGAAGGGTTAAATCTTGCCCCCTCATTGTTTATTCATGACACATTTTCCCTCTTCCTCGTGCTGTCTGCTCGTACTGCGGGGTTGACGTTCAGATAAACCAGCTGTGACTTGGGGATCGGTGCCAACAGTAAAATGTTAGAAAATTACAGCTATGGAAAATACGTAGCAGGCAGGGAGAGTGAGAGAAACAGTGGGAGATAGAGTGAGAGACAGAAAGAGACCGAGACAATTCATCGGACATTGAACAGCTTTAAGCATGGGAGCCCCTGTTAATGAGGGATAAGTAGTTAACACATTGTGAAAAGAAAGGGGTCTGAGGAGCGAGAGAGAGAGAGAGAGAGAGGGCGAGACAGAGACAGAGTAGAAACGACAGAGGGGAAATGAACAGCAAGCTGGAGAATTGGCTGTCAGCTCCTCTTGCTGCAAGATCTGGATCTCATTAAAGGTAAATACCCTCAGCCGGCCGCGTGTGCGTGTCTGCGCGTGCGTTCGTGTGTACGTGTTTGTGTGAGTGTGTCCGTGAAAAAGAGAAGATAGGCTAATTGAGGACTGCTGAAGAAAGTGCTGCAGCTGATCTGCATTGCCACTGAGGGGAAGAGAGAGCACAAGAGAGGAGCAAAGAAACAGTGTCTGGAGGGAGGATGTGCACATCAAGGGAGCAAAGAACCAGCAGCACTGTGACTAAATGGTGAGAGAGAGAGAGAGAGAGAGAGAGAGAGAGGTGTAGCATGTGTCTACCTGTGGTACATGTCTCATTTATCTCCTTCTTCATAAACAGGATGAAGCTAAGTTGCAGCTGAGCTTGTCTGGATCTTAGTGGGGCCCCCCCCGCCCCCTTCCAGCCAGCGTCTGTCCGCTGTGACCCCTGCACCTGAACCCCCCTCGCTCGTCTCCAAGGCCACCCCCCCCCACCCCCTCCCGCTGCAGCGCAGTCGAGCGTGCAAACCACCCCCCCCTTCACCCACCCACCTCACTCCCTCTGTTCTGCGGCAGGAGCAATGGACGGACTGCGCCTGCCGCCGGTCATCGAGGAGGTGGCGGACCCTGCAGGTCAGTGCGCCACTGAGTGAGCCAGGCTGATAATCGGCGCGTTTCTCTGGTGGGGTGAGGGAGGGAAGGGAATGTAAATGTATGAGATTTTATTAAGATGGAGCGGGGCTTTCATTCTCAAATCGGTGAGAGAGAGAGAGAGAGAGAGAGAGAGAGCCGTCGTCGCCGACTTGAAGCGGTTTATTATTGCTCTGATTGGCTAATTGCATTAGCCTGTTAAGCATTTTGTTTTGATGACCGGGGCAAAGAGCTGTGTTGCCATGGGCTCCTGGGACCGGCCGCTCTAATGAGCACTCTGTGTGCACGTGTCTCTATGGTGTTGTCGTGATAGAGGGTTGGCACTCATTCAAATGAGCAGTCAGGTTTGGATGTATCCTTGGAAAAGGTCATAGCAAAGCTGTCATAGGAAAACATGGAAATAAGCACAGCACTGGAGAACGCATATTGGTTTGTGGGAAAAGTTATTTTTACCTTTGCAGCAGCTTCTCCAATGTCCCAAAAACACAAATATTGTGTATAGGGGTGATCTTGGTTTTACATCTGAGGGGAATGCTTGGAGATTCACTTCTTGCTTCAAAGGTCTTCTAAATGCAAAGACAATGCACAAGAAGCCTTTTAAAACGTTTTCAGTGGTTACGCAGAACCTATTGTTCTCATTCAAATCTACTATAGTTGTCATGGGGTGTGGGTATATGCTAGTACATACAGTAATATTAGTAATAAGCGGAGAGAGTTCCAGAACCCATTACCTGTTTTAATTGGTTGGATAATTCTGCAGGGAACAATAATAACTGCCTGTGTGATGCTGGAGTCCTGTCCACTACATGCTGAGAAAGAGAAGGATTTTGTTACTGAATGTATCAGAGGTGATAAGCATAACATCTTCTGCACCCAACCTGCAAGCTGATTGGCTGTATGACTGAATGAGTCCAGCTCTTAGCCTGCATGCACACTTGACAAGGATTGATATGTGATAGATCGATGAGGAGCTTGCTGTAATTGTCTAAGTGTGACTATATGCATGTTTACTTTCTCATACAGATTGACCAGGGGAAAATAAGTTCTTATTATTAAGTTTTTACTCAAGGCATGCCAGTTAGGAGGTGACATTAGCAGGGCATTGCTGTAAAAGAGCATACATGCTCAGCCAACCTACCCTGTATAAATAAAGGTTAACAATAATTTTCTTTGTTTAGTCTTTTTGGGAGTTGATGGTCAGATCTGTGTGCTCTTGCAACGCCTTTCACCTTTTAACAAAGAAAGCAGAAAAATTACAACAACATTATTTGACTGGTGGATCATAAAACCATCCCATAACATGGCATGATACAGTGAGTGAATCTGACAAAGCCTATCATTACATTACATTCATTTAGCAGACGCTTTTATCCAAAGCGACGTACAGTAAGTGCATACAGAAAGGTCATCGAAGTAACTACAGAACAGATAAGAAAGCACATTCTTCCCATACAGTATCAGCTATCCCTAGTAATGAACAGAATGCAGTTCACAGTGAACTAGGTAAATCTTCTCTTTCAGAGCACAGGCAGACTAACCGCCCAGTTCTCCCTCTCGTATAGGAGATAGGGTATACCTCCCTGCGCCTCCAAGTTAATCTAATGCCAGGCCTCATTGCTTCTAATATCGCTGTCCCACTCCGTGCTGCTGAACCCCCGAAGCTCCCCGTGCTCTGCAGGTTTCTCACAGAGCAGCTCTTTATGGTGGCTGTGTGCCATTATTCTCTCCCCAATTAAGTAACTTCTGTAGCCGATTCCCCTGCGGCAAATACTTCACCCCCGCCCACAGCGCCCACATATTCCTGTAGCTGCACCACAATGTTCTTTAGCCTGCGATACGCCTCCAGTTATCCTGCCTCCCAGAGCCTCTGTCCTGCTTTTAATGCACCCCCCCCCCCCCCAAAAAAAAAAAACAACAACAACAATATGCCCACTACTACTCCCCACACCCACATGCTTCAGTCACCCAGGAGCTTGAAGGTGTTACTTCTTTATTTCTTGGGTTTTTTTTCCTTTCTTGCTGCAACCGCCTCCCCCCCCCCCTACACAAACACACACACACACACGACACGTGTTTTCACCAGCATCCTTCCCCACTCCCACTTGTGTGACTGTTTGTGGCACGAACTCACACCGCCTCCAGGAACCACTGCTGCACTGCAGGTATTGTATTCACATAGTGTTGGTAGGTGATGAGTGACTGGGTGTCTATTCCACTCCCATCACCACCAACTCCTCAACACTCATGGTGTTCCAATACTCTGCGTTGGTTCACTTCCACACCAGACTGTGGGTACTTACACAAAGGCTACATACAGGACAGGTTACAGCAACAAGGTATCGTTTCTGCAGTGCTACGCTACATGTCTGTTCACTCTTTGGAAACTTATCACGTAGCGTATGTATCCGAGACACGCACAGTGGTTTGCGCTGCCGTTATATGTCAGGTGGGTGCTTTGCAGTACGGTATCTGTGGGCAATTATCGGAATTAAACTAGAATCATGCTCTGGAATAGCAAAATAAATCATCGCTAACCCCTTTTACTTTGTATTTCCCTGAGGAAGCAAAACATATTGCTTCCCATTTAAGACAAAACAATCTCATTAAATTTGCTCAAATTTGGTATTTCTTGAACTACTTTACATTTTGTCTTTGGGCAACTTTGGTGCTCTGTGATTGATTGTTTTGTAAGCACACAGTTTTGTCTTTTATGTGGTGCTGCAGTTTTCCAAGCTATAAAGAGTTGGGATAGATTCTAATGATGCACTGCTGATGCTATGTTGGTATGGCAACACCTGACGGCTCTCCCGCAGGTTACTCTAATCTGCTCGGGTGACGGAACGCATGCGCAGGGTTGTTTTGAGGGTAACGTGCCAGAGTTCTGTGCTGAGCGAGGCAGGAGAGCGGTGGTGGTGATAGTGGTGGTGGTGGAGGGGTTGTTTCCATGGCAACAGGACAACTGTGTCAGGTTCATACGCACTCTGCGTCACTCCGCTTTTCACCCTCTCTGCTTTGATAAAAATGTAAAGGGGAACAAGAGGCTCTCACAGACTCCACAGTGCGGCTCTTATCTGAGCTTTTGAAGAGGGATGGAGAGAGAGAGAGAGAAAGAGAGAGAGAGAAAGAGAGAGATGAAAAGTTAATAATTCATGCCCTCCTACACTGCTACAGAGAGCCAATGCATATAATCCCCACCCCCACATGTTGGCTTGTTCCGCGCTCAATGTATAGGCCGCTAAGGAGAGAAGAGGGAGGCACGAACATCTAAAGACCCGTTTCAAACCCACAGCATCAAGACAGATCTGACAGACGGTAAAACTTTTTATTAAACCTCCTTTCTTTTTCTTTTACTGCCAGTCTCTCCGTGATCTAATATCGGCGAGGTTTACTTTACCTCAGGAAAAGGGAAATTTTCATTGTTGCGTCAACATGTGTTCCAGTTGGGTTTCTTTGGTCTTAAATTCATTAAATGAAAGCAGTGCTTTATGGCATGGCTTCCTCTCTCAATTCACTTCAGTTAAAATCAGCTCAATTGGCATAATAGGCCATATTCAATGCTGGAAAACAATTTTAGAATTTTTTGAAAATTACAATTTTTACAATTTTAATTTTAGAAAATGAAAGACAAATTGTTGTTGCTTACAAAGATATCCAAACAACAAACTTCTAAAAATCAAAATATATCAACATCAATTCTAACAGTTTCTAGTCGAATAGGGTCCATATGTACTCTATTAGAGTTCAACGTACTAAATTAGAGTTGATTTTACACTGAACAGCAGTATGATAGAACAATATTACCACAGCATTAGGAGCGACAGATGTCTGCGGCAATCTGACGTCTGAAAAGTGGCTCCAGAAATACATCTGAATATGGCTCCCAGTCTTAAAGGCATTTGATGTCCTCCGGCTGTTTGATTGAAGCGAACCAGCCCTGCATCATGGCAGCTGTCACCGTGAGCCTGTTGCCACGCCCACCAGAAGGGGGCGCACGCCCTGCAAAATCACCCCCTCTAGTCACGCGGAAATAATAGGCAGGAAATCATGAGGCCAGGGTTTTCGTCTGAGAGACTGCGTGTTGTGTTTGGTCTTCGCGAGGTGCTAGAATCTTCTAGCTCAGTGGCGGTAGAGGGCCCTTCACAGCATGCGCTGGCCGTCTGTTTATTCTGGGGAACATATTGTCCGTCTCGCTGCCCTCCCTCGTGCTCCATGTGTGTTCTGTGAGAGTCCGGAGTATCTGCATTCTCAACTTATACTGTTATTTATAGGCCACCGATAAACAACATTGCTTTTTTACCTTTTTTGTTACTAACAGAAAATGTGTATAGAGTTAGGCTTTTTGGAATTGTTTCAGCACATTATATAATATAGACTGGCAGGTTCTGTCGAGTGTCTACAAGACCAGTTGCAGTCTGGTCTTTTGAAGTAACATTTCATATTAGACACAAAAACTCTGCTCCATCATTTCCCTACATGAGCCAAATCTTTCATCTTTACTTTAAGTGAAAAACCGTTTGCAAATGCAGGTACGATGCAGTGATTTGCATTATGTGTGTTTGATTTATGACTGCTGATCTGTTTCGAGACTATTTCTGTTTCTTAACTTTAATAACTTTCAGTTAATATGGCAGCAGTTGTGTGTAGAGTTAAATGAACATCAGTGGAGTGGATCGGTATGATGGACAGATAGTATCATTTGGGGTGAATGAACAGCATTGAATGAGCTATTGGACAGAGATAATTGAGTATCAGTGAAATCAAAAGATTTAAATGAGTGTCACTAAGGTAGATGATCCGAGTAAATTAATTTCAGTGGGATGTGTAGAGCTAAGTATCAGTAAGCTGGTAAAGAGGAATTTGAAACACTGTAAGGACTTCCCCAGCTCTTGGTACACTGTCACAGGCTGCAGTCTCTTGCCCCTCCTTACTCGATACGCTAGTTCTCATCGCTGACTCGTTACGCTGCCATCCAACATTGATGAGGCGCGTCTGTGAGCCGCGCTGATGAAGCCGTCTTCGCTCGCGCAGAAAGAACTTGTTTCCTCGCCACTACTGACACCAGGACAAGGGCTTGCAGCACAGAGGTACTGCCTGACTCCACTATGGGGTTGTTTTTCGATTTGTTTGCTGATGGGTCCTGGGGTTTAATGCTTGTGTGTGCTTGTCTGTATGTGCTGCCTGTGCGCGCATGTGTTTGTGTATCTGCGTATGTGTGCTGGGTATATATCTGCATGTGTGCTGTGTTTGATTGTGTACAATATATATGTGTGTGTGTGTGGATGGATGCGTGCGTATAAAACATGTATGTGTGCGCTTGTGGATGCGTACGTGCATGTGTTTTTATGTATGTACATGTATGTGCATGTATTTTTGTGTGTGTTTCTGTGTGTATGTGTGGGTGCTTGTGTGTGTGTGTGTGTGTGCATATCTGCGTGTGTGCGTTTCTATTTATATACGTTGGGCAGAAGGCTGGATAATTTCTGGTTTTGGTGAAGAAGAAGGAGATTTAAGATCAGCTTGGCAGGATCAAAGCAGAAAGAAAGAGCAGGAAATGGGGAGTGACGTGGTATTCAGGTCAGGTCCCCGTTGACGACTTATGTTTAGAGGGATACAAAAGGGCACTGGACAGGTATAGAGGGTGAAGTCTGTGCACCATAGAGGCCAGATAAGTTAATGTGTTGAGTAAATAGGTTGGTTTGTGTGTGTGTTTGCCCTTTATTTAAATGCTGTGATCAGTTTTTTTTTTTTTTTACTATTAACCTATTTCAGTCTTGTAAATTTGAAAAAAAGAGGGTGAGACCTCCCTGTTGAGTATCCTCTCGCCAGCTGGCCGTCCCATCCCTTCAAGCCCCCGGCAGTCGCTCCTTGTGGCCCCCGGCTCTTTTCTGCCTTCGTCCCCCGATGGTGGAACGACGTTCCCCAATCGGTCAAGAAGGCAGATTCGTTAGCTGACTTCCACAAATATGTAAAAACCCTTTTCAGACTACGCCTCAATGTTTCTGTTTAATGATAATAATTTTAAAAAACAGCGAACCCTTCTCTCTCTGTATCTCACAGGTCTTGAGGCGAGCGCCTAGTTGGTGGCGCTTTTATTTCCTTTTTTCCAGCAGATTCATCAGTTATATTTTTTTAAAATTGCAACAGCAGAAAGCAAAGGTCTTACAGTGAAGTAAGACACAATGGAAGCCTTTGAGCAATGGAGAGTCAAACGACGGAGCAAACTTGATTCTCAAATCTTCTCCATTCAGAGAGGAAGCTGTCTTTCCCTCGCACGCTCCCCAGAGTGGCTTGTAGCCCTGCACAGCGTACGTCCAGGGAGGGAGCGGGATTAATAATTACTGCTGGAGCTCTGTTGGGCTATGAGATGGAACTGCCCCGGTGGACTCACCTGGGGGAACAGAGGCACACAACAACATTGCTCTCAATTAACCTCTGTCGATTAATCTCTCTTTCTTTCTCTCTCTCTCTCTCTCTCTTTCTGAATATTAATTTCACTTAAAAGCAACATGCTTTATTGACGTGAAATGCAAAGCTGTAATTAAAGCACTGAAATTTGTGAAATGTCAACATAGAATAATAGCACAAAATGTTTAAATATTTGTATTTACCTTAATAAATATGGAAATGGCAAACGTGTGCTTTACATGGATTAGTAGTAAAAGTGTGTAATAATAATCTGTAATTAAACACACACGTCTCTAACACTGTCAGTCCTCAGCTTGTGTTCTCTCTCTCTCTCTCTTTCTCTGTCTCTGTCTCTGTCTCTCTCTCAGCCACAACTATTCTTTCGGCCACACAATTCATGTCTCTTTTGGAACACTTCGGGGCCACATCTGTGTGCATCTGTCTATCCCCAGAAGCTGGTTAAGGGTTGGAGTGCTGTGCGCACAAGCTGAACAGCCTCTTGATTTATACAGAAACGTGCCACGAGGACACCCAGGCCCATCTTGAATGTGGCTTCCTGGACTGGGCTCATCTTTGTAGAGGAGCACTTGAGTGATGTGTTTGGACACGGCTGACTCCGTGGGAGATTGGACTTGGGCGTAGTGCGAGCTGTAACTGTGAGCAGGAATGCCTGGTCTTGGATCGGAGGGCAGTGGCTTGTGGGGTCAGGTGCCAATTTCTCCGAAACGCCCTGTCACCGTCACCCATCACCCCTGCTGCTTTTAATTTTGTTATTACATGACATTAATATTTATTAGCAGCAACCCTTCAGACGCCCGTTTGTAAAGTGACCTGCTGTGTTGAAATGTCACTGCTGACACTCTTTGCAGGCTGTTTAAACAGCTTGGCTCTCACAGCGTCAGGGCAGATACTACAGAACCACAGCGTTGCCTCTGGGGTTGGAGTCCGTGCACCTTTCCCCGTCTCACAGACTCCCTATGCTTTCTCACATCAGGGTCTCACAACAGCAGTGAAGCAGTGTTTCTACACTACGATGCCGCAGCAGCGCGCCGCGGTTAGCTTCCTCCTTCTTTGAAGAACCTCACTCAGGGTCTGTGAACCGCTGGTGGATGTGTAAGCTGCTGTGGACGAACCCAAAGCACAAAGCACCTCTGAATCACATACCATAACAAGGCTGTGATAGATGGTGTTTTAATTGTTCTATTTCCATCTTGGCTCCAGGCCTCGAGTTTTCCGAGGTCTGGTGACAATTTGGAGCCCTCCTATAGGTACTTACTATAGACTAGTGGAGAGAGATAAGGCCAGCCTCAATTTTATTTTGTTATATAATTATATAACTGTATTAATATGCAGGTAACCAAAAATAAAATAAAAAACCTCCACATGGAGCAACATAAATAGTCATTTCTGTGTACACTACATGGATAAAAGTATATGGACACCTGTTCCTCCAAGATCATATTCCAAAATCATGGACATTCATATGGGGTTGGTCCCCCCTTTGCTGCTATAACAGCCTCCACTCTCGTGGGAAGGCTTTCCACTAGATGTTGGAATATTGCTGCAGGGATTTGCTTTCTATTCCACCAGAAGAGCATTAGTGAGGTGAAGCACTGACGTTGGGCGATTAGGCCTGGCTTGCAGTCAGCTTTCAGATTGGTTCCAAAGGTGTTCGATGGGGTTATGGTCAGGGCTTTGTGCAGGCCAGTCAAGTTCTTCCACACCAGTCTCGACCAACCATGTCTGTAAGCATTGTGCATGGGGGCATTGTCATGCTGAAACAGGAAAGGACCTTCCCAAAACTGTTGCCACAAAGTTGGAAGCACAGAATTGTCTAGAATGGCATTGTATGCTGTAGCATTAAGATTTGCCTTCAATGGGCGTGGCTCAAAGCATGAAAACAGCCCCAGACCAAGGGGTGTCCGGATATTTTTGGCCATGTAGAGTATGTATTTCTCCATTAGTTTGGCATGTATTTCTTTCTCTTTGTGTCTCCAAAATATTTGCTGGCTTTGGCACATTTTGACCAGTGGTATGTTCACTTTCTGTGTCCTGGTTTAGATGGTATTAAATTGGGGTGGTTGTTTTTTCACGTAGTTTCTTACTCATGGTTGAGATTGTGTTAAAATAGATGGGTCTGCTGGTGTGTCTATGTGTGTGGTCAGATATAGTGTACCCAGTGCTGGGGAAATGAGATAGGTGCTAAAACAGGACGTACATGTCACCGTCTGGCTGTGGGACAGGCCATGGCTGTAGGGGGCAGGAAGGGGAGAGTGAAGGAGGCTCAGGGAATGGGACTCTGGAACCTTCCACCGTGGGAGTTGGTGTCGGAATCCCTGTGTCGGAATCCCTGGGTCAGAGGTTAAACAGGTTACTTCCTCACTCTATCTCCATGACTGCTTTCCGTAATCATATTTCCACTCTGCCAATGCAGTGCCAGGATGAAGATCATTGGTACTAACTATGTTCTTTCTGTCAGGGTGGACAGTGGAGCTCATGGTTTTAGTCTGCCATACACTTCACTTACCTACTCAACTTACCTGTACCCTTTCATATTACATTTAAGAAAGTAGTATGCGCAATAAAGAGGGCATGAGGATCCAGGTTCAAACTGAAGCCTGCACACATTGTGCTTTATCCAACTACAAGTAGCCTAAAGGGTAAAATGAACCCTCTGACTGCATGGTGTATTTTAAATTATTTGAAACACTGTTTTGGCTGCTCCCCATTTTTTAGCTACTAAAAATACGTCAGATTTCACACGATTTAGTCAGTTTAAGCATGCTAATGACACCTCTGAAATGATTGCAGGCACATTCTCTCTGCAATAGAATTGTATTCACTTGCATAATTAAAGGATGCCACCGTGCAGTCCTGCAAATTAATGTAGTGTGTGTGTGTGTGTGTGTGTGTTTGTGTGGCACATGCTATCACTGTGCCGACTCTGACAGATGCTGTGTAGTGACGCAGTGTGTCTAGCGTGACAAGCCCCCTCCCCCCCCCCACTGTGAGTACAAAGCCACGGTTGTGTTCGGCCTACTGTCTGTATATCTGATAGAAGAGGCGGCTGGGGAACCGCGGGGGTGAACAAAGTTGATGGTATGCACAGAATGTGAGCAATGGCCTTTGTGATTCTCCACGTGTTCATATCTGTTTCCAGTGTATAAGTAGGACTGTGTGGCTGAAAGATTATTTTTTTAAAACTGTTTGATGTCTATGCAGGAAGATATTTGGTTTTGATTTAGGCTCAGTCATTCTGTAGAAGGGACACAGAGGTTTCTCATAGCAATGTATCTGCTGCAGAATGAGTTCAGTTCTCCTACTGACTCGGCTCAATCATTCAAACAAAAGTAATGACATCCACACACCTCAAATCCAGCAGTCTCAGAGCTTTTTCCACATTGAGAGTTTTTAAAAATGTAATGTCTTTGTAATATTCAACCTAAAAAGATGTTTCTACAAGATCACTGAAGGGCAAATCAAGTTGCTTGTATGTGTGGTGTGTTTGTGTGTACAGTATGTGTACAGCATGTGCTTCTGTGAGCTTGCGTGCAAAAGAGATGTGGGAGGTGTATGTGTGTGAGAAAGAAAGAGAGAGAGATGGAGAGAGAGGCACAAGGTGATAATTGAATCGGACCGGCAGTGATTATGTTGTCATAGTTGTCATAGCTGCACCGTAACTGGTTTCCTTCCAGGAGCCAATGCCAATCCTGTGGCCACATGATTGACTCTTTGGGATTTGAGCCGCATTGCTGATGCAAGGAGAGCATGAATAAAAACAGCGAGTTTTTGCTGCCAGGTTTCCCTGACACTGTTGAATCTGTGTGTTAGCTTCCCTGCCTGCGGCCAAAGTGACAGCCTTTGTTGCACTTTGTGTTGCCTGTACGGTAGAGGAATAGCAACTTATTCATTCTGCACGTAGACCGAGGAACAGTTTGATGAAGAACACGTCTGATTCGATGATATAACAACATGTAGCCTAAACATGAAACTGATAAAAAAAACTCAGATAGCAGCCAATCTATTCTCACTCAATTCAACAATCCCAAGATATTGACATTTAATACATCCAGTGCCCCTGAGTTCAGTAAATCACATTCGCGATTTGTCTGAAACTAATCTGAGCAAAGCATGCTGGTCACCGTTGTTCCCAATGGTAACGGAACCGCGGGCACTGAATCAATAGCATGTAAGCCCTCCCATATTTCTCTGTGACAGGGGAGAATGCAGAGTACTACAGACACCTGCCTCCGCCTCTGTCCCACCCCCATGCCTGCAGGAATGTATAAAGAAGCCTGTTTCTGCCCCCATAATTGATATACTTTTCACTCCTTCTCTCGTTTTCTCTTCATATATCTCTCTGTCTTGATCCTTCCCTTTAATTCTATCATCCTCCCCCACATGTGTAGGAATCAATAAAATGCCATGCGTTGTATCTCTCTTTCTCTCTGTCTCTCTCACTCTCACTTTTTGTGTTATTCATCATGTGGAAATCACGCCTCTCCTACAGACAACCTGATAACAAGGCTCCTGTTCCTGACTAAAATAAGGCGCTAAATTCATCTAAGTTCATTTTGTATCTCCGCCACAAATGCCACCCCTTATTTTCTATGGCCCTGTCTGTCTGAATTTTCTTTACACCTGACGGACCTTGTGTTTAAGTCAAGGCTACTTCTCTCTGGTTGTGGACCACGGATGTTCTCAGAAATGCAGAGGGTAGATAAATTTGTTCGAGCAAGGCAATTACTAGTTGTATAAGGTGGCTAAATGGCTAGGTTGAATGAAAGCCTGCCTATGCTGTAGCCCTTTTGGGCTGGGCTAGAATGGTGTGTGTGTGTGTGTGCGTGTGCGTGTGTGTGTGTGTGTGTGTGTGTGTGCAAGCATGCATGAATGGCTCAGTGGAGGGGATAATTTTTTTTAATATCTAAAATTATATCGGGAGATGTTATAACAGATAAAGATGCTCAAGCACATCACTTGTGTTTTACATAATTTCTCCTGTACAGGCAATACCTGTGTCTGCTTAAAATATATTATAGAAAGACCCACATAGATCTTTATCAATTCAGCTGAGTGGAATTCTAGGGGGAAACTTGTTGTTGGTGTGGAGATCTTGCAACAGGAGAAGATGTGAATATGTTTTCTAATGTCTGCAGCATCCACAGTCATTGTCCTGGAAACACATTAGGTTGTCAAGTGGGGCACGTCAGTAATAAACAACATCAGACCATTATTGATGTATCCCAGATCTGTAAGAGCGGTGTGCAATTCAACCATTTTAAAATGGACAATGGAGGCAGGTACACTGCCTGGCCAAAAAAAAGTTGCACACTCTAATATTTCGTTGGACCGCCTTTAGCTTTGATTACAGCGCGCATTCGTCATGGCATTGTTTCGACAACCTTATGCAACATCACAACATTTATTGCATTCATGAGTTGCATTCATTTTTGGCCAAGATCTTGTATTGACGACAGGAGACTCAAACCACTCCGTCTTCTCCAGCACATCCCAAAGACTTTCAATGGGGTTAAGCTCAGAACTCTGGTGGCCAATTCATGTGTGAAAATGATTCCTTATGCTCCCTGAACCACTCTTTCACAATTTGATCTTGGATCTTGGAATTGTCGTCCTGGAATATGCCCATTGATGGGATAACCTGCTAATTCAGTACATTCAGGTACTCAGTTGACTTAATTTTATTGCTGCATAACTTTGCTGAGCCTAGAGCTGACCAATTGAAGCAACCCCAGATCATAACACTGCCTCCAGAGGCTTGTACAGTGGGCACTATGCATGACGGGCACAACGGCGACTTTGTTTTTGGCCAGGCAGTGTAGACTGTTGAGTGAATTCACATATGTTGCTTGTTTTCTGAAGTGTGGCATGCCTCACTCTGCTCCTTCCAATGAAGAGAAGTAGCAAAGGGGTGAAGGACTCTGGGATTCAGTGGCTCATTATTATTTAATCAACACATGAAATACTTTAATCGTCAGCTGGAGTTGATACAGCACTCTTTCCTCACCATGAAATATCTTTCAGTGCTAAGCCGCAGGAAAGCCACATAAAGGTGTGTGTGCGCACAAGTTTGTTTGTGTGTATGTGCTTATGACCCTTCCCAGCATATATTGCCTCTCACTTTGTGCGTGAGTATGTTAGTGCTCATTAAGCACTTGTCTGTGGACTGATGTGCAGACATATTCACACCGGTGATGGCACTAAGAGATGTAATGACCTCATCTCCTTCCCCGCAGGGACCTAGTCTCTGACATTTGGACTCCATGCGCACGGCACACAGAGATTCCTGTAATCGTTAATGAGCATTAGCTCTAAGAGGATCGGAGGGGTGTATTGTCTGGCCTGACAAGGATGTGATCTGCATATTCAGGAGACTTATTCAGAGGCAGAGCTGCTCTGTTTTCTGGTGAACCTGAATCCAGTGCAGTTAGACTCACATTCCAAATTTCTATTCTTATCAAAATAGCACTGTTTCTCTATCCCAACTCTCTCTCTCTCTCCCTCTATTCCTTTCTCTCTCTATCACCCCTCTTCTATCTATCTGTCTCTCTCTCGTTATATATATATATATATATATATATATATATATATATACACACTGCTCAAAGAAATTAAGGGAACACTTAATCAACACAGTATAACACCAAGTCAATTAAACTTCTGGGATATCGATCTGTCCAGTTAGGAAGCGTAAACGATTGTGAATAAATTTTACCTGCTTTGGTGCAAATGAAAGTGACAACAGATGGACAGGAGAGGCAACAGCAAGACAACCTTGTAAAGTAAATGGTTTTGCAGGTGGTGGCCTCAGACCATTTCTCTCTCCTTATCCTTCCTGACTGATTTTTCTCTAGTTTAGCATTTTGCTAGTGCCCTACTGGTAGCATGGGGCGGTACCTGCAGCCCATTCAGGTTGCACAGGTAGCTTCTCCAGGATGGCAAGAAGGTTTGCTGTGTCTTCCAGCGCAGTCTCAAGAGCGTGGAGGAGATACCGGGAGATGGGCTATTACACGAGGAGAGCTGGACAGGGCTGTAGAAGGACAACAACCCAGCGGAAGGACTGGTATCTGCTCCTTTGTGCGAGGAGGAACAGGAGGAGCACTGCCCTACAAAATGACCTCCAGCGGGCTAATCGTGTGCATGTTTCTGACCAAACTGTCAGAAACAGACTCCATGAGGGTGGCATGAGGGCCCGACATCCTATAGTGGGACCTGTGCTCACAGCCCAGCATCATGCAGCTCCATTGGCATTTGCCAGAGAACACCAGAATTGGCAGGTTTGCCATTGGCGCCCAGTTCTTTTCACAGATGTGACATGTGACAGACGTGAAAGAGTCTGGAGACTCCTTGGCGAATGTTATGCTGCCTGCAACATCATCCAGCATGACCGGTTTGGTTTAATTGACTTGGTGTTATACTGTGATGATTAAGTGCTCCCGTAATTTTTTTGAACAGTGTGTATATATATATATATATATATATATATATATATATATATATACACACAGTATATATATTCTGTATAAACTGTATATGCAATGATTTTAGTTAGGTAATGTCAGTTCTACATTTCCCTGCTTCTGAATACTAAGAGAACACTCTTAATTGAACTATATCTGGCAGGCAATAAAGATAGGCTTGAAACAGATGAGATTGATTATGATGGGTGTCGACGACCTCCTCCCTCCAAGTTCTCAGAGGGCCAAACACCAGCTACAATTTATAACACTCTTATCAGACAATACAGGACCACAGTATTTGTTTGAAGAATTGCAGATAGGAAATCAACTTTGTTGTGTTAAACAGGTCTGTGTAAATTGGCTCCTTGCAGACACTAATCTATTTATATGAATGAAAAATGATTTAAGCTCTTTTACTTCTGTATATATATATGGGGAGTGCAGTGTGCTGGGATTTGGCTTTCTGTGCCCTCTCTTCAATCCAATGCCATGAGCACAGCCGAGAGGAATTTTAACTGGGGGAGTGATTTACAGAGACTGACCTGTTCAGAGGCTATGGCCTATTCAGAGGCTATGGCCTGTTCAGAGGCTATGGCCTGTTCAGGGGCTATGGCATGGGAGAGTGGAGGGAGATAGAAATGGCTTGGAGAATATGCTCACACACATTCAGTGACAGAATGAGTAGAAAAGTCATGTTTTGCTGCGAGAGACAAAATATATTCTTTTTTTAAGTATGAATGTATGACTGTAAAGCAAATTTAAAGTGGAAATGAAAATTGACAGAGAAAGTGAGAGACAGAGTGAGAGAGAGACAAGGGAAGAGAAAAAGAGTTTGACTCTGGTTCACGGCTCTTGTCTCACTGTTATTTATAGCTTTCCTTATACTGCCACAGGGTGGCACGCTTTAACACATGTTGCATACCCATACCATGGTTCTTTTGTTTCATCTCTGGAAAGGGATCTGCTGGGGAAGCATGGGTGGTGAAGCATGTGCAAAGACATAAGGTATTGTACATAGGCATTGGGGATCAATACAACCCTGTGGGCAGTGAGTAACGACAGGTAAATACGGAGGGTTATGCAGTGAAAAGGGTCACCTGTGCGTCAGACTGCAGACGGAAGCACTGGAGTCAAACCAGCTGTTCTGCAGCATTTTAAAGACGAGAAGCTGCATGAGAAAGCTTCAGACTTTTTTAATGTCCCATTAATCTGAATAATGCGAGGTGGGCAGGGCCAACTTGATATAGTCACATGATTGTGGATAGGAAGATATGCTAGGCCAGAGGCAACCCTGGCCCTGGAGTGCCAGGGGTGTTTCTGGTTTATTTTACATCCGAGCTTTATAGCAGGATGTTTTATGGATTATTAAGAGTCTGTGCCTGAGTCTGAATGGCGAAATGCTGAGTACCTCCAGCACATGGTCACCTGCGTTCATTAAGCCTAATAATGAATCCGGTTATGTTTTACATTATATTACATTGCTGCCATTTAGCAGATGCTCCTATCCAAAGAAACTTACACGACTTTTAGCATTTAAAAAAAAACCATAGTATTTATTTCTACAGCTGGATATATACTGAAGCAATTCAGGTTAAGTACCGTGCTCAAGGGTACAATGGCAGTGTCCTAGTTTGGAACTGAACCTGCAACCTTTCAGTTACAAGTCCAATCCTCTGAACATTACACTGCCACCCTTACGTTGGATGGAGCAAAAACCAAGAACATGTCTAGCACTCAAAGATTAGGGTTGTCTACCTCTGCCATAGACAGTACAGTGATAAGAGAATCTCATTAGACCAGGTGTTTAGACACGGTAATGAAGATTATGACTGAAACCTTGATTCTTAATGTCTCTCTCTCAATCTCTCTCTCTCTCTCTCTCTCTCCCATCTCAGACGACACCTGCGATCTCAAATTAGACAAACCCGGCATGGAAGATGAGCTAACGGTCAAGGAGAGGGGGGTGCTGGAGGAGAACGAGGGGAGAAAAGAGAAGGAAGCAGAGGGGACCAATGTGGACAAGGAGCAGGGAGAGGAGGAAAAGGGGGTGAAGGAGGAGAAACCAGAGGATGGGGAGGAGCGGAATGAAGAGCTGGTTTCTGAGGAACAGGAGCTTGAGGAGCTCCGGTCCCAGGTTCTGCAGCTGCTCCTCGAGCTGGAGGAGGCAAGGGAGGTGTCCCAAAAACATGAGGAGAGCTTCCAGGAGATGCAGGGTGAGCCCAAATTTTACTGCTCAGGGCCCATTCATGAAACATTTAGATTTCAATAAATGGCAACAATATCTATGGTACATCTATGGTAATGATAACTTATTAGATATGGGAGCACATGAGTTGTCATTCTAAGAACCCAGTTTCTCCCACAGTATCCCCCAGATATATATTTCTGGATATATGTGATAAATTACTTCATGTGCACCCATTGTAAGTCAGTAACCATACTGAATGCATAATACATTTGTTAACAATGAGTTGAATGTATGATTTGTTTGTTTCGTTGATCACTTTGCTGCTGTGAATGTGTGCCTAAGGAAACAGCTGGCTACCCTGCAGCCTCTGTTTTGAGCATGCTCATTGGTTTTGTGTAGACACACTCGGTGGAATGCAGTTTAAGCTGTAACCTCCGACAGCTGCATTTGTTTTTGGACATTCCAGAATCCAGACTGCACTGTGACATCACCCATGGGTGATTCCTACTGAGCATGCTCAGCTGTTGTGGTCCTGGGATTGCCCAGCTACTGCTACGGCCATTACTACTGAGCTCTTAGTCATTCCCACTGCCATAACACTGGTCTATCATGACACTTCATTTCACGGTAGCGCAAGAACGAGCACACAAACTTGTGTTCAACTTACATTCTCAATCATATGTCTATGATATAGAATTGCCTTTTACTGGTCTGGGAGCCTTTATCGCAGGGAAAATAGATAAATAAAATAAAAAAATATTTTTTGCTTAGGAGCCACCCTTATCTTGAAAGATGTCCATTTTGTACATTCAATAACTAATTCCAATTGCATTTTTGCAGGTCTCGCAAATTGGCATGTCTAACTCAATATCAGATTAAAATGTATTTGAACTTATTACTCTATGGTCCACTTTTTACACGGCTTAAAATGACTCTCAAATATTTAATACACAACCATTACATTGTAATTGTTTTTCATTGTTAACACTGCTGGTTCCACTAAGCAAACTGAAATCTTTACCCACAGCATATTTACAGACATCTTGAAGCAGCCATACTTGTAAAAGCTCAGTTTTATTGGAACTTCTTATGCATGTGAAGCCTGGAATCACTGTGTGAAAAAAGGTGACTAGGAAACAGGAAATAAAATTTATATAATATTAAGAAAAACATTACAGATATGAGCCACATTTAGTGCTTTGTGGTAATGCTTTAAGTAAAACAAATAAATAAAGAACATAATTTCATAAATGATCGCTCCCCTTCACAAAACGTTTATGGTGAAAGAGTTTGTGCTTGCTAAGTCTCATGGGACTTCAGCCGAAATGTACACTGACCAATTTTTCAATACTCAAAATTACCTTGTTGATTTTGATCCACTTTCCTAGAAAAAAATGGCAGCTCCATGAAATGAAAACAGATAATATATATCACATAAAAAATATAAACTGAAAAAATCCAGATTTCAGTTATTATTATCAAGATGAAGCATTTTGACATCAAGAAAACATTAATATATTACCGCAAAATAAAGCAAATTTACCAAGCCAAACTGTCATATTTCAAACAATGCAAACACTTGCATTTAAAAAAAATATATATATAAAATACAAAAAAAAAAGAACAAACTACTTGCTTTTACCGTGTTTTACTGTAGTTTCTGCCACTACCACTCTACCACTACACTGAGCACGTTTACGTGCACTCAATAATCCGATAACTGGGCGTAATCCGAACATGGCAATAATTTGATAAATGCGTTTACATGCACTTAAGTAATTCGATAATGGGAAAAATCCAGGTTTACATGATTCAGTCAATATTCCGATTTCTTTCCCTGAACGCGATGTGCAACTCAAACGTAAATTAGAAACATATATTAGCCTAACGTTATATATTATAACTTACATATTTTAATGTTTATACATAACGTGACTATACTTCCTGTTGGGTTGCTAGAAACAGCACGCGGGTTGGTATGCGTAACCGTAAGTTAGTATAACTATAGCCTAACGTTAGTTACATAAGAAAGAACAGTAGCCTATAACGTATAAGAAGGTAACGTTAAACATGGTAACGTTAGACAGGAATGCTCTTATGGGTTTCGTCGTCATATGGCAGATGTTATGGTTGCGGGTGGCAACTAACATTGTCCTTCAAGCATTCTGTGTTATGAGCAGAAGACGACGAAGAGCTTTAACGTTACAACAAGCGCTGATTATTGGACCCAGAATAGGCCTTCCTCCAGCACTGTTAAGGACCCGGTCGTGCTGGATGCGCGTTAAGAGCAAGGACTGGTGGGAGAGAGTGGCGCTAAATTAATTCACCGATTCAGACCGTAGACTTGTGGACACCAAACTGGTTCGCTATCAGCCTGTACTCCCCGCAGCTACCGAGTTTGTACAGCGCTATTGCGACTCGCATTTGAAGAGGTACAGCTGGACGCTTCGTCAGGGCTCATTATGTTCTGTACCAAACCACAAAGTTTCATAAATGATCTCCGAGCCATACTGAAGTTGCCTCTCCATTCTGAATCGGTGAATTAATTGACCATATGACGACGAAACCCATAAGAGCATTATTGAGTGCATGTAAACGTGCTCATTATTTCCGCGTTTCTAACTTTTTTCCCATCTATGAGATGAAGTATATTCCTCTTTATTATTTCGGATAACATCAGGAGGGTTTCCTCCTCGCTCCAGAAATGACTTCTCCCGTTGGTTGACATCTCTCTCTGACCTCTCTCAACTGTTTTGACGTTAGCGTTACGTTACTAACAATATCCGGAGTAGCTGTTGCCATGGCTGTTGCTGTCAAACACGCACATGCGCAGATTTTAAAAAACGAACTACATCGGAATAACCGTTTACATGCAACCAATAAAACGAAAAACACGGCAGAAATCCAGGTGTAGTTATCGGATTTCTCATATTCCGATAACTGCTTTTTTTCCGAAAAAGCTTTTCGGAATATTGCGTTTACATGACAATTTGAATAATCCGAAAACAGCCATATTCCGAATATGATCGGATTATTGAGTGCATGTAAACGCACTCAATGGCACGGATTGTTATTTGCACTTTTCCATTAGTGGTGTTAATGGCAAAGTGAGAATAACAAACTAGTGGCTAATTAGGGTGCATGCGTGCAACATTATTCTTGCGTGTATTCTACATTCTGCCGAAAGTTCTCTCTCTTTTGGGGACATTGATGACCTTATGTAAACTCAAACATCACGTACGCATTTGGCAGCCTTACAGCAGGATAGTATTTGAGGGCATGCAGATAGAGATGCCTTTGTGTCAGGTGGGATTACTGAGAAGGGATCCAGATCAGAAAGAAAAAAAAAGCCCAGATGCTCCAAATTGTTTTTGTTTTGGATTTTAAAAAAATGTCAATTAAAGTACAGTCCAACTCCTTGATGCGGAGATGTGCCCCGTGGTCCGGAATCGAATCCTGATTGCGCCAGGTCCTCCGTGGTTTGGAGTACTGCGGTATGTTACAGAATTGACCGTAATATCACCCAGGGAGGAATGCTTCAATCAGGAGTTTTCCCTTCTCTTGTCCATCGGGGCCCTGCAGTCTGTCTGCTGGCCGTGCATGAAATGTAGGCCTACATGTGCGGCTCAGCTGGTGCAGAGTGAAAAGAAATCCCAGCTGTTAGCGCATTATTTGGAAGGCAGCCATTATAATCTGCACACTACCAAATTGACAGAGGGTGCTGCAGCAAATGGACGGGCCTACAAACAATCAGGAATTACAAATGGGGAGAAAATGTAAAAAGTAAAAAAAAAAGAAATAACCTGATGAAATCAAGTCAAGAAACTTAATTGCCATAGCAACAGAAGTTGTAAGAGTTTTTTTTATTTTTATTGTTTCCTCAGATGCATCATAGCATACATTGAAAGTTAACATTAAAAGTGCTTACAGCCGTACGTACCCGTGCATAAGTGAAACGGTACATTCGGCTCTCTTAACGCTGTCACTTTTTCTTTCTCTTCCTGTTGATTCCCCCTTCCATCTCTAGGTCTGCTAGAGGATGAGCGTTTGTCTAGCGCCCACCAGGCGGAAGCTTTCACGCGGCAGATCCAGAGACTGCAAGGTACCTGTGCTGCTCACTCAGATCTTAAACATACCAAGCTCACAGCACAACTTAAATATCAAAGCCACTGCAGGCCACTGTGACCAGTGCAAGGTTTCATTGTGTGAAGTGTGAATGTCTTTTGAGATTATATAAGGTCACCTTTTCCGCCACTACCTTGTGAAACACCGAAGCTTGTCTCACAACCAACTGGTTAGTCCCAAACCACAGTTTGGGAACCACTGCTATGGACCCAGTCACAGCGTGCCATTTAGACCACGACACGGAACCATGACTGCATTATACCGTTGCATCTCTACTATCACTGTTCTCATTGCAAATGGCTATACTGCTCTCTTTCCCTGCTTAACCACGTTAATGTTATTTCGTTCAACTTCCGCAGGTTAAATAGAGGCGAATCCACCATAGTATCACTATGGATGCATCTGCAAGGTTATTGCAGTACAGCACAGAAAAACTCATCCCAACACTTTGAATTTGACAAAAATTTATAAGAGCTGCAATCTCCTTCAGATGGGAGTAGGGAGGAAAGGGTGGCAGAACTAGAAAACCTGTGAAAGTGCAACCTGTTTCCAGGAAAAGGGGGCAAACACGAGCAAACTATGACACTCTCCACATGGCTCTTTGAGGAATTCAGGTCTTCCGAGAGGGAGCTATTAATCAAGCAATTCGTCTTTTGATATGGGGTCCAGACAAAGGACGCCAGGGTTTCTCATCTGTGCTCTAATTAATAGCAGACCGAGAAAAGGGTCCTGAACAAGTTGTGCCATGTAGCACCAGGACTAGGGCTGTGTTCAGTATGACATAAGAAAGCAGTAATGTAATTGGCTGGGCCTTGTTAAATTTTAGAGTGAAATAGAATTCTGTCTAGAAATATGTGTGGCTTGTGGATGTGTTCTGATCAAAATGGCATGCACGGTTCTAGTATATTTGCCTTCTGCCGTCACAGTAAAATAACAAGGCCCGAGTCCATTCATGTCAAACTCTTTGATGGCACGCGCGCAAGCGTATGCGGTATGCGTTTCTCACATTGCTGTACAGTGAGGAGCTACGGATGTACGCGGGCTCCATCAAAGCACCTGCCGTATGTGTGTCTGCAGGAGGTTAATGACAGGGTTTAGACGTGGTGCCAGCTGTCATCTCTCTGCGGCCTCGGTCGTTACTGAGACCTGAGCCCTCAACCCGTGTCCCTCCCTAAGCCTGCTCACTCACCCAGTACACCCCAAACTCTAATCCAAGTTTCTGGCACTACCTTCCTGGCAAGACTTTGGCAGTGCACGCCCCTCTGGCTGGCCACTGTAACTGCTCCCTTTGTCATGTAATTAAATCGATTAGTGAAAGATATGAAGCTAAGGGATCTGGAGAAGTGGGAGCAGTGTTCCATACGCTGCGCTAAAGCTGTTTCTGCATTAGCCACAGCCAGCAGCAAACATTGACCTTTACTTAAACACAGGCGACTATATTTTTGCCTTTCTAATTTATATTTTTGCCTTTAACTATTTTTGACCCTTCCTAATATTCTTTTTGGACTCCTCACAACTGTTCAATTGCTAGACCTGGCAGAATAGGGGTCCTTGCCAAATATATACTATCCAGTGTGCTTTTAGGCATCTGTATCAGCTCAGATTTGTACTTACTGCAGCTAGGATGCAGCGAGTACATCTTGTCTATCTGTACTCAGGATAAGGGACATTGAGTGTGGTTTGAAATTAATAGCATTTATTTAGCATTAGATTCTATATCAAGATCAGACTTTATCAGGTTGTCACACATCTTCCAGAGGGAAAAACTGAGAAAATTTACTTACAGGTGCAGTAGGCAAGATTTTTTCAATATAATTTTCTAAATTGCTAAATTTGCTCATTACATTCCAGCAGCTATCAATAAATCAAGTGTTCTGAGAAAAAATCTGGTTTATGTGAGTGTCCTGGGCTCTGTACTAGGCTGTCAAAAAAATCTCAAGCCGGTCTTCCAAAAACCAACCAATCAGGGCTAGCTATGTAGCTACCAATCAGTGCAACTATCTACAAGCAAAAGATCCTCCTGGTAGAATTAACCCCTCCCTGTCTGCCTGTCTCTGCGTGTGCACTGGAGCATAATTTGGTGGGAGGGGTTTAGGAGAGAGATAGGAGGGAGAAGGGCAAAAAAGTATTTTTGCCTTGTATATTTTCAAACTTGCCTACTGCAGCTTTAAGCGAATGTGGGAAAAACTATAAGAATTATTCCTTGACCCCTTAAAACTAAGTGAATCATTGTGACTCAGGTCCCATAATGTTAGTTAATCTGCAGTATAATGTTAATGTTAATAATGTTAATCTGCACTAAAAATTAATGACAGCTGATATTTAACCGCGCCCCCAGCTCAGCTGCGCTCGGTGCAGGAGGAGATGGACAGCTTGGAGGAGGAGAAGGAGAGCGAGCTGGTGGAGGCGCAGGAGGAGCTGCGAACGGCGCAGGAGGAGGTGCTGGAGCTGCAGCAGGCGGCCGAGGAGGCGGCGGCAGAGCGGGAGAACGACATTGCCAGCCTGCAGGAGGAGCTGTGCCGGCTGCGCGCTGAGCTGCAGCGTCTGCACGCCACCACGCAGGAGTACGAGCTGGAGATCACCACGCTGCGCGCCGAGATCACCATGAAGAGCCAGAGGAGGGTAGAGGAGAGGAGAGAGGGTGAGCGACTCAGTATTTCAACACAACCACAATCCCCTACGGTACTATATATCCCTCACGACTTACTATCCACTATCGTACTACAGGTGCAGCTCAAAAAATTAGAATATCGTGAAAAAGTTCAATATTTTTTGTCACTCATGTCAGAAAGTAAAACTCATATATTATATAGATTCATTACACATAGAGTGAAATATTTCAAGCCTTTATTTCTGGTAATTTTGATGATTATGGCTTACAGCTAATGAAAACCCAAATTCAGTGTCTCAGAAAATTAGAATATTACATAAAATCAATAAAAAAGGATATTTTAAACAGAAATGTCAGCCTTCTGAAAAGTATGTTCATTTCTATGCACTCAATACTTGGTTGGGGCTCCTTTTGCATTAATTACTGCATCAATGCGGCGTGGCATGGAGGCGATCAGCCTGTGGCACTGCTGAGGTGTAATGGAAGCCCAGGTTGCTTTGATAGCAGCCTTCAGGTCGTCTGCATTGTTGGGTCTGGTGTCTCTCATCTTCCTCTTGACAATTCTCTATGGGGTTCAGGTCAGGCGAGTTTGCTAGCCAATCAAGCACAGTAATACCATGGTCATTGAACCAGCTTTTGGTACTTTTGGCAGTGTGGGCAGGTGCCAAGTCCTGCTGGAAAATGAAATCAGCATCTCCATAAAGCTTGTCAGCAAAAGGAAGCATGAAGTGCTCTAAAACTTCCTGGTAGATGGCTGCGTTGACTGTGGACTTCAGAAAACACAGTGGACATGGCACCCCAAATCAGCACTGACTGTGGAAACTTCACACTGGACTTCAAGCAACGTGGATTCTGTGCCTCTCCACTCTTCCTCCAGACTCTGGGACCTTGATTTCCAAATGAAATGCAAAATTTACTTTCATCTGAAAAGAGGACTTTGGACCACTGAGCAACAGTCCAGTTCTTTTTCTCCTTAGCCCAGGTAAGACGCTTCTGACGTTGTCTCTGGTTCAGGAGTGGCTTGACACGAGGAATGCGACATTTGTAGCCCATGTCCTGGATTCGTCTGTGCGTGGTGGCTCTTGATGCACTGACTCCAGCCTCAGTCCACTCCTTGTGAAGCTCCCCCAAATTCTTGAATGGATTTTGCTTGACAATCCTCTCAAGGCTGCGGTTATCCCTGTTGCTTGTGCACCTTTTCCTACCACACTTTTTGCTTCCACTCAACTTTCTATGAATATGCTTGGATACAGCACTCTGTGAACAACCATCTTCTTTAGCAATGACCTTTTGTGGCTTACCCTCCTTGTGGAGGGTGTCAATGACTGTCTTCTGGACATCTGTCAAGTCAGCAGTCTTCCCCATGATTGTGTAGCCTACTGAACCAGACTGAGAGACCATTTAAAGGTTCAGGAAACCTTTGCAGGTGTTTTGAGTTAATTAGCTGATTAGAGTGTGACACCATGAGTTTCCAATATTGAACTTTTTCACAATATTCTAATTTTCTGAGACACTGAATTTGGGTTTTCATTAGCTGTAAGCCATAATCATCAAAATTACAAGAAATAAAGGCTTGAAATATTTCACTCTATGTGTAATGAATCTATATAATATATGAGTTTCACTTTCTGAAATGACTGACAAAAAATATTGAACTTTTTCATGATATTCAAATTTTTTGAGCTGCACCTGTATATATCCCTCACGACTCACTATGCCACAATCCCCTACCGTACTATATATCCCTCATGACTCACTATCCACTACGGAACTGTATTTCACTCTCCATCAGCGCAACCATACTTCACTGTCATACTATTTCTTTCTGTCAGCCAATCCCAAACCACTTCCCCAATATATTACTCTGTAACTCACAAAGCACTCCTTTCCTGTATTTAACTCTTCACCAATAATGCTGCACTGACTGCATATCGTTCTTGGCAAATCACACTGCATTACCCAAATTTATATCACCCTCCATCAAATCCATCCTATCTAGTAAGGTTTAGTCAATAAAATTCTCTCTCCCTCAAAACTCGGGAGATTCCTCTACTGCGGCAATATACGTACACAAGTTAGACCAACAGTGGAAAAACCACAGCAATCACATATTCCAATGCTTATTTTACAAGAATTACGTAATTTAATTCATCGAGAAATTGTTTTTATTATTTTACTTAATTATTTCTACTGAAATACTTATTCCAGCTGGCAAAATGTGGTTATTATAAGAATATAAGAAATTATAGGTGGTTATTATAGGTATAAGAAAACTGGCGCAACAGGCCAAGAGCTGAGAATGTTTTGCAAAACCAGATTGAACTTTTCTGGGCAAACTGCTCATCTGTCTTAAATTGCATTGACTCATGGGATTGAAAGTCAACTGGCAATTAAACAAATATTAAGCTTAATTCTGCAGTTGGCTTTAAAGAAAAAGCAACTGGATGTTTTTCTCACACATTTTATTCACAGTGACGTATTTTATATATCTTCCGAAAATCAAAATAGAGCCACTGAGGATGTGTGAGTCTTGTTTTTTATATTGGCTTGCTTCTTTGTACTGTCATCTCAAAGGGAATTGATTTGGTCCAGAAAAGTACCACAGTAAAATACTGTGAACACATTCGGGGTTAAATGATAAAAGCCATCTAAATAAAAATCAATACCATGAACCGAGGAGCTGGTGATTTAGAAATGCATCCACAACATCTTACCAAAAAGTTTTTTTAAATCTTAATACTGATTATGCACTCCCATATAATTGTTCTACATTGAAAAATGAGACAATGGGAGACTGGCCTTTTTTCTCTGTTCTCAGCTGTTCCATATAAAAGCGGCAAATGGGTCGGGTTCATTTGCCCCGCAGTATTCCTGTGTGAACAGTATAAGCGATGGCAGGCTGGCTCAGAGACTGATTTCACAGCACTGTGGATCATGGTGGTCAGACTTCGAGCTTGTGAAGCCTGCAGGCAACACATTTACTAAACTATAGTGTGCAAACAATCATGCTGCATGTGGCTGAAGTAAGAATGCATGTTGGAAAGATTTCCACAACTTGCTAAAGTTACGAGAGAGAAATTTGGTTGGTATGTAGCCAAAACTGAAAATAAGGAAATATGAGATTGAGAGAGGGGGAGAGAAAGAGAGCGATAGGGAGAGAGGGAGAGAAAGAGAAAGAATGTGCGTCTCACAAAGGAAACCCCATATTTGACATTCATCTGTAGTCTTGAGTTCTTACAACCGGAAAACCCACCTCCGTTACAATAACCGAGGGGCTAAAAATGGTTGAACAAGAAATAAGCCTGTTAAAATGCACACAAATAAAAGTAAAAAGTTATTGAGAGTGCAAAAAGCAAAAAAAAAAAGGCTATATTGTAAAACAAAATTGAGCATTCTCCCAATTGACCAATGTAGATACTATAGAATACCAAGTCCCATAAACAAGGGTCAGTTTCTCTTTAATTACTGATTTCCGAATGCATGAAAATGTTTCAAACGCGACAGAGGAGAATCTAAAATGATCCACATAGTGGAATCACCACAAGAGCGGAAACAGATCCGCGAAAGGAGAAGGGAAGAATACCTCTTGTTCTCAGTACGAGAGAGCACTAAACGGAGGTAACAGAAATAGAGGACAAATAATAGAAAGAATGAGAAACAACCTCAGCCGTGAATAAGCGGCAACCAACGAAACCATGACACCACCATGGCAACGAGTAGCTTACACACAAATGACGGACCACAAGACGACAAAGTAGCCACAAACCTACAAGCAGCTTATTACCGAAATTATCCTTTTGGAAACAAGTAGTTTGTCAGCTACTTGCATGATCAAAAAGTGACGTATAAAAGACAAATATGCTTGCGCAAAGTTAAAACCGGCTTTTAAACGGAGAACTACGCGGAAATGCAAGTAGAAAATCCCCCCCTCGTTTTATACAGAGCTGCCTTATTTTTGCACCGGGATAGCGTCCTGGTCGGGTTTTCCCTTTCGCCCGGTCATTATCCGTTTTACCTGTGTCAGGCCTCTGGCTCTACATAAGCCCGGCTCTTCCTGTTTCCGGTGCTTGAGTATCGTTGTTGTTACACTCTAAGCCAGATATCAAGGTATAGGTTCAGACGACCTCTTTACTTTTATTTTAAAAGTAACGTGGTACTTGCCTTAGGGCTTCATATCTCTTTCGGAGTTATTCGTCCTCCACACTCCTTCCCTCCCTCACAGAAACTAAATCCAAGAAAGAGCTTCAGTACGGCAGCAAAGCTGGCAACCTGCATGAAGTTAGCCAAAGGGAACAAAAGAGCATGAAGTTAGCCAAAGGGAACAAAAGAGCATGAAGTTAGCCAAAGGGAACAAAAGAGCATGAAGTTAGCCAAAGGGAACACAAGAGCATGAAGTTAGCCAAAGGGAACAAAAGAGCATGAAGTTAGCCAAAGGGAACAAAAGAGCATGAAGTTAGCCAAAGGGAACAAAAGAGCATGAAGTTAGCCAAAGGGAACAAAAGAGCATGAAGTTAGCCAAAGGGAACAAAAGAGCATGAAGTTAGCCAAAGGGAACAAAAGAGCACGAAGTTAGCCAAAGGGAACAAAAGAGCATGAAGTTAGCCAAAGGGAACACAAGAGCATGAAGTTAGCCAAAGGGAACAAAAGAGCATGAAGTTAGCCAAAGGGAACAAAAGAGCATGAAGTTAGCCAAAGGGAACAAAAGAGCATGAAGTTAGCCAAAGGGAACAAAAGAGCATGAAGTTAGCCAAAGGGAACACAAGAGCATGAAGTTAGCCAAAGGGAACACAAGAGCATGAAGTTAGCCAAAGGGAACAAAAGAGCATGAAGTTAGCCAAAGGGAACAAAAGAGCATGAAGTTAGCCAAAGGGAACACAAGAGCATGAAGTTAGCCAAAGGGAACACAAGAGCATGAAGTTAGCCAAAGGGAACAAAAGAGCATGAAGTTAGCCAAAGGGAACAAAAGAGCATGAAGTTAGCCAAAGGGAACAAAAGAGCATGAAGTTAGCCAAAGGGAACAAAAGAGCATGAAGTTAGCCAAAGGGAACACAAGAGCATGAAGTTAGCCAAAGGGAACACAAGAGCATGAAGTTAGCCAAAGGGAACAAAAGAGCATGAAGTTAGCCAAAGGGAACAAAAGAGCATGAAGTTAGCCAAAGGGAACACAAGAGCATGAAGTTAGCCAAAGGGAACACAAGAGCATGAAGTTAGCCAAAGGGAACACAAGAGCATGAAGTTAGCCAAAGGGAACACAAGAGCATGAAGTTAGCCAAAGGGAACACAAGAGCATGAAGTTAGCCAAAGGGAACACAAGAGCATGAAGTTAGCCAAAGGGAACACAAGAGCATGAAATTAGCCAAAGGGAACACAAGGGCATGAAGTTAGCCAAAGGGAACAAAAGAGCATGAAGTTAGCCAAAGGGAACAAAAGAGCATGAAGTTAGCCAAAGGGAACACAAGAGCATGAAGTTAGCCAAAGGGAACACAAGAGCATGAAGTTAGCCAAAGGGAACACAAGAGCATGAAGTTAGCCAAAGGGAACACAAGAGCATGAAGTTAGCCAAAGGGAACACAAGAGCATGAAGTTAGCCAAAGGGAACACAAGAGCATGAAGTTAGCCAAAGGGAACACAAGAGCATGAAGTTAGCCAAAGGGAACACAAGAGCATGAAGTTAGCCAAAGGGAACACAAGAGCATGAAGTTAGCCAAAGGGAACAAAAGAGCATGAAGTTAGCCAAAGGGAACACAAGAGCATGAAGTTAGCCAAAGGGAACACAAGAGCATGAAGTTAGCCAAAGGGAACACAAGAGCATGAAGTTAGCCAAAGGGAACAAAAGAGCATGAAGTTAGCCAAAGGGAACAAAAGAGCATGAAGTTAGCCAAAGGGAACACAAGAGCATGAAGTTAGCCAAAGGGAACAAAAGAGCATGAAGTTAGCCAAAGGGAACAAAAGAGCATGAAGTTAGCCAAAGGGAACAAAAGAGCATGAAGTTAGCCAAAGGGAACAAAAGAGCATGAAGTTAGCCAAAGGGAACAAAAGAGCATGAAGTTAGCCAAAGGGAACAAAAGAGCATGAAGTTAGCCAAAGGGAACAAAAGAGCATGAAGTTAGCCAAAGGGAACACAAGAGCATGAAGTTAGCCAAAGGGAACACAAGAGCATGAAGTTAGCCAAAGGGAACACAAGAGCATGAAGTTAGCCAAAGGGAACAAAAGAGCATGAAGTTAGCCAAAGGGAACACAAGAGCATGAAGTTAGCCAAAGGGAACACAAGAGCATGAAGTTAGCCAAAGGGAACACAAGAGCATGAAGTTAGCCAAAGGGAACACAAGAGCATGAAGTTAGCCAAAGGGAACACAAGAGCATGAAGTTTGCCAAAGGGAACACAAGAGCATGAAGTTAGCCAAAGGGAACAAAAGAGCATGAAGTTAGCCAAAGGGAACACAAGAGCATGAAGTTAGCCAAAGGGAACAAAAGAGCATGAAGTTAGTCAAAGGGAACAAAAGAGCATGAAGTTAGCCAAAGGGAACACAAGAGCATGAAGTTAGCCAAAGGGAACACAAGAGCATGAAGTTAGCCAAAGGGAACAAAAAAGCATGAAGTTAGCCAAAGGGAACAAAAGAGCATGAAGTTAGCCAAAGGGAACAAAAAAGCATGAAGTTAGCCAAAGGGAACAAAAGAGCATGAAGTTAGCCAAAGGGAACAAAAAAGCATGAAGTTAGCCAAAGGGAACAAAAGAGCATGAAGTTAGCCAAAGGGAACAAAAAAGCATGAAGTTAGCCAAAGGGAACAAAAGAGCATGAAGTTAGCCAAAGGGAACACAAGAGCATGAAGTTAGCCAAAGGGAACAAAAGAGCATGAAGTTAGCCAAAGGGAACACAAGAGCATGAAGTTAGCCAAAGGGAACAAAAAAGCATGAAGTTAGCCAAAGGGAACAAAAAAGCATGAAGTTAGCCAAAGGGAACAAAAAAGCATGAAGTTAGTCAAAGGGAACAAAAGAGCATGAAGTTAGTCAAAGGGAACAAAAGAGCATGAAGTTAGCCAAAGGGAACACAAGAGCATGAAGTTAGCCAAAGGGAACAAAAAAGCATGAAGTTAGCCAAAGGGAACAAAAGAGCATGAAGTTAGCCAAAGGGAACAAAAGAGCATGAAGTTAGTCAAAGGGAACAAAAGAGCATGAAGTTAGTCAAAGGGAACAAAAGAGCATGAAGTTAGCCAAAGGGAACACAAGAGCATGAAGTTAGCCAAAGGGAACACAAGAGCATGAAATTAGTCAAAGGGAACAAAAGAGCATGAAGTTAGCCAAAGGGAACAAAAGAGCACGAGCCAGAGAACGCAAATACATATGCTCTCAGAAATCTAGCACAGGTGATTGTAATTTCCAATCAATCTCAGGTGAGCAGAGGGAAACGCGTTAGCATACAAAATAATTAGAAGGGCGCACTCGTGAAGCAGCATAGGGACGAAACAACACTTCAGTTCAGACCTTTGATGAGAATCATGTGCAGGCTCTGGGGAAGCACGAGGATTCACTGACATGACCCACTGCAGAGCTCTTTCAGCGGGATGCAGCTGTTAATCACATTACATGCACGCTTGAACTGTGGATTGCAGGAAAAGTGGACACACACTCTTTTCCTTAAACAAAGCAAAACGGCATATGACCAACATAACCCAATCTTGGGACAGACGAAGGCTTTCCAGTTCTCCATTTACTGTTCCATGCAGCATTATTCCTTCCTTTGTTCGCCATCTGATTGGCCCTTGCTTTCACTGGGAGGGTTCACTTTCACTTTATCTCCCTTTCACTCTCCCTCTATCACCCTGGGCTTCCCTGGCTCACGGCACTCTCTCACTCTTTCTCTCTCTCATCGCTGAGTATCGACTACCCTGTGTCAACCTTCTCTTCTGACACTTGTTCATTTAGTACTCATCAATTCATGGGATAGCAGGTCCTTATCACCCTGCAATCCCAATGTTTCTGAGAGGTTTTGAGAGCTATATAATTATTGTTAGAATAGAATAGAATGTACTTTATTGATGGCCAGTGGGGCAATTCTTCTTCCCGCCAGCAGCAGACATACAATGATTTTAAACCGGTAATTGATATGTACATAAAAAATTAAATGCAAAGAGCTCTTTTGGCTTATGGCATAATCTTCACTACAGTAGTTCAAATATAAAGTGGTATCCAATGGTTTGTTAATGTATAAATCATAAACCTACCCATACAAAACAGAGATACTGTACATTCAGAGCTCTAAACTCACCTTTTACAAAACTCAAGTGTTTATACCAAGCCACAAGCACCACCCACTTTGAAGCTGGAAAAGCCTGTGGTTATCCGCAAGTAATTACAGGAATAAATCAGGGATGTTGCTGGTTACAGGAAATGAATAAACTTCAGCCAACAACATCTCAACCATGTCCTGTAAATGGGCCACCTGTGACTAAAATCATTGGCAAGAAAAGGCCGTGCAAAATTACGAGACTCTTGTTAGACCCTTGCTGCGTATTTATTAAGCAATTGTTCTACTTAACATTTCTTTGAAACCACACAGCCAGCACTACTACACACATAATCCGGTGTAGCGTGTGAAGTTGGAGTTGCAAATTCCATGCCAGTCGGGGCCTGGTGTGTGGCTTAGGAAATCTGAATATACCATTCTTCTCAAAATGGTGTCCAGAATAAGCACAGAAATAGAGAATAAACAGGTACCTGATTTTATATAGAATTTCAGCAGTCTTTCTCAGCACCAGAAAAATATATGAATTGGACCAGATGATGATCATTTTGTAACAATCACTGTGGGCTGGGTTCCTCTCTCTCCATGTGCTCATCTTTTCCGGGGTGTTTCTCCATCCCTGTGATTTTGATTCCTCTCTGTGTCCTCTCGCGTCAGGTGATGTGGGCCAGCTGAAGGAGGAGTGTCGCACGCTGAAGGACGAGTGTCAAGCCCTGAAAGATGATAACAGACAGCTGTCTGAGAGGCTGCAGCTACTGCAGCTACAAAGGAAAGGGTGAGGGGCCATGCTGCCTGTCTTCAGTGTGTCAATCAAAAGCTCTGCTGCATTTAGTGCATGCTGTGCTACAACAGTATTCGGTTTCTTGATTGTAGCTAGTCACCCATTTCCCTTTCTTCCCTTTATTTCACATTCACACATCAGTTCACCATTCACAGTCTTCATATATAGATAGAATATGACTTCTGCGCTATAGTATATATGCTCCAATTTATCGCCTTTAACTATGAAACACATGGGAATATTATGCACCTTTTTACTTCCTGCAACATTGCTTGTTTTACTAAGATCTAACCAGGGACCTGTTTGTTATATCATTTGACAAAATCCAATGCATCAGAACCACAGCCCATTACTTGAGAGGCCTTCAATGATCAGATACACTGAATACAGATTATCCCCATCTTTGGAGGATAGTCGATACATTAAAATATTCTAGGTTCAAAAATGACTCGATAGCCTACATACTTATGTATCACACTTGATTGTGATTAGAAATGGGTTTTTGTAGATTTGTTTACTTGTTGCTATTGCTATTGAGCTTTGCTTGGGGCATCAGTCAACCTGTAAAAAATCCACTGTAAATATTAAGATTCGACAAAGGCAAGGTCATTCTTATAACCCTCTAATCCAGCTCTGGAGGTTGTAAAATCACAGGCAATATGTACATTTCTTATCAGAATAGATTTGTTCAGATGTTCAGTTTTTAGACTTCAGAGGCCCTTTGTCCATGGGGCATAGACAGCTCAAATTATGTGTTTAGATTCTGGACTAAAGCCTTTGAATTTGTCACATGGTAGAAATGACACCAGCCATTCAATGGAATAAACAAATCTTTCATCTTTATTTTTGTGGTGGGAAATTCCACCCCCAAGACATTCCTGCCCTTCAGGTGTGGAGTTGCATAGTTCCCTGTCATTTTCCTGTTTTATAACAAATTACTATTCCTCTTGACAGCTGTGTGATCTCATGAAAACTCGCTAATAATCAATACAGCACAGCACAGATAATACATTACTTTATAATTATACAGTGCAGCAGATAACACGGTGTGAGTAGTTTAGACTTGTGTGATACACGCATAGACACATATACGCACAAACACTCATGTACACACATATGCTCAGCACAATAACACACACATACAGCATAATAACATGCATTCATTGTGGTTACATACACTCATCATAATAATGGACAAGTATAATGCACATGATACATTTTTTGTTATTTTGGTTCTGTACTCTAGCACTTCGAGTTTGAAAGAATACAATGACATATTGGATGAACCGTTTAGAATTTATAGAACCTTTTGTACATAGTCCCCTCATGGACACATACTTTCTTCAGCTTATTACCCCACAGAAGGACAAGTCTAATTTTGAAGGGCCTCAAAAAATATTGGACAGTTTAACATAATGTAGAGTAAAGTAATCATTTTGAATATTTGGTCACATATCCTTTGCATGCCATGACTTCCTGATGTCTGTGATCCAACAATATCAAAAGACTCTTGATATCTTATTTTATGGTACTCCTACAAGCGATACTATAACCTCTCTGCATTTGAATGGATTTCTATGGGAATTGGGCGGTGGGACACAAAGGGTCTGACATATCTGAGGTATCAAACTAGCCTCAAACCATCACTCTGCTGCCAGATATGCAGTAGATATGGATGGATAACTTGAAGGGTTTTTTCTCCTGATTTTTTCATAGAGTTCAAAAGAAACATTTGTCAGGAGAAACAACCTTTAAAGTGATCCATCCATATCTACTGCATATCTGGCAGCAGAGTGATGGTTTGTGGCTAGTTTGATATCTCAGACCCTAGATGACTTACAGCCATTTCACCAACCGTGTATTCCATACTTTTCCAGCATAATTTCCAGCTGAATGTAGTCCCACCCCCCAATTCCCATAGACACATTCACATTTTATCCATTCAAACTCAAAGTGCTAGAGTACAGAACCAAAATAACAAAAAATGTGTCACTGTCCAATTAATTATGGTGCTCACTGTGTATATACTTTCATTACACTTTTGGTTTGATTGTTCAATCAATTTTATTCTTATATTTTGTAAAGCACCTTGTGATGCATACTATGTACAACAGGTGTTATAGAAATAATGTTATTATTATCAGGTGCTATAGAAATAAAGTAATTATTATTATTATCATGACCATCATCAATAAGCTGTGCTCTGATGCAAAGATGCCTGCTTCCCCACTCTGGACAGCTCCAATGACGTGTACCTAGCCCTAAAGGAGGAGGACGAGATGGAGGAGGGGGGAACGCAAACGACTGGCAGGAAGGACGTGGGGGGCGGGTCCGACGACGAGCCGACGGAGGACCACAGGGCTGGCAGCTACATGAGCATGACCCAGACTAAAAGCAACTGCCGACTGGTGGACGCCTCCATCCAGAAGAACATTTCTTTTGAGGGGAAGCCTGTGACCCCCACGAGCTGGAACGGGGGCTTTGCTGAGGTCTTCTCCCTCCGAGACCAGCTGAAGCAGGCTGAGGAGAGGGCTTCGCAGGTGCAGAGGGAGGTGATTGTCTTTTATTTGCTGCCAAATTTTATACATTAGGCTACAAGATTCACGAGTTATGAGTATACATAAAGCTTCACATAGGATCACTTTGGAAAGGCAGAAGAAGACCAGAGGTTCTAAACTCATCATGAATTCATTGGTTCCTGTGACCCTCCCCTTCATAAAATGTGGCCGAACATATGTTCAAACATGGAATTAAAATGTTTTCAATCTAAGTCGTAGACATAACTGGATGTAGACTGTACAGTATTTGGTGGACCGCATGTAACACCAAACATGTAACGCAGGTCCTACTCAACCCCATTCATAACCCACCAGAGGGTCCTCCTCAACCCCACCCATAACCCACCAGAGGGTCCTCCTCAACCCCACCCATAACCCACCAGAGGGTCCTCCTCAACCCCACTCATAACCTACTAGAGCGTACTCCTTAACCCCACCCATAACCCACCAGAGGGTCCTCCTCAACCCCACCCATAACCCACCCGAGTTTGGGAATCTTCTTCTCTTACAGCAGCAAATCTCTTCATTGGCCCTACCAGCAATAGGTGTCATGGAATTTATGTGATTGCCCCTGTGCATTTGTCTATCTAAAGACTGCTTTGGACCCTTTCAGACCCTGTGCACATTGACTTGTTTGGCCTTTATAAAAAATGTTTTGTGACTTATAGTTGATTGACCCTAGTGTACACACTGAATGATTTACCAAAATAATAACAATTAAAGATTTGCCATGAAATGTCTTTTTTAATTGAATCTCATTTCTGGTTCCATTTAGGGTGGGAAAAAAGCATAGTTGTATTTTTCCCATCCCTGGAACATATTTCAGGTCTGAAGGGGTGGTTAAGGCTGCTGTGCCTAATTGTTGATAGTGACCAAAATATTCAATCTACCAAGAGACTCTCTGGGTAATATTATAATGCGGCATTGTATATTGTCACTTTTTTTTTTCTTTCCGTATTCAAATTTAAAAATTGTATTTGTCTTGAAGAACACATTGAGGGTGTGCACCCTCATTTTCAATGGTGCCGAGGTACAATTAAAAGACAATTTTTTAAAAAGAAAGAAAGAAATTGAAAATTAAATAGAAAATAAAAAATTTAATCAAATAAATAAATAAAATAGGAATAGACAATGTCAGTTAAAGCAATTACATTCAACATCAACAAGAAATAGGAGAATTAGATTGTCCCAACTAAAGGCATTCAAACTCAACAAGAGATAAATGATCGTATTATCCTCATCTTGGTCTCCCCTCTCTTTAACTCTCTCTCCTCCTTTTCTCTCCCTCTCCCTTGCTTTTTTCTCTCTCCCCCTCTCTTCCATTTCTGTCTGTCTGTCTCGCTCACAATTTTCTTCACTTCCTCTCTCTCTCACTCAGTGTGATGGGTTGAAGGAGGAGCTTCAGGAGCTTCAGGGTCTGTATGACTGCAGTCAGCGTGCGAGGGCGGAGCTGGAGAGTGAGCTGCAGCGCTACCGAGAGGAACTGGACAGGCTGATGGGGAAGAAGGCACAGGTGAGGCATCGCGAGGGTCAGAGGTCACAGAACAGACAGATGCTCATAATAGCCGTGGAGCTTTCTTCTCTTAGCATCTGACGGCATTTCTGTGGCTCATCCCAGGATGTGATGTGTCCACTTGTCTCTGCCTGTACTGGTTAAAATGTGTTTAGATTGGTTGCAACAAGGAAGTGGTTGGTCGTTCATCTTCTCCCTTCAGTACACTCGCAAGTGTATGTGTAATACTGATCACAGTTGCCATAGCATGGGAGTGACAGACAGCTGGGGAAGAGTGCACGGCCATACTCACTGTGATAGAAGGGAGCCCACACAGCAAAAATGGTGGTGTACAGTACACCCTCTGTTGTTAAATGAACACCAGCAGTGTTGGATTTACACTTGCATTTTTGCTCTGCTGAGGGGAAAAATCAGGGAAGAAGATCACGTGCTTTGCTGTGGGGATGGAAGACATTTTGATTTGATTTTTTCCCCCCAAAAACACAGTTTGGCAAGTTCAGCAATCACCAAAATGTGTTTGTGAAGAAACTGGGTAACATGTGGCAAATGTTGATTGAATCACAGCCATACAAGGAGATTGAGAAAATGTATTAATTGGGACAGGCTGAACAATATCTCCAGATGTTAAAATTGTTTGACTGTTTAACAAGGTTTTTTCTTACAGTTCTTTTGCCTTTGTGACACATGTGCAATGTGTACTGCTTTTTAATGAATCTAAATAATGATGACAGCCATAATTTCACTGTTGCATCTTGTGGTGTCACACGCCATCTCTGCTGAATTTGTGGCCGCGGCAGCAGTGCTAATGTCCTGTCGCTAATGTCTGTTGCCTGTGCCCTCTCTCTGGGGCCTGGTTCCTCTCACCGTCCTTCGCGTTCGTGTCGAGCAGCATGTCTGCGTCATGTCCAGCTGTCCCTGTGCGCATGGCCCTGACCGCTGTTCCGTCACCGTCTTATCTATTCTCAACAAAGTGTCCCTCTCATAAATGACTGCAATATAAAAGTGTTGGAATTTAAATACGTCCCTCTCTTTCATCTGCAAGATCTGCCTCAGGTAGTAACAAGCCATAAAGCCTTGCGAAGATGCATCTGATTTTGTTTGCCTTGTTTTATTGCCAGTTTTCCCCTGTGGTACTAACATAATATTAATAATAATAAACGTAAATAAAAAAAGTAAATACATTTTGACATTTTAGAATTTTGCATGGTACTGCATCCGCGTTTCCACTAGTTGCAACAATAGCAAAAAGAAATAATTCCTAATTACAAATTAGTGAAGCCCATTTATTACTGGGCAGCAATATATATTTACAGATCATGTAACCATACTTACAGTGTATATTGTTAACTTCATATTTAGTAGGACCACACAAACTACCAACGAGGATTCTAGCAGTCAAATTACATAATAACAAGAAAACATAGAATAAGGGCCAAACACATTGTTGAATGTGACTGTGAATGTAGCCGTCTGGTTTCACACCTGTACCACGTCACTCATCTGTCCCCCATAGCTTTAGATTAATTTGTGATTAGCCCATCCCCCACACCACTCTACAGACCTCTTCTCCCAGGGTTCTTCTGGCTGAGAGGAGGGGCCTCAGCTAATATGCTGGTAAGTGCTTTTGTCATTATCCTAGCAACAGGCAAGACAACTACTACTTGGGATCCAAACTGAAATAACATATGTAACATACAGTACTTTCTCTATGGGAGCAAAAGTGCTGTTTGAATATGCAGAATTCAAAAGAAAGATACATGCTGATGAAGGACAGAACATTAAAATGTGTGTTCAATAATTATCTACAAAGTTGTTGATAAACTTTAGATTATGAAAAGATTAATAAAAATGTACTTCAGACGAGAAGTATTTGAATGTTTATGTATATATGTTATGTACCTGTTATAACACAAACATGCAATTTGCTGTATTTTGTCTTGAAAATGATATGATAAATATTAGGTCCTGAAGCAGCTAATGAGGCAGTCTTTTCTGTAGCACAGGCCTAGTTATTGCGGTTTGAGCATAGCACTGTAGTGAAATGGAATAGCAGTCTTGGAATATGGTATAGGTGAGAATGGTGCATGGTTTTCAAAAGCTTAATTAGGGTTTTTCTGTCCAATTAATATTTTGGATTGGATCCAAAGGTGCCGTTGCTAGGGAACCTGACATCACACTTTACCAGCAAATAGGAGCTTCAGCTGGGAGGGGGAACCTGGTTAGTGCGGTCAGAGATTCTTTAATGGCAAGATGGAAACCTTGGCTGTTGCTTCTGTCCTCTCTATGAGCTGGAAACCTTGACCGTTCTATAGGGAGATGCTTTGTTGAAGACCACAAGAACTGTGCTAGCATGCTAACACAAATAGCACATTTCATGTTGGAATTCCTGGAAGCAGAGAGCTGAAGAAGGAAGTAAAGTTAAAACAGCATAGGTTCCCATCTTGTCATTACAAATCTTTGGAGCTGTCCTAATCAGTCTCTTTCTGTTTCTCCCCTCCCTACATTGTCTCTCGTTCCATTATTTTGTATTTTTATATCATATACCCATTTGTGTTTATGCATCTATGTATTTATACCCCACAACACTGACCTTGTCATCCACTTTGTATGAAAACTCAACCAATATGATAATTTTTATGATTATCTATCTATCTATCTATCTATCTATCTATCTATCTAATCATTCCTTTATCTATTGTTTACATACATTTATTTACTTATTTACCTGATCATATTTTATTTATCTATTACTCTATCTATATACCTACCATTCCATATGTAATTGTTTCTTTTTTTGTCTTTTACTCTCTTGCCTTTTCATTTTTATTTTATTTTCTCACCTCCTCCTCCTCATCCTCATCCTCCTTTCTCCATCCCCCACAATCCCTTGTTTTTCCTCAGAAGTCCACTCCCTCGTCTGAGCCCCCTGTTCTCTCCATCCCCTTCATAGGAATGATTGTAATAGTGGCCCTGATTTGGTGTTGGTGGTCGGAGCTCTCATCGTAGAGAGGAAAAGGTATGAGTATGCCTTTATTCATCTTCCCAGAAGACCAGGGACTCAAATAAAGAAAAGATCCATCCCCTTAATGACACCCTTTCTGAGTATCAGAAGCAAAGCTGAAATTACAACCCTCATAACTGGGTGACTACAAAGTAATTACAGTACATATATAAGTAGCCAGTTATTGATGTAAACAATGTTATAGAGCTTGTATTATTACATATAGAGTCCGGGGCTGAGTTGGATTTAGATTAAGCTGGGATAGAAGACAGCATATTTAATTACACAGACTGTAGATTGTATTGTGTAACAGGCATACTTACATTGTAGTTACACATGATCACATTTGCATATAGCTGTGAGTACATTTGCAATTAAGTCAGTCAGCATACCGCTGTCTGGTGTGTTTCAATACATAAATGGATATGACTACACAAGTTTAAATGCCATTCTGATAAGACACACAGGCATGTTTTGATGAGGGAAATGAGGGAAGTCAACATTCTGTGCATTTCCCCCTTTGTAGAATCTGTGGTATGGTTTTATATTTGTAGATAGCTTACTCTTAGCTCTGAATGCTATGTGCTACTGGAAAGAGGCCCTTGCCTGTCATATAACATTCATTGCAGTGCTGGTTTTCACTGCAGTATACATGTCTTAGGTTTTCTGTCTCTGTAATACTAGCCCCAAATGGGGTGAAACAGACCATTAGTTAAACCCTGCAGAGAGATTACTTATAAATCTAATGAGGAAAATGCAGAGGCAAAACAGAAAGATGAAGATGAAGTTTTGCATTGAAGGAGACAGTCACAAACAACAACTCCTCCTCTTTGTATTTCAAAGTGCTTTGTTCGGTCTAAATGGGACCCCATTGAAATTAATGACAATTTTATAATTTTATAATAATTGTACTTACCCTTTATTTATAAAAATAACTGAGACCGAAAAAAGTTGCTTATGTGATATAAATTGGCGAATCTGCGCATCGTAAGACCAATTTATAAAGACCCCTTTGCACCAAAAGAATTATAAAAAACATAACCCCCATACCTAATGGGAGATGCCCTTTTAGTACCCTGGAATATTCAATTTTTTTACCACCTAGGTAAAAACAGGAATACGGATTTATTATGAAATAAAACATGTCAAACCCTGACTTTTTAAAAAACGGCTTTTTAAAGATAAGCGACAAGTTAATGCCTAGATATCGAAAAATTATTTATAATGCAATGGCATTCTCATAAATGTGCTCCTTCCCCCGCCTTATACTTGCCAACAGTTCCTTAAACACTCCTACATGTCCCATAGTTCCAAGACACCCATAAAATGTCATGTCAGCATTGGCGCCGCTTTTATTTTCTCCATGAAACCCGGGGTGCAGTCGTAGAAACCTGGAGAACAGACATGCAGCTGTTGCAACAAAAATAGGTGAGAAAACAAAATACATTTGTATAAATCACATGGAAAGCAACCCGCTGTTCACCAGTGCGCACCTCTGGCAAACAGGAATCAAACGAGGAAATATCAGTTAAGCCAAGGACAGCATTCCCTCCCCAACCATATGGGCACAGGGCACTACACCCAACAGCATATCAACAGCATATAACAGAGTATGACTTCTAATGATCCACTAGGTTATATTGATATCCTTATCCAAACAAATGGATACGGATTCGTAGATATCCTTATAGGGACAGAAAATGAGTTGGTTAGCACGGCCCGTTAATGACAAACATACAGATATTAACCCCACACTCACAGAGGTGTTACTCCCGACAGATTGTAAATGTGGCCATGTTACGTATTGGAATATGTGTGGTTATGTATTGGACCAACACACGCATGCCTGACACATTCAGTTGCAGAAAAACATGGCAATGTGCAATCATTTTTATGGCCCCACTCCAAATTGTAGAAAGTACTGTTTGAGCCAAAATGAATAATTCAACACTCTTCAGTACCTTGCTGAGAGTGAGTGCCAGCTACCAGCAAGCTCAATGCGGGAACAAACTCCCACTTTAACACAAATTGTTGCTAAATATGGATGAACGTCAGCGTAGGCCTCAGGGTAATGTTAAAGAGATGAAGTTTAGAAAGTGAAGATGTCTTTGGAATGAAGGTAAAAATGAATGACTTTGGAATAATGTGTATGATAACAGAGGATTAAAGGAGATATGTTGTTTTTGTGAGAGACTGTCATTGAGTTGAACGTGTGGAGTCGTACTGGGCGTTCTCTGGAATCACTGTTGTTCACATAAACACACAGTGTTAAAGGCATATTATGTATTTTTAGCCTTGCTGTGGTCCTGCGTTTACAATCAAATAAGTCTTCTCCTCCATCCTCAACCCCGCCCACGACTACTAATGTAGTTAACTGGATAGTTAGTGGTAACGTTACTTACAGAAAACACGCCAACTCCGCGTTGCTTTTCCCCCTCTGTGAACTGCAGCTGTTGCCATCGAGCTTCTTTGCTTCTGCCATTGAAGTGGCTAGCTACAAACCCTCCACTGAAGCCTGATCCCACCACACAGGTTCTGCAGCTATACCCAACCTTCCCCATACAGAAAAGGGTATCATGCCCAGAAACATCCCAAACACATATTAGAAGAAGAAATACAGGCAGAGGAGCGCGGATTCGGCAAATGTGCGCAAAGACAGAAATTGCCAGTGCATCATAGACATGACTGAAAATGGTTATTTTATAATATTTTCAAGGTGTAAATCCTGCAAAATATCTTAACCCCAGGCTCCAAATAATGGAACCGAGCTGTGTGTACGTGTGTCTGGTTTTTAATTATGTGTGTGAGTGCTTGTGTGAGGGCTGTGTGTACAGTTGTATGTCTATTTGTCTCTGGGTTTTGTGGGGTGTTTGCGACCTCTGACCACTGCTTCTACTGTCTCCAGGGGTGTGAGGGAGACTGGACTCCAGAGCTGGTGGTTGCCATGGCAGCTGCTGTGTTGCTGATTGTCCCCAGTTTGTCCAGAGCCTTGTCCTGACGAGCCAGCCACGTATGCCCCACGGTGATGACACGCCCCTCCCACCTCACTCCCATTGCCTCTCTCACGGAAGCTCCGCCCATTACACCTCCGCAGATGGTGTCCACACATGCAGCTGTACACATTTTAAACAGGAACCAGACACCTGTTCACTAGTGATGGCACCTCTGTTTCTGTGGAGTGGGGGGAACCCTTGAAGCCAATGAAACAAAGAACTAAAATTCAGTCTGGTCCATATGGGACAGGACAGCGGATGCCTAAAGGCTACTGGACATGCATGCTCTGCTATGCTGTGGTGCCATTCAAAGAGAGCTGCATCCTCTTCCCTCACTGACTGCTCGCATTCCCTCTCCGAATCTTTTACTCCTGCTCACACAACAGTGCTTCAGGTCTCCACCAATGGGAGTATTTAGCAGAAGACACTTTTTTGTTTTGTTTATTTCTTCTTCTCTGTATTTTTTCACGATGCGCTGCTCAGCTATATTCTTTTACTTACTGATTTGTTTGCCGTGGTGTGTATTGTTAACCGAAGACAATGTGCCTCGTGCGTTACCTGAGATTTACAAGGAACAATGATTTGCGCATATTACTATGCGCTGAGCTTTTTTATTTAGCCACAGAGGAAAGGCTAAGTCCAAAACAGATGAGCTCACCCTATAGGGGGAAGCAAGTGGAATTTTAAACCTGTCACTGATGAAAAATTCCTGAGGAGGAAATAGGGGAACCCTGTGCTTTAAATCCTTGCTTCAATCTTGCTCTTGTCTCCGTGATGTCATGCAAGAATTTATTCTTACATTTTTTCCTCTCGTGAATGCCTTCTTTTTCTTGCGTTGATTTTTAGAAGGAATGACAACATGAAGTTTTTACTTGTATTAATTTAGTGCATGCTCTGTACAGTTTCAGTAAAACAAAATGGTGATGTATAAATATTGCTCTGGAAGTTCGATTTGATGTGTTTTGAGACAAGGTTGTGCACTTATTTGTCACATGCAATCTGGTGCAGGATGCATTAGTGTGTTCTGTGGTAGTGTCCCTATCTAGTGTGTCCACTGTATCCCCAGGGCTCACTCTCTTCACTGTTTCTCAGTGGACACTCGACTTGAGTGATGTTTTTTCTGCAATGCTGCAAGGCACTGATTTACACCCCACAAAGCACACACTTACAGACACATACATTCCTCCCTAGTTCATTAGACTGATGACAGGACACCATTATAGATCACCCTCAAATCTGAGGTTTTCAAAACACGTTTTCATTAAATTGACATTTGATTAAATTGATGTTGTTTCTAAAAGTATACTGCTCCCAGAAGTGTTTACCTGTTGGTCAAGCTAGAGGCCGAAGACACACAGTGCCGTCTGGTGTCTATCTCACAAAGATATGTTCTGTATTTAGCTTTCATAGTAGCTTTTCATTATTTAGATTGTGTGGATGTGTTTTCATTAGTGTAATGGCCCATATTAAAGTGATTGAGTATTTCTATTTTTCATTTGATAGCAGAGCCAGTTTCACAGCTCATAGTCTTAAAAGTGCGGATTCATATTAGACAGTCATTCCAGGCTGGACATGTATTATTGTGAAAAGTAACAAAGAACTAAACTGCCATTTTATATTTGATCATTCAGCAAGTATTTCTGTGTAAGGGGAGTATGTATACTCAATGCAGTCATCTTAAAACATACCCATTTTTTTAATGGAGGTCAACATAGTGTCAATGAGCACACATTTTTCTGTGCAAATGCAAAAGAAGTGCTGCTTAAGTAGTACCTGTATTTTTGCTGCTTTGCATAAGCCTACAGTGCCCACTAAAATTTATTTTCATAATGAAAATTATGAACTTTAATTGGAACCAGATTTCTTGGTCAGTTGAGACCAAACTTGAGCTTTATGGCCATGTAGATGAGCGGTTGGATGTTTCAGCAAGACAACAATCCCAAGCCAACCTCAAAGCAATTGATCAATTCTTTATTAGTTTAAAATTATACATTTTCCGTTCTTTTTTAGCATGCAGTACAATACTTGGCCAAAACCAGGCTATTCCAAATTCTGAAACCAGTATTCGATGGCTTATCTGTGTAACAAAAAGGAAATAAAAGCATAGAGTAAAATGTATGCTCAGCTGCAATCAACTATAATTCTACATAATTCTGAATACTCCACATATTAAAAGCTGTAGTACACCTTGATAATTAAGGAACTTATCTGGTAATATCGAGCTTAAATGTTCAAAGAAAAGTGCAGATAGGGCTCTACAACTGAGCACAGCAGTTAACCAATTAAAGTACACAATATGTCCAGCTAAATTCATAATTCTTTAAAAATGTGATCTACATAAGTCAGGATGGATAAAGGAGTCAGTAAAGCAATCAAGTAATATGACAACAGCTGAATTAAAATACATTAATTTAAATATATATATATATATACACATATATATATATACACACATATATATATATATATATATACACATATATATATATATATTTTTTTCTTCGTGTGATTAAAAATAAAAATATTTTTGTAATTGCGTGTATCTCATCTAAAAAGGCGTACTTATAATAATAGTATTTACAAAACATTTTAATACTGCAAAATTGATCAAATTTGATAAAAGGAAACTATTTTGTGTATTTATAGAGAGGTATTGTTTAATTATTGTATAATGCACAGAATTATTTTTAGTTCTCATTTTTATTTTGTGACAAATTGTTTTTGAATAGTTGCTGATAATTGTACCCTCTTAGTATATTCTTTCAATAATTATGCTTTTATTATTTTGTGAGTAGCAGATGATCATCTAACAAAGATGACATCAAGCTATTTATGAATTGATTGCTTGCAATCACATACTTGTCTCAGTTTGTAAAAGACAGCATTGAGTCATAACAATTTATACAAAATCCATACAGATGGCTTTGAAACATGTGGCACTTGCTATTACAATAGTTGCAAATTACAGAGCTGTGTAAAAACAAAAAAAACTTTCACCACTCAGATGTGTTGATTGTAACGGCTCTCTTGAACTGCTGAGATGCGCTTTAGACAGGCTGGAAGAACCACCCAGCTGACTCATGACATTGTTACAATATTGAAGTGGTGTCATGGTGATGTGATAATGGTGCTGTGAAGATACTGTAGAGCTGTGAGAATGTTATTTTTGCTGTGCGAAGACCATTTGTTAAGAAGTAGGGAACCAGCAACACTCAAGACGATAATGAAGGACAAAGCATGCCCTTGTAAAACCCTTGGGCTGGAATTAAATAATTCTTTACACATTTTCTAATTGCTATGAAAAAATATTGAGCTAATCCCAATTATCTTAGTTTTCCTACACTTTGAGTCTGATTTAATGAGCTGTCGATTGTGTGGGTTGGATATGAATGACAGATACAGTAGGGGGCTTGGGTTTTGAGGCCCTAATTATGAAATACCTGGTTGTTTTCTTCAAGTGTTCAAAATCATTTGAGGTTGGTTTGTCGTAGAATGCAAACTCTTCTAGACCAGCATACAGAGAATACCAACCATCCCCGTCATCTGTCCGTGACCTATGTATCACAGAGGCCTGAATTCAATCAATATTTGTCCTTCATTTTGCCATACACTTAAATGCACATGTAATTTCTTCTCTTTCAGAAAAATAATTTAGCAAGTTCAGCAGTTACCAAACTTAAACGGACACTTGCATTTAATCATAAATCAATTTAAAGGACAAGTTTTGACTGTCCAGACCAGAGTATAGACAATATTATACAGCCCAGCCTGCAGAACATAAAGAAAAACAGACTAATCTTGAATTTAAACGCAAGTGCTATATAGTGCTATTTAATCTATGTATATAAATTGATTATGTATTGTACGTAAGTACATGTATGGAATACAGTATAGCTAGATATGTACTTCCATTGGAATGTAAACTCCTTTAGTGAATGTCAAACATGTAAATAATATTTCAAATGTAGATAGATAGTGATGTCTTCCGTTATAATATTTTTTCCAACCTAGTCAACTGTGACATAAGCTTGTATTATGGTTAAAATGATAATGTGAGGTTCTTATGAGTTTATTTATGGGGAAGTTCATGTTAATTATAAAATAATTTAAAATTTGCAATGTATTGTATGTGTTTTTAATTAAATAGTGAACTGATAAATTATTTATGTGTAATTGCAGTCTTGGAAATTACATTTGAAGTGCTTTATATTAAAACAAATAGATACTGCTTATAAAATAAATATGTCAAGATAACCATAGTCCACTAATGGTGTGAGATTTTAATTTGAATGCATCTACAGAGATTTTAGCACAAAAACTTTTTAGAAGCAGCTATTTTTGCATGTCAGTAGATGGTAGACTTTGCATGCAGAAACATTGCTTGTATAAACACAGTTGCTGTAGTTGTGTAATAACTATAGTTCCTATACTCATGGCAGGGTTAGTGTGATTGCATTGGAGCTACTGCATGGACATTCCAATACTTCCAAACTTCTGAGATTGAAACAGAGCAATACTTTACATTTTCATCTTTTTCTATAATGTGTGTCTGTTTCTATATAACCTAAATTACAGGCATTCTCGAAATTTACATTTCTGACATTGTGGCTCATTCCAAATATACATGTTATTTAACATTTAATTTGTCCAGTATAGCAGAATTTAATAAAAATAATGAATCATCCTCTGTTAGAAAGCTACAATCTCCAAATAATTACTGTTTTTTTTGTGGTAAGGACTTCTGTGTCCCCTAAAGCAACCATAAATGTTGCCAAGTTTGTAGTCAGTGAAAAGTAGACCAGTGATTCCAGCAAGAATTCAGTTTATCTAAAATCTCTTGGTCCCCAGCTTTCCCTCTCTTTAGTAGGCTACGCTGCACAAAACAACACCAGATAATGCTAATCCCATTGCACACTTTAGATGTAGCTCGGATCAACAAAGTCATGTAAAGCATACTGACTGTATATGCACTTGTTCTGTTTTGTGATTAATATGAAACTAAAACGATAACATAATACACCCTAAGCACTGAACCTCTCTGAATGGTTTCCACAAGAAGTGCTTTTGCCGGCCTGACTGTTCTATATGCACCCTAAAAGCTGAAATATATGGAGAAACTGTTGCGTGTGTCTGTCTCTGTAACATAGCAAAGAGATTGTACTGTCAAGTGATTTTTAAATTGTGCGTTTGGTTTCTAAACCTGTATCTTTACTTCTGATAGGCTTTGTTGTTTCAAAGAAAATTGTGAGTATTTTAGTAAAATAAATACTGTATATTTTGTAAAGTATTTGAAAAATAAAATACTTTATCCTTACTCTTATTTATTTTTATGGCTAAAGAATTTTTATGGCCACTCTGATTTATTTACGGCATGAATGTAAGAAGATACTATTTCCCTTGACAAAACAGAAGGAAATGTTTTTTTCCTTTGAAAATGAATAAAGATGATAGGTATTTTCCTAGGCAGGGCAATCCTAGCCTGCTGAGATCTTTATATATATATATATATATATATATGTGTGTGTGTGTGTGTGTGTGTGTGTGCGTGTGTGTGCGCGCGCATGCATGTGTGCGTACTTGCGTGTGTGTGATTGAAAAATAGTTCTGAAAACTATTGAGAATCTTTTAAATGTGAGGTAAGGTTTGGTTTGTAGTGGTTAAAGTAAGTAATGAAGTCCACAATTACTGTAAATGGAATACTGAAAAATAGGCAACTTTGCTTGAGAGTTTGAAAAGTCATCAGTTATCCCCAGGCATTCATCCCGAGACCAGGGATTACTACTAAAGAGTGTGAATGGCCTTTACAATGTCAAAAGGAGCAGGAGTGGAGTGAGGGGCATATTTTAGACTCCTATAAATTGCTTGCGGCTCTGACTCAGTGGGTAGGGGGGGTGAAAGTTAGGGCTTGAGGCTCAGACCCTATTCTGGGTCTATGTATATCTGACATGGTTGTATCCGCCCCTGACCGACGTGTCACCATTCCTGGGTGAGCTCACCCACCTAACCATCAACTGCCATGCAAGATGAATGAATGGGCCGAGTATACAATGGGCTCAGTGATCTATACTCAGAACACACAGAGACAAACTGCTAATTCCTCATCTCTGTTCTATTGAAAGTAAAAATAAGCTTTTTATTGCAAGCAAAACAATATTTAAGATAACACATTTTCAATTGAAATTCTCACTCTCACATTTTTTCCTCCATTAATATTTTTGGTTTCAAAGGAACATTATCGTCATTATATTACATTGTCATAAAAAAATTATATTAATAAAACTTCTGAAGATACAGAAATGTTATTTGCTGAACTAAAGTAAATTCTTATTCATATTAATTTGCAAACAATTAATTTCTTTAGGATTTCATGCAACTTGGATATAATTAGGCATACATTTTACCTGGAGCTTTAGAAAATTACAAATGGGGCCAGGAAATGCATTGGTCAGGTAGCCATTGTCACAGCAATGTTACTGTGTGATGAGCCGGTCTACTACCCAGCAAAGTGTCCTCCAATATAGAGAACAGCCCACAAAAAATTCAATGGTCCTCATTCACGAAACATCCGATCAGATTTGATTGTAAACTGTTCCTGAGAATGGTTCCACAAATATTTCGGCATTCATATTTTTTTTCTTCTCTGAAATTGTTTTTGGTACTATCAAAATGTGTGTGTCTGGGAACAAGCGTACAGGCATATACGCAGAAGAGTTTAATGGTTTACTATTTATAAAAAGTACATTTAAGTAGTTACAGATTAATCATGAATCCCACATTGTTTTTTCATAGGAACTTTTCTTAAGAACAAAAGTAAGAATTTATGAAAAGTTTTGTGAATGAGGCCCATTAAGTTCATCCTGTATAAACAAATAGAGTCATAGAGCAGGAGTATTTATAACAACCAGTCTCTTCATTACAGTAAACCTGGCCTGTAATAATGAACACAGTGCGATAATGGCACTGAAATTCAACATAATAGCATGTTACTCATACGAAGGAGTACATATCAGAAAAAATCTATTAGGATTATTGCCTATCTGACCACAAACTAACAGTGAGAAGCTATATTTGATTCTCCAGTGAAATCAAAACCTGTAAACACTGTATGGTGAAATGTGAGTTGTTGTTCAAATGATTACTCTATAAATGGTTATAGTTATACTCTCTTAATTACCTCATCTCTGTATTCATTTCCTCATAAAATATAACTGAAACTATTAATACATGTTCAAGCATGAAATAAACTATAATACAAATAGTCAAAATGTGACGTCTCAAAACAAGAACAATATTAGGTACTAAGAAAATATAGCTTATTTTGTCTGAATTTATGCTTTCCAAAACGTTCTCTACAAACATAGCATTACAAAGGATGTTTTCAAAGACACAAATCAACTAAACATACCAAGACAAAAACAGTACCCTACTAATAATAATATACTGTAATTCAAATGTTTTCAAATGTATTCCATGTGAATATGTTGTATATAAATAATTAATTAACGAGGAATGTGTACTTGTGGATTCTTTCAAGTATGATTTTAAATAGGATTACTCATATTGCATATTATTCTCATGAGGTATTTTAATTGAAGAACAATGAAGCAAACATACTTGGTTCATGATAATGTGTTGTTTACCACCTTAGTCTTATAATTTCACTATAAGACAACTCATATCTGCTTGTCCCATATTATTATCATAGACAGTATAATATAAGCTTCTAATTGAAAAGATTATGTATGACCTCGCATTCACATATCCTGTATGGGGGAGGGGGATGTATTATTATTATTAATAATATTAATATTAATAATAATAATAATAATAATAATAATAATAATAATAACCAATTCACTTAACCAGCATTTGATGTAATTTTGTCACTAAATAAAATAAATCAAATAACCCGCAGCATAAGGTCCCAGTTCTTGATTTCTTTGTGCGTCACTTTCTTTTCCGGGATCAATTGTTAACCACGCTGGAGCCTCAAGTCACTTAACACTTTTACAACTCCAGCCCCCCCAAACCGAATTTGGTGCGCCTAAAAATAAGGTAAGCTGTCCCAACTGTTGGGGGGTCCAGCCAATCCCTGTCTCCGTTATCCTTAGTGCCCAATCCTGCGCCGTATCATTATCGTCGTAGCATTAGACAAGTATCTATCCTAAATTGTATATGGTCATAGCAGGACATTCCAGGGAATCCAGGGATCTGACGTGGCCTGGGGGGTCTTCGTTCTTTTTAAACCCCTGCTCTGTCTTTTGCTTCATATAGTCACATAGGCTGAACAACAAGTCTCTCAACATCCACTCTGCGGCTGTCTTTGTAATAGCTTATCCCCATGCTCACCCGTACCGAGTCTTCATTCTCTAAAACGTATATTCTGAGCCAATCTGTCTATTAAGAAGCGGCCTCCACATTTCTCACGATATCGCCAATTAAAAAATGAGACTGACTGCGTTGGAAAAGAAAAACGGATTCTTCAATTCATCACCAACAGAAGTGCTAGGTTTGACAAGCTAGATCTTCTTAACAAGTATACCCGAAAGACCTACTATCACTCACCTTCCCCCCCAAGTAGGCTACTTCCAAGTTTTGAACTTTTCCACCGCAAGCGCGCGCCTGGCACTGACCTGCGAAAAACTTTTTGTGCTCCCCCACGTGTGGTAGATTTCACACACAGGACTCATTGATTGCGGTATAAAAAGGGGCACGGAAACTAAAAACATGATGAGCAATAATACGTACTACGACCAGCAGCAGCCGCCTCAGTACTACCAGGGCTCCGATACCGGGGAGGAACAGGACGAGGAGATGCCTGCAACAGAAAAGGATCTAGCGGAAGATGCTCCTTGGAAAAAGATCCAACAGAACACCTTCACCAGGTGGTGCAACGAACACCTGAAATGCATGAACAAGAGAATCAACGACCTACAGAAAGACCTCAGCGACGGGCTCAAACTAATCGGTCTACTGGAGGTTTTGAGCCAAAAGAAAATGTACAGAAAGTATCATGCGAGACCAAACTTCAGACAGATGAAATTGGAAAATGTATCTGTCGCGCTGGAATTCCTGGACAGAGAACACATCAAACTGGTGTCGATAGGTAAGTGATTTTCCTCACCTAATTCTGGGACGAGTCCTTGTGTTTTTAGTGTTTTTAGAAGAAGCTGTTTTACTCTTATTCTGAAGCGCAATGTGCTTCCAATGAGCGGGTTAGAGGGCGTCTTTGAGTCAGAGGACTGGGAGCGTAGTTTCACGCATTAACTTTAGCCTATAATGAATGAAAACCCAGTTTAGCAAAATTATTACTTATACATTTCAATATTAGTGTGGAATTTCTGACGAGAGATTTCAACTTGCTGCTTTGTTTCCGACGTAGGCTATGGGGAAGTGTGGAATTATTATTCTGTTGGCTCATCCCATGCTTCCAGAACATCCTGCAAAAACCGACATTCACGAGACTGTAGGCTATATTGACGCAAATTATGTTCGTCAGTACCAATAAATGGTATTACATAAAATTACTATAGAAACTAGGCCTATAGTAGTGTAGTGGATACTAGGATTGCATTTCCAGCGCCTGGCGGGCGGAACAAAGGCTGTGTTTACTGTCCTGATCGGGATAACGAATAGGGATGTGAAACGTGCATGCTCCTTGGCACAGTGGCTTTAGTTTGACATCCATGATTATTCGCCCTTTTTCAATTTTAAATCATTCCTTAAAGTTTCTGCTCAAGTAGCTAAATTTTGCGGTTCTTTTTGAAAAGTGTATCAACAAGCTTATAGCAGCTACACATTAAATCAGAGGTACACTGCCTGGCCAAAAAAAAAAGTCGACGTTGCACCCGTCATGCATGTACACTGTACAAGCCTCTGGAGTGTTATAAACTGGGGTTGCTTCAATTGGTCAGGTCTAGGCTCAGCAACGTTATGCAGCAATACGAAGTCCGCTGAGTACCAGTAAGTACTTAATGAGCAGGTTATCTAATCAATGGGCATATTCCCGGACGACAATGCCAAGATTAATCGGGCTCAAATTGAAAGAGTGGTTCAGGGAGCATGAGGAATCATTTTCACACATGAATTGGCCACTAGAATCCTGAACTTAACCCCATTGAAAGTCTTTGGGATGTGCTGGAGAAGACTTTACTGAGTGGTTTGACTCCTGTCGTCAATACAAGATCTCGGCCAAAAATGAATGCAACTGTGGACGGAAATAAATGTTGTGACGTTGCAAAAGGTTGTCGAAACAATACCACGACGAATGCGCGCCTTAATCAAAGCTAAAGGCGGTCCAACGAAATATTAGTGTGTGACTTTTTTTTGTTTTGGCCAGGCACTGTAAAATATACGCAGATATGTCACAAACGAACAGATTGTGTAAACAGATTGTAAACAGCTATACGAAGCAAGTAGTTGAAGTAAATATGTAGCTGTAGGTAACCAGTTGGCCATTATGATTGCATTTTTTCTGCAATCAGTGTTGTTGCCATGTAAATAATGGACAGTCTGAGAAGAAGGAAACTGTACTGAAATGAATTACATGTAGTTTACATCTAGACACAGTATTTCAGAAGGAGAGAGTTGTAATATTGTCTGCAACTAGGTGGCAAATTATTGAGTGGTGAAGGGAGAGGAAAGCTACCTTTTAGGCAGGCATACTGCAACTTCAGGCTTTGTACTCTGTGTATAGTCAGCTAATGATCAGATGAGGTGTTCTCCTGCCTTACCTGTGAAGAACTTTCACATTCTTGATGATGTCACCTCTTTAATTATAAATGAATCCAAATTAGGAGGACTATCCTCTTTTATCACATGAAAAATAAATGTACAGGAATAAACAGACGGACTAATAATATTTCATGCAGCTGTTTTGACTGATGATTACATTTATTATCAACCTAGATTTTCTGCATTTCGTCATTATATGCTATATAGCTTAAAATATGTAATAAGAAAAGCAGTATTTTCATGGTAAAATCTTATGGGTTGAAATGTGTGGACATTGTCTATATTTCCCTGAAGGAAATATGTAAAAGCACCAATTAATCAAACCTATATGGGACCACACTTGTCATCCGTTGCAGTACATTGCTGATTACTTGAGACAAGCCACTGCAGTTGTCCCAATACACTAAAAATGTTAGCGTTGGTTCTGATCATTATAGAAAGGTGTAAAGAGCTCTGCCAATTTTTGGAAAAGACTTACAGTATTTTATCTCAGTGTGGCTTTAACTCTCAGCAGAAGTTACACTTTAGCAGTTCATGGAATCCTGGTGCTGTTCACTGAATCTCCTGATTTAGTGTGCCAGAGTCTCATGGCCAAATGTTCTCTGAATGTTCCTGAAACATCACGCCAAGCGGATGACCTTGATTGCCATGTTGTTGGATCATTGTGTGAGCATAGCTGTGTAGTTCCAAGGCACTTCCATGTTTAAGAATGTACACTTCACCCAATTACCCAAGCAGTTTTATACTATGTGAATTAGAAAAAAATGGTTAAATTCAACTGAAATGATAATGGTGCATGCACTTCATCTCTTATGTGCATGCTGTCAGACTACCCAGTTTCTAGGGGTATTTTTAGCTAGTACATCAACTGTCAGTTGCTTTTCCAGATGAATCATGACATCCATTTACAGTTAACAGCATGTTTAAGTGTTTACTAGAATCTTACTCACCTGAAATTACTCCTGTCTGGTGATTGAAATCTGGAATAGAGTGCACCAGGTGATCAGCCATTCAGAAATACCTATGAAGTAACAGGATTTGAGGCGCAATGCCGGATAGCAAGCTGAGTCCTCTCCACTGTGCAGTGACCTGCCAACACAACACATTGGAAAGGTTTACAGCCACTGAGATCATGGTGAGATGTCTGAGCAAGGCATCTCTCATAACATTCAATCCAAAACACAAGGGTCTGAAAGTGCTTGAAATTCTACAGGGCCCTGCTAATTAGAAAGATGACGAAGAGAGGAAAGGTGGGCGGGGATAACGGAGTGGGTGGGACAGGAAACTCCACTTTTGAACTTTAACATAAGGACTCGAGAACATAAAGCATGCAGGGAATTCAGACAACCAGCCCTTCAGTCCATCTTAGCTTGTCATTTGCCTATAATCTAAACAAAGTTGACGCGGTATTGAGTTGGGTCTGCTACTGTTGACAGAACTTCTTGTCACATTAGTATAAAAATTTAGGCTTAAATATTTCTGAACACCTCTGAGCGCATCCCCCTGTTACAAAATTATTAAACTGAGAATAAATAAAACTAGATTTAGGGGATAAACATTATCTTGGTGCTAAACTTAGTGGAAACACCGATACTGTAGAGAGGGGTGAGCTGTTACTGCATTGCATAAAGTTAAAGGGATGCATAAGGGATATATTACTGATCAACTCTGACTCCTGTTCCTGCCTGTTTTAACCAGGAGGAGAATGGAGAACATTTGATTATGTGGCTTATATAAACACATAGACATTACGTGTACAAGAAATTATGTATAAGAAGTATTAGTCATATAAGTAGTAGTAGGATTTATTTAATGTTTTCATTCATGGTGAGTTTAATTTTATTATTTATTATGCCAACACTAAATTGTAATGTTATCAAATAAAATGCCAGTAAAAATGTATGTATAATAATAATAATAACAATATGACCATTATTATTATTATTATTATTATTATAGCAGATAAGGGGTTGGAGGTCCTTCACCCTAGGGGTGTTGGTAGGGAGAACCTGTTAGCCAATGCAACAGGTCTAAAACTTGTCACCTGATGTCCTGTCATTATTTACCCATAATGCATTTTGAGAAAAATGGGTCAAGAGTAAACCAGCCGGTGTGCTGAATGACATTGGCGATAAAACAGATCTTTCTAGAAGGGCAACTGTCATGGATTGCTCAATGTAGGACTGAGTGTCAGGTATCAGGAGCCCTGGAAAACCACCCCCTCCTCTTCACCCCAGACAATCTCGCCAGGAAACAAGTCTTGGGGTTGGGTCTCCATGTCACTCTGGGGTTGGGTCTACTCCAGGAAATATGGCCTTCCGCACCCATGTTTTCATAATGTGCCAGTCTCTCTCTTTCTCTCTTTCTCTCTCTCACACACACACACACGCACTCATGTACACTCAGGTTATTGAACACAGTCTCATGATTTCCATTATTCTAACAGTACCTTTTGTGTATTTGTCAGGAAGCCCCAGATTTAGAGTAGCCTACAGGGAGACACAAGAGTATGAGCCAGGGGGTCTGTTAGTGTGGTTGTGTCTGCCTGAGTGTGTCTGTGTCTGGTGGGAGGGTCCAGCCAGTCAGTATACCAGCTGAAGGACTGACAGCTGACTGGCGCATGCCTCTTATGAACCTCTGAATGAGTGATTGATGAAAAGACAGCTGGACCATGGGCTCAAAATAGCCAGCGACCCAGAGTGGCAGAAAGGCGGGGAGTCAGAGAGGGGGGGCTAGGAGAAGTGTGGGGGGAAAGGAACAGAGGGGTCAGTGGGTTTTGGGGTAACAGGTAAAGCTAAATATGGTCAGTTATTCCCTCCAGGAAAACACTGATAGAACATGAAGTCAGAATGCAAAATTTCCTCTGTGAACAAGTTATTTTACATTCACGTGAAGATGAATGGGGGTCTCTCTTTGGGAGACCGCTGTCACCGCTGTGTGTTCTTACTCACACTAATGTGATTCTTGGCCACGGAGGGCGGAATAATAGCGTTTGTAAATGGTGGGGAGATGACGATATCTCAGCACTCTTTCTGAGAAATAATGAGAGAAACAGAGCAGGAGAGGGATGGCTGGAAGAATGCTCGACTGGCTGCTGTGTTTTATGACTGCAGGCTGTACCTCCCTCACCATGTGGTGTCTGTCAGTGTCAAAGCATAGGTATCACATATATCTTGCATATCCTTCTTATATTTTGAATAATATTTAAAGAGATAGAGCAAGAGAGAGAGAGGGAGAGAGAAAGAGACTTCCCCCTAAGACAAGGAAAAGTTGAAACTGGTCAGAGAACAGTAGAGGTGCAACTAGCTGTTCTCAAGTCTAGACATCATGTCAGTCCTCCTTAGGCCACGTGTAAAAAAATTATCTTCTGACAACCCATTTAATCCACCCACAGATCTTCCAAAATCCTTTGTAGTCTCCAGGCAAATGCAAGTGATCTTGACGTTATTGAGCTTTTCTGTTAAAATGTCAACATCGCATCATCGGCTTAAAAAAAGATGCTCATCAGAGTCCAGGCGTCCCCTCTTAGTATGAAGGTACAATAAAACTGGGTAAAAATAAGAATTGGTCCACTTCCTGATCTTCTTTAAAGATGTATCTGTTTTCTAAATCATGGAGGTACTTCAGGAAGACCAATTTGTCCCAGTATGCAGGGACTCGGAGCATTTCTTTTCCAAAAAAAAAAGAGCCGTCTGACCAGTTTCAGCTGCCTCATGTCTTTACTGGGCTCTGAGGGGGAAGTATTTCTCTCTCGCTCTCTCTCGCTCTCTCTCACTCACTCACTCACTGAACCGTTATGACGGCATTTCTAATTGCTACCATGTGTCAGGAGCAGTCAGCTCAGAGGAATGTTTGAGCAAAGCCAGCACCCCCAAATCATCTAGGATGAGGGACGAGAGCGAAGGAACATTACTGTGATTAGAACTGAAACCCCTCCCACAGACCACTCCATCTTGTTAGTATTTATTATGTTTTCTTATTTTGGGGTCTTTTCCTGTCAAGGCTGCTTTCATTCAGTGTAGTTCTGACTCCATTTCACATGTCAACCAACACCACCTTCAGTGATCTCGTCTTCATCTTCTTCTGTTATAGGGTTATTTATTTGAAGTAGATATTTTGATGAGGAAAAACACCAATGCTTTTATATGTTAGTTGTTCCAAGCATTAATCTGTATAAGGTGTCATTGTCCGTTTGTTTAGACAAGGGTCATGTGAGGTCGGGAGACCTTTATCGCTCCTGTGGAGAAGACGAAGAGCAGACCTCCCTGAGCGCTGGTCTATGAATGAGTCTCTCCCTCAGTTCAATGTACTGTATGTCTTCCCTTTGTTCCCACAAGTGGACAGAGTTGGATCTTTCTCTAGAAACGTAGAATGCTAAATACACCTTTATTGCATTATTTTGCAGTTATTCTAAAATTAGATTATCATTTTGTTTTATCCCTCAACATCAATGGGAATGCGTCATTTGGTGTCTTTCTTAAAGGTCTCGGAAACTGGATTCAATTTGTGGTTATATTCCCCAGAAGTGATTGTCTTCTTAGTATGTCTTTCAAGTTGTTGAGCCAATTATAACCATTCATTTGTAATAAACACTATTACATTATCTTGTCTTGTTCAGCAGACAGGGTTTGTCTGTATCCTGTGCTTATTAATATACATTTTTGTAAGACTTCATATGTAAACAATTCCTCGTTGCTAGGCTAGAGCAGGTTGCCGACCCTTGCAAGTAGTGGAATTGCATACAGTGGAAACATAGGCATTATACAGCCATACTCATTTGAACTGGAGGAACCTGCCGTTGAAGAGCCAAGTGAAGACATACTGAATCCACACTTTGGGCAATAGCTTTCAGAATAGAGTTTATCCTTTTATGCATTGGTCAGGTGCTATGAACTAGCTAATGCAGGTTGGTCTAAAACTACTGCCAGTGTGTTAGCGTTTTCCAGTAATGACTGTAACATTCTGTAATATGTGGCATTTGTGGCCTATTTTATCGGTGAGTTTTTTTTACGCTCTCTAAGTCATATCTATGTCTCTCCACTAAGGTGCTTATCTGGCAACTGTCATTGTGATGTTCATCTGAGGGTTTGATTCCGCATATCTAAAAATAGGCACTACAAATATGAACTTTTGTGGTTATTCTAATATTGTAGTGCCTGTGGGTCTCCAATAGAATAAATTTTATTTTTTTGTGGGTCTCTTAATTTCTTGGGAAAGGAAACGGTGTTTCCTTATTTGTGTATCCAGGGAAGGCGCTATGCTTCGGAATTACCATTTAAGATTTCGCTTGTCTGCACAAAAGTGGCAAGAGCATCGGTAAATATTACAAGTAGAAAGGATTTCACTGGTCTTTGGGCCTTATTGACGTAAATTGCAACTCAGCCAACCCTGCCCACAAAAAACCTGGTTTTTAGCCCAAGGGGAAAGCAAGCCAATCTCAGCACAGGCCTTTCTACCTTTTACAAGACTCATTTAGAAATATTTTGGCCCATTTGTGAATGCAAAAAAAGTATTAAAACCACACATCAGCAAATACTTCACAGATTTCAGTTTCTCAGACCTTTAATAGTGAGTACACATCCAAAACCTGTGGGAAAGTCATATTTTTTTACTGGTTGACATTAATGTATTAAATAGACACATTATCAGGAACACTGCTGAATATGGCAGGTAAATGTGGATCAGTAGCCATGAGCACTGAATTATGACTTGTAATATAAATAGTATTCATAAAATGAATAAGGTACCTCAATGATTTTATTGCTCAACAGTGACTTCATGAAGAGGGTGCATTGGCCGCTTACCACTGGAGGATTAAATTAAATGTGAAATCTGGTAACAGAACATTCTCACTGATGTATTTAATTGTAATTTTAAAGTGATTGTAAACTCCTTTTCGGTCATTGTCCTGATTGCGCACTTAATATGGTAAACAGCTATTTTAGGTTTTGCAGGTAATTACCTGATTGGCTTTCTTGTCTTGAAATGGTGTGTAGTCTTCACTATCTAGAAAGCCCTGAAGAAGGTGACTGAAATGGTTGCCTCTTGGTAATTATTATTATTTTTTTTACACTTTGTACTTCTGCACTTTAGCATGATCTCTGTACAATAAAACGTTTTGTATATTTCTAAACATCTCAGCAATTTTTTACTTTTTTTTTGGGGGGGATGTTCGCCGTTTACAGTGCTGTGAAAAAGCTTTTGCCCCTTTTAGCTGTAAATTACACTTTGGATGGGTCACTTTAAGGGTGGTTTCTCCTGACAATTTTTTTAATTTAACTCTATTGAAAAATAAGTCAGGAGAAGAAACCCTTAAAGTGATCCATCCATATCTACTGTATTTCTGGCAGCAGAGTGATGGTTTAAGGCTTGTTTGATACATCAGACCCTTGATGACTTACAGCCATTTTACCAACCATGCATTCCATACTGTTCCAGCATAATTTATAGCTAAATCTAGTCTTCCCATAGAGATCCATTCAAATGCAAAGAGGTTATAGTATCACTTGTCGGAGTACCAGAAAATAAGATATCAAGAGTCTTTTAATATTGTTGGGTCACAGACATCAGGAAGTCATGGCATGCAAAGGATATGCGACCAAATATTTAAAAATTATTACTTTATTCTACATTGGCTGCAGTTATTGTAAGGGGGCAATTACTTTTTCACACAACGGAAATGGGTGTTGGGATTTTTTGTTCATTAAATAAATGAAATAAGTAAAAAACAAATGTGTCATTTGTTCACTCAGGTTCTCTAAAATCAATATTATATTTTGTCTAAAGATCTGAAAACATCCAGTGCGAGAAATATGCAACAATAGAGGAAATCAGGAAGGTAGCAAAAACTTTTTCATGGCACTGTATATACAGCGGTGTGTTAGTCCCTGTTCCTTCACATTGTAATTTGTTACTTACGCACCTGTGACAACTACATTTTAGGAACTGTTTACAAAGCGCAGTTAAAATTTTCTTTTTTCATTAACAGAAAGTCCAGGCCCCACAGTTTTATGCCAAATAGATAAGAGATGTGTGCTGTGTGTGTCAGGAGGAGCACATGTGGCCCTGATAAAAATGGTGATGTAAGGTTTGGGTTCTTCTAAGGTCATCCGTCTCCTCCGTAGGAAAAGTTGAGATATCAGCGCTCCGACCATATGTATCTTCTCACTTGTTATTTTATAGCTCTCCCTTCCTTCTGGTCCCAGGGGCTCCTTATATTCTCGTGCACCTGCACTAAGAAACTGAGCTTATCTCCGGCTCCTTTAAGGCTGTGACTGACAAGGCAAGTTGTTAAGTCATCTGTGTAACATGTTTAATTTAATTTTTACAGTCAATAAAGTACTGAAATTCATTGAAATCGATCTCTTGGGCATATATACAAGTTCTGTCTCTTCAGTAAGCTAGGCTCTAATAGCATTGTCAGCTCTGAATGTGAAGGTCCGTGGCGCTATAGGGCCATTACTTTGCAAGAGGGGCTGTAGAATGGCGGAGACCACGCTAGGGCATCACATTAAAATGGACACGTACAGGCCTGTGGCAGAGTGGGATCTCCTCACAGGAGGAATGTCACAGCATCTCATTGATTGTGGCAGCGAGGGTCGGCGGCCAAGTTCACAACCTGATCGCAAACGCATGAGGAAGGGAGGAAGAGGGCGGACCCGTCTCGGTGAGTGACACTGGCTCCTCCTGTGTGATTTCTCATTCTTGCAGCCGGTTGTACCGACCCTTCCCCCGACAAACTCTCCTGCAGCCATTTCAGGGGCTCCCGTCCAACACTGTAGCGGTGTGACCAATATGCAGCGGTACTTTTACAGTGTGGCGAGAGAGCCCTCCGCTTCCTGCCCTGCTAAGACTGAAACTGACTGCGGGGGAAAGCTTTGCTCCGGCCTGTATCAGTCTCCTCTTCCCCTACGGTGTGCCCTGTCAGCCGGCTGCACGAGGCTGTCTGGGCACAGCAGGTTCAATACTAAGTGAAATCTCTCTCTACCCATCAGCCCAAGGAACGCTGTGCAGTGAAGGTCAGGACCAAGATCTAGGCCAAGTTCCCCACTGCTCACTGATTCAGGGCCATTTGGCCACAGCAGAACCCCTAAGCTGCCTATGAAATGGTGCATAGAGGTGTATCCCTGTGGAAAACTGTATGTTCTCATATAACCGTATATGAGTGTGTTAGCATTAGTTACATGCCTAATGTCACACTAGTAAAATGCCTGATATATAAATAATCTGGCTGCAGAATACGTGCAATTTTTTGCTTCACCTTGGTATATGCACTAAACATTGCCTGAGATTGAAAAAAACATGCCTCTGCCATATTGTGCCTTTTCGTGTTTGATGCAGCCCAGTGATGATGTCACTGACAGCTTGACCCTCTCCAGACTTCTAGCTGCCCCAAGCCCCCCCCCCCTCACACATGCACACACACACACACACTGATTCTCTAGTTCTTCTGTCACAAGCCCATTACTTCAAATCTCAGCGATATCGCGCTGCCCCTGGAGAGCTCTCGTTTCTCAGAGGGAAGTTAAAGGCTTTTGAGTGTTTTTCTTAATTAGCAGGGGAAAATGACAGATAACACATTTAGGAATTTTCCCAGGCTTGTTTTGTCTTGTTTTACCCCAGCACTGATGACAGATTTAAGCAGAGCTCGGAGCAAATGTGCCCTCTGTCTCCACGCTCCTAAATTGCTGTATTGGGCAGATGTTCTGCTGGCATGGAGAGAGGAATATATTTACACATGCATGTAAAGACAAAATGGCCGAAAATGTTATGCTCCACCAATACGACCCTTGCAATTGGTCCTGACTTTCTGCTCTGGGGGACAAGATAGTACAGGGATGCAAGAAGTAATCTATTAAATCCCTCCAGACTGTGCAGTGTGTGTGTTTCTCCCTCTCAAAATCCCTTACCTTCCCTGTCCTGCAGGCGCTTTGTGTCATGGAACTCTCTAGAAGACAGCGTGAAAACGTGCCTTCACATTTTGTCAATGCTTGTTTGTCTGTCTGGCCATCTGTGGAGTCATTGTTTTTTTTCTGTTGAAACACTGGCCAATAGGATTTGACATTACAAAACGGTTTATTGGAATTGGCTCAGAAGCATGGTGATTGGCTCTCAGTCCTTTAAATTAAACCCACACTGTAAAAACCAAATCTTAATAAGCATTTTAATCTTATATTTAGACTTAGAATCTTATTTCTACTTTTTTGCTAAATAAGACTGCCAGTGGGGTGAGATAGTTTTACTAATTTCAGGATTCGCCATTGTGGTAAAATAATTTCACTTGTCAAGCAAAAAGTAACTTAAAACAAGCTCATATTTTCTTTTTGAAAAGAAATAAGATTTTTAAGTCTCATTACAAGACTAAAAAACTTGTTAAGACTGACATTTTTTGCAGTGCAAGAGTGGAATGTAGGAAAAGACGTTGTCCAGGCTCCATTGTCAAACGTGTCAATGTCACTTGCCAGACACAGCTGACAGCACTGACTTTGATCACGTGAGACTCCAAGCTGGGTCATCAGCATGTTAAACTAATGAGCAGTAAAAATCAAAAGTAACTATTGTTAAAACTTGTTGTTGATGTAGTCCTAACTAGTAAAACGCACTGCAGTTCCTTGTTTTTGTGAATTGTGACTCTCTGGGCTCCATTTTAAGTTCAGACACAGTGATACTGCTCTGTTTTCTTTGTCTGTCCCAAGTGCTCTCTGTGCACAGAAGGGGTCCACGTGTGTGTGAGTGTAGACTACATGTGCGTATGCATGTGTAAGTGTTTGGGGGGGGGGGGGGGGTGTATCCAAATGTAGCTCTCATATACAGTCATTCCAAGCATCTGCCTGCTGACTGTCACTGTTGAACTGTCTCTGATTAATTGTCTTTGATTCCCAGCACTGAGCACCCCCTAAGCCCCCCCTTAAAGCCTGTGTGTTGTTATATGAGGAAATAAGAGGAAAGGACATATCTGCATTATTACAGTGGAAGAACTGCTGGAGCCTGGTTAGTTTCACTTGGTTAGCCTGTACGTGAGTCATTATTTGACTAGTCTGTGTGCAGATAAAGGGTAGGAGACAATGCTGTGACCATGACGTATGTCTCTGGTTTTCTGCCAGGCGCTGAAAAGGTGAAGCGGGGTTTTAAAGGTGCAGTTGGGGTCCAGATAGAGTACTGTGATATTTGTGATTTCTTTTGTTCATTTTTGCTAATTCTTGTGAATTTAACCAGGGATGAAAACCAGCTCCTGTTAGTCAAAAACTAGTTAAAAACTACACTTACATTCTTTAACAAGGTACCACATGGTTTGCCAGCTACACACAGCTCAGTTCGATTTCTATTGCTTCTCATTGTTATTTTTTACATCTCCCATAGCATCCTGGAAAAACTCAAGGATTTGCCTCACAATCTGACTGTGACAGAAAACGCAAAATCTGCAGCTATCAAAATGTGTATGTCTCAAGCAAATACTGGCTTAGGAGCTGTGTCAGCGAGTTTAAGAGATGGGTGAGTACAGGGCTGGAGAATCAGAGGAGAACATGGTGACTGATCCCTCACGAAAACTGAACAAATAACTAATGTCAGAAACAGAGAGGCATTGCAGGCTGAACCTATCTGATAATAGAACATGTACAACTCACAGGAATGCACTGTCCCCACAGGGCCTCTTGTTTGCTGAGTCTCTCTTTTAATCAGTGGGCTAAAGCATTTATTCCATCTGGTACTGTATAACGGAGGAGATACAGGAGTGTGCAGGGAGTGACGGGCGTTAGCCTCCCTCTCCGCTCCTGGTACCAAGCTCGTTGGGCCTCTGAGACAGCAGAGAGAGATCTGTACAATGCCCCCCTGTGTGCTGGGGTTCTGAATGAGGGAGGAGGTGGGAGTTGGGATGGAAGGGGGGGGGGCGCCGGAGAGACTGTGTGGTTGTCTGCGTCTGTCAGGTCTGGGGTCACTCACTCACTCCGCCTTGTGTTAAAGATGCATTTAAGCAACTGGGCAGCAGCTGAAGCCATAACCCCCAGAGAAAAGGCCCCAATTCTTTCTGCTGTTTTGTGACAAAAGCTTCGGCCACAAATTGAGATTAATCACAGCAGAGGACAGCTTCCCTCCAGCCACACTTTGTTTGTGAGTATCTTCCTTTTTGGACCAAGCTAACTTCTGTCCCTCTTTCACCTCTTTAGATGCAGAAATAAACTAAATTTTTCTGGCTCAAAGAAAAACATCTTTTCTATTGTTTCTTTGTGGTTCCTTCGAAGTCTTCCCCCCAGCCCCCACAGAAATAGTTCTAGAAGTTGTTGGCTACTTAAAAGAGCTCATTTCTCAAGGCTTTCAGCTTCCTGACAGGATTATTGCAACATTTCATGAATAAATGGTTTTCTTTACATTGAAAACTATGTGTAGAGTTATATTGATTTGATGTATGACTGCAGATAATCTGTGTCTTGTCAAAAATGTATTTCTTGCTAGGTTCTGGATAAAATTCATATTTTACTACTTTTATTTCTAAAACTACTTTTCCCCAAAGATATACTATTTCCCAAAGTATTTCCTTTGTTTCTCAATTGAAGTGAAGCTATAAGGCTATTTTACACATTGGGGGACTATTTCCATGTCATCTCTTTTTAAATAATAGAAATTATATTAGTCATAAAAACCAAATGACAATGTCAGTGGAGATAATCTTCTACAGATGTATCTTGCATTCATGATTTAATGCAATGCTTCACAAAAGCCTGCTTTTATTTATTTAACATTGGAATATTGGGTCACTATGGTTGTGTAGTAGCACTCCTAGTCAGTTACACTGCAAAAAGTGTTTTAGTCTTGTAATGAGACTAATCTTTTTTTTTTCTCAAAAGCTTGTTTTAAACTGTCATCTCACTGGCAGATAGTTTGTCTTATTTAGCAAAAAAGTAGCAGAAATAAGATTCTAAAGTCTAAATATAAGATTAAAATGCTTGTTAAGATTTGGTTTTTGCAGTGTAGTCTGCCGCACAATGTCCTCTGTCGTCGGGTGGCATTTAAACCTTATAAGCCACAGGTGATTTGTCGTGGTGTGTATTCATAATTTATATCACACTGAAAATAACCAGAGCTTTTTACTGTGCTGTAACATGGTTAGAACTCCCTGTGTCTCTGTGCTGTCCATACTCTTATGAGGATTTGGTTTCAGTCCGAACATTTGTCCAGTTGCTGTGGGCATCTCCATGCCCCATTGTACACGCCTGTGGGACGGTGTGTGTTTGTGTGTGTATGTGCATGGTTGGTGGGGCAGGGGGGTTCTCAGCTGGCCTGGTGGGGAAGAGCCTTCAGATTCCTGTAGTCTGGTCATCACAGGTCACACTAACATTTGTTGGTGTCTCTTGAGATATGGGAACTAGTGCCAGACATATTTGTCCTTATTTGGAAGTTGGGTCAAAGATGTTTCCTGGCCGGATTGAACTGGTTAACGCTCGGGGCTGTTTTGGCTGGTGGATGAAGGGTTATTTTACACATAAAATAAGTCCATCAATCTTTTTTCAAAATATGCCTTTGTGTTTCGTCTGAGCTACAGTCTGAGCTGCTATATGCATCCAGAAAACCTATGGTGGTGAACTGTAAAGGCCCGTCCACACCAAGAACGGTAACTATAACGATGATGATGTGAACATCCACACTGATGAATGATAACGTTCTGTAAACAGAGGCACCAAGCACTCGCTACGCACTCCAGCTGTGTCGGCAGCTTGTCAATTCTGATGGATTTTTATTGGCTATCAGTGTTTCTATCGTTCATCAAATCGCTCTGAAAGTGATCCCAACAGTTTGTCACTGTCGTTTTTGTTATGGTTGTGGTGTGGACTCCGCCATCCACTTCAGTTAGAACGATTTTTAAAACTATATATTTATAGTTATCGTTATAGTTATCGTTCTTGGTGTGGACGGGCCATAATGCAGGGACACACATTTTCTGACTGGTTAATTATCTATTGCTTATTTAAAGACAGAGGCACATTTTGGAGGATTTATTTGTACGTCTCATGAAACATGGATTACAGGAACATGAAACATGCATTACAGGAACATGTAACATGCATGTACAGACGCACTGTTTTCAGTGACCCCCATCAGGGCTTTGTGACCGTTGACTGATAATGCACACTCTTCAGGGTCGTGTAGGTGCAATGAGATGCAGTGATGACGTCCAAAGCGCGCTCCATACCCGAGAGGGCGCAAGGCACGTTATCGATGTCAAGTGTGAACTACAAAACATTATTTAAAAATGCATTCCTTTCAGCTGAACTGGATGTCTGCCAGGCCATAAACTCCCGAAACAAATCGAGTAACAGCGGTCCAGCGGGGAGGTGGGGAGCTGGAGAGATTCCTGAAGTTCACAGAGCCTGCACAGAGCACGGCTGTGATTGTGTTTGTGACAGCCCCGACCGGGCTCAACCCAGGCTGTGACTCCCTTTGTGCAAGTTCTGATTCAGTTGCCAAGCAACAAGATAAATTGCTCTTTTGGCCCCAAACTGGGTGTATCTGTTGAGAGTGTCGTGTTCCATGGTTAACTCTGTTTTAACCTCATCGCTGCAACTGTTACAGGCCAAACCCTTTCATTTCTAAAGATTCCAGGACTGATCTAGTTTGCAAATACCCTGGATTTCATTTAATGAATACTTATTTTTTTAGAAATACAACATGTACTACAAATAGTTTTAAAAAGTGTAAAGTATTAGTGTTACTGTTGATTTGAAGTACATACTTATTCCTGTGTGAGTTTGTGTATGCGTGTGTGTGTGTGTGTGTGTGCACACACGTGTGTACATGTTTTTCTATATCCACATGCTTCTTCAGACACTGCCATTGTTAACGTTTTGACTCTTTTTAGCTCGTATTTGTTTGTTGTGACATATGCTGTTGTTGTGACATATTTGATGCATATGCTTTTGCTAACAGTTCCTCATGGGTTACTGTGTACCTTGCTTTTGTGTCATTTAATAACACGCATTCCCTCTGCACAGGGATTTTATTCTGTTTGTGTTGTGCTTCCATTGTGTTCGAGAAATCCTGTGGAAAATGTGAGCTGTCAGTGGCATGTATCCAGTCTACTGTTTTTTTTGTTTTTTTCCCTGCTGTAGACGCTTTTGCTTTTGGAGGGATACAGTAATGGAATCTCATTTTCCTGCCTCTCCTCAATGCGCAGAGACTCCAAGGAGCTGCGCTCTGAGCCAAGGCAGAGGGTGGAAATTATCTTTGGGAAAACCGCAGAGAGATAAGGGCACGCAGGACTTCAGGGCAGGAAGCAGCAGATTTGAACACCACGCGCGCCAGTATAAGTGTTCTCCAGGGGGAGGTGGAACCAGATAACAGGATTCTGGACAATTTGGAAATTATGTACATGGGTATTGTTCTTTGAGGGGGAAATCTGCACTGGTTAGACCACTAACACTTGCTGCTGTTATGGCTGAATACGTATATAACATAGACGATGTTCTTTCAGCATTTCTGAGACCTTGTTCTTTAATAACTACAGAACATGCACACTGTCAGAGGCAGATTATAGCCAGGGTTTAACAACCTTGGTTAGACCTTACTGATGTCTCAAGGACTGATACAGGTGACTCATGGAATGAAAGCCTGACTGTGCTTAAAATGCTCAATGTTTGAGCATGAGTATGATTCAACTGCAGTAATAAGCAAGGGCTTATTGAACACAGGTGTGTTGAGTCCAGGTGATCAGTCTTGATGGAACAAAATATAGCCACACATTACTTACACAGAATCTGTACACTGATTAAGAACCATATATACTCTCAACTTTATGATGAATGACAATTTCAGTTTATGATAAAAGCGTCAGTGTTTTTTTATAAGCTGTGTGTGTGTGTGTCTGTGTCTGTGTGTGTGTGTAGGACCAGCCCTAATGAAACACTGTTCAGCTAGAGGACCTTTCAAAAGCTTAACACAGGAGCCTTATAAGGTCTCCCTTGATTAGAGAATCAGGTCATGGCAGACCTTGTAAAAAACCGGGTTTAAATGTCAGGCCGTACATCTCATTTAATGCTGTGTTAAAACACAGAAAAAGTCTCCTGGACGACAGCCACAAGTTTGTTTGGAAAGATCGTTCTCCCCAGATTTACCCAGATGTTACGGTCTATGTTTGTCAGTGATACAGGTCTACAGGTTCATGTTTTCCCAGGCAACCAAACAAATACCAAACTTCTCTCCCTTGGGAGGAAACACCTAGAGCCCCAAAGGCCACACTGCTCCAAGACTGACTGAAACAAAGGCCATAGGCAGAATGGGCACTTTGTCTCTGGAAACATTAACAACACCCCAACCCCCCATCCTGCAGAAAAATGTGCGATGGGGGGCTTCCGAGAACAAGCCTTTTTGGACATAATAACTTCGACCAACTGGAGTCAGAGTGGGAGGGAGGGTGGGAGAATGAGGGAGAGAAGAGAGAGAGAGATGGCACATTGTGGAAACCCAGATGCAGAAGGCACTATTTTCTGAGAGATGAGGGGCACAAGAAAGTAAGCAACCATTTTAAAAACACATTAAATCATGCTGAGTATGAATTTGTGTTAGAGATATTTAGTTCAGTCTGTGTTTTGGTCCTGGCTGTTTGCTCTCTGGGTGGTCAAGGATACTCAAAATTTATATCTTTCTGGGAAGTGTTGGCCACAGGAACAGAAACTGTGGCGGGGAGCCGCTGGATGGAAGAGACATATAAGCGTACCTGGAATGAAATGTAGTAATTTAGTAGTACATGTGATAGTAAAACATATGTCTGCTTGAAAGATTGAGTTCTTTATTTCTAGCCATTTATTTTCAATCCCACTACATTTACTTCAATGGATGCATTAAAATGAAGGTACAGACACAATATGAATGTGCTGAACCTGCTTTTCTTAGGATAACAGGATACTGCTCGTATCAGGAAGTGATGGAGACAGACCTGATGAATCATATGGAGTACAGTTGCTGACTGCAGTGTATTGTATGTATGACTGAGAGGAGCTCATTGCTTCCTGCAGTAACAGAACGTAGCTCCCCTCATTGCTCTGCACATCGACACCTTTACCAGAGTATGGACACATTTCACTCTCAGTACTTCTCACATGCCTCTTCCACATAGTTTGTGAGGAATCATGTTGGGTTGAGGAGAAAGGCAAAATGACGCATTTAGTTCCATGGCTGGTGACAAATGATTAGTGCCTGATGATGACCAATATGACACAGCAGGGTTTCCCTTGTACCCTGGTTTAGATTCCAATATGTCTTGTATATGATAGTGTTTTCTTCCTTCTACATTGACCTCATTTATGGTATCAGTGTGCAATCTCATCGATCTCTCGCAATGCACTGCAACATCAACCACTGTTATTGTTTTATCTCTAAATACAGGATATGTTATATACTGTGCAAACAGTGCTGGAGCAATAGATTAGCTGTGCATCGTTGCAATGAATGAGACCCCAGTACCTCCCAAGAGTCCAGTCCAATGCCTGCAAAACACAACCAGGGAGGAAACACGTCAGTGTAAACACAGATGTTGTTGTTGCCATTCCGCCAGGAGGATTTGGGCTTGTTATTACATTAAAGGGGATTTTTTTCCTGCCTTGTTCTCCAGAGATATGACTCGGCAGGTTTGGGTTATTTTGTGTAAAATACCTTACTTTAAGATACAACTTTAGTGTTGTATCTTAAAGTAAGGTATTTTACTTTTGTTTGTCTTGTTAGCTAGAATATTGTGACTGTTATGCTCTGCAAGCGTTTGTGCATATATGACTATCCAGTCACGTTATAGAAATTGGGTTGCATTCTGATTGAGTGAGCCCTACCAGCTTTGACATTGTCTTCCATTATCAACCGTTACTACTTTAAAAGCACAACTGATTTTAAGCCTTTTCTGGGTTTGGTATAAAGGGGTAAGGCTCAAGAGGCCCATGTTATATTATGAATAGAGTCTCAACAAAAAGTTACTGTTTGGCACAATGTGCACTTGTGCAGCGGGGGTTACGTTTCTTTTCATATAGACATCGATAGCATCTAGTAGGCTAACTAACCAATCTCAGCTTTAGTTTTTGTAGGCATTAATCTGTCTGCTGCCATTAACTTTGCCGTTTTTTAAACGTGTTAGAGCATTGTCAGCAGATGTAGCTGTATCAAGTCAAACATGTTCTTTGTTCAATACCAATAATACACCATCCATACTATCAGAGACGACATTTACCGTATATTGTATATTTACCGTTGGCTATAACGGTATATTTACCGTTGATAATGATCTGATGCATCGCGATGTGCCTTGTGCACCTAAAATTAACAGTGATATAATGCAATGCATATGCATATACACATGGCTGGAATGGTATACGGACCAATCAACCTGCAGGACTATCTGACTTATGTGCATTTTGTAAGCATAACAGGTGGTGTTCTGTCGCTCTGCTGTTAGTGTGAAGGCATGGTTCGAGGTGGGGAGAACAGAAATGATGACTTTGCCTTTGTGGCTACCAGGCTAATGCTTTCTTGAAAACATGTGGAACCATTTGTAACCAGGATCCATGAGCTGAACCATGGAAAACTGCAAGCACCCTGGACTATACAGTGAATGGACTGACAGCACAGCACATCACCTCCATAGCTGGTTTTAAATCCATATGGCATAGTGATTAAGGATTTAGCCTTCTAACCTAAAGGCCGAAGGTTTCGTTTACAGCTGGGACACTGCCAGTATGCCTTGAGCAGGGAATTGCATTTGGCACACATACAGCTATGTACTAAAAGTAAGAACCTGTGATTAAAATAAGATAATATATTTCTTATTTTATTATTAAGCATAAAAATGCTGAACTGGTGAATGTTTTACGCATTTTATTATGGTTATGTCCAGCATCAAGCATTAAATTTTTAGGCATCAGGCAAGTAATTTTTAATAGCAATTGTAGTATTGTGACATAGTATGGATATATTTTATTACAATTATGTAGTATTGTAAAGTGCCTACTTTCTTTACTTGCTTTACTTCAAAAGCAGTGAAGCAACTGCAGGCATCAGTATAATAACAACACTGTAAATGTCTCTCTGTGCACAGACAGCAAGGCAATCGTGGACGGGAACCTGAAGCTGATCCTGGGCCTGATATGGACGCTGATCCTGCACTACTCCATCTCCATGCCCATGTGGGAGGACGAGGATGACGAAGACGCCAAAAAGCTCACCCCCAAGCAGCGGCTTCTGGGCTGGATCCAGAACAAGGTGCCGCAGCTGCCCATCAACAACTTCCACCGGGACTGGAGGGACGGCAAGGCCCTGGGCGCCCTGGTGGACAACTGCGCCCCCGGTAAGCACTGATCCCGGGTCAGCTCGTCCAGCGCGAATCGCACCTCCAGCCATTCTGTGAAAAACGGGTAGACTGATCCAGTGTTTTATTTGAATGCACTTCCTGCTTTGATGCTAGTGTTATTTGTCGGTGAACATGATGGAGGTGGTGACATCACCCCCTGGGAGAGAGTTGGTTGTCTGAGCTCATAATATCTCCTCTCTCAGTGAGACAGTGCAGCAGGCTGAACATTTGATGCCAGAGGCTGCTCACCACACGGTTGTGAACGTGACTGGTTTGGATGCATCATTCTAAGTCAGACTGCTCTCTGTCAGCGGACAGAATGTGACACATAAAAAATCTAAAGCACATAAAACAAGGCAGTACAAGTCATTAGGCATGGCACAGGAAAGAAGAATGCAGATGATATGATGTAATGCACTGCAAACAATATAACACCATTGTAATTAAGCAATAAAAAGTGAGAGGAATGCGTTTAGTAGGGGTGGCGTGCCATCTCCATTCCGTTACATATCTCCCTGAGGAAATAGCACTTTACACATGTCAACCAATATTTAAGGATGAAGGAGCTTAGGGAACATTTATTATGGGGAGTTTAGTATCTCCTTCAGCTATATACAGGAAAGAGGAAGGATTCGATGTTCTGTTGGGGTCACGGGCAAGGATTTGTGCGAGTGAGTATCTTGCAGGTCTGTCACAGAATAACTAAATTGACAATGGCAATTAATGGCTTCTATTATAGGCTTTCATATGTCCAACCATTTGGCAGGGTAATTCAGAAGTTAGCTCAGGTAGAGGGAATGAAAGGTCACATCCGATTAGATGTGTGTGTGTGTGTGTGTGGGGGGGGGGGGGGGGGGGTGTTTGCAAAAGAGGAAGAGAAACATGGGACCAGCATCACATCGTAGTTATAAAAGCCACCACTCCCTCATTATAACCACATCAGAGGAGACAGGAAGGCCAGCGGGCGCTGACATTTTAACATCAGGTCCACAAAGAGATTACACCATCAATGCTGTCAGGAGATCCGCAAGGGGGCCAGGACCAGGGGCGTCCCCGACAGCTGCCCCGGATCAAGTGAATCCCTCTGGAGGCGGCATCGGAAACTCCCCTCCCGGCCTGCTCTTCTTTTTTAGTTTCCCCCTGCGCTCTCCAAATTTGGACAGGATTCCTTTTAATCTGACGTGGGGAAGACACGGAGAGCGGATCTTTATGAAAGAGCTCTGGAGGTGGCAGAGAGCACAGAGCTGCCTGTGAATCAGCAAGAACGCCATGGAGGGCGTTCGGTCATTCAGGAAGTCGCAATATCGCATACAGAAGTTTAAGGCCAGTACAGACTTTCGAGAGAGCGACGCCCATCCCGTGATTCCATGTGGCTTGCCCTGTGCAAGTTACATCATAAATAATAAGGTGCAAGTTACATAATATATTCCGTATGAACAAATCTAGAGAAGGTTTACAGTGGGTGGAATTCTGCACAAAACCAGTCATCTTACTGCCATTTGAGTAGTGCTGAGGATGGCCTCCAATGGCATGGCAGGACTGAGATCGGTTAATGGAGGTCATTTACTATATTAAATATGCTTTGTGTGCAGATTGTTGCTGTTTATTGTAATTAGATCAACAATCATTTCTGCCCATCCTTTGTGAATATAACTTAATTCAGCATCCCATATGTCAGAATTCTTAAACACTGTTTTATAGAGCAGAATGGCAGGAGATGAGAGGAGGTGTGTGTGCGTGTGTGTGCGTCTGTGCGCGTGTGTGAGTGCATTTGTCTCTGTATAAGGGTGTATATTGTATGTACTGTATATACATTTGTCTGCACCATGTGTATAATGTGTGTACGCACATGCACAAAATATTTGTATTCGTGAATGGGTCCCTCCCACAGGATGTTGTGAAATGGTGTAGAAACACGTGAAGGTGCTAGAGCCAATGGTTCCACAATGGGTTAGTTCTCTTCCAGCCAGCCGGTTTCTGCACCATTCACCTTCTGCGCAGTAGACCCAATGGAGAGAGAGGGAGTTTTAAACTGTGTTTACAAGACTGAAGGGCCTGACACTGAACAGCTCCGAACAGCAGGCAAAATACATGTCCATACAGGGCTGTGCTTTCCCCCCCCTGTATGTAATGATGCGTCTGCCTTTTATGACTGTTATAATAATAGTAATGATGAATACAGCTTGTGTCGCTTCTCAGCGTGAACCCCATCCTTGTTCTTGTGCATTTTTATTGAGGCAGTATTCAGCCAGCCTCAGAGAATGTGCTGCTCAGTCCTTCAATAAAACTCTCACACACTGTGCACCACACACTCTTATTCAGCAGCCCACCCTCCCCTAGGTGCCTCTCCCCAAATAAAAATTGCTGCAGTCCAAGTTTCTGTTCTTGCACAATGAAATGAGAGCCTCTGTATTTCCCAGTGCTGTTTTCCCCTCATGACCCATACTCTCTCCTTTCAAAATAACCCCACCGCAGACACACAATACTGATCTAACACTTCTGCGCTTTGCTTTAAATCACACTCTGAAGTAATAGTACCCCACGGAGTGTGAGAGAGGGGTTTATCATTGCCGGCAGGGCATTTGGGGTTATGATAGATAATGAGACTGGCTAGAATATCTATATATCTACACGGTCCTGTTAGGAGGTGCAGCCTATAATGTAATGTTATATCTGGTAGGGGTTCACTGTGTTAGCATACACAGGTCATATACAGGTATAATGTTTTAGAAGAAATGCATACACAGGTATTTGTCAATTCAATTTGTTAATGGAAGCACAGTTGAAATGTGTACCCAGTTTTCATCTGAATTCAGGCAGAAATTGGGTATTAGCTCAGAGTGCAAGTGAGTTCTTACCACTGAAATGTTTGTTCAAGTAATACTTGAAAAATAAAGAAGGTATCAGTGTCAGACAGTTGTTATTTTTATAGGTGTTGCTTTTAAAAATAGGACAATTTCTATGTTATGCAATATGACGTTATAGTATAGATTTTGTCCACAATGGGAGATTATGTTACAACATTATGAGTAATTTTTTGCAAAATATGAGAGTGAACACAGGGTCCCTGATGGGGTATGCAGCTACCATGTAAAGTGTCTGAAAATCTTTTAAGTAATGAGCTCTTTCCTCATGTAACCGTGCTTGTTATTCTATCAATATTGCCATAACATTACTACATTACCAGTATGAGTAGGATAATGAGGTCCTTACAAGGGTAGTCCTATGCCGTGCCAGTACATAGTGTTTCTCACAGCTAATCCAATTAAGGCATTACTGGTGCATTCCCTTAAGCTGCATTATGCATTCGCGCAAGCGCAAAACTCTGTGCCTAAGTCATCGGAGCAACAACATTGTTCGAAACGTGGGCTCGTTCACCCTTGTTAACATGTTGCGGGAGCAGTGGGCTCTGGGTAAATTGTGGTTTGTACTGACAATGCTGTTTGGGGAGTAGCTGTTTTGACTACAGTCTGATACAGCGGCCAGAATGCAGTCTACTCACTTCCTGCCCACCTTTCTGTCCTGTAGGTCTGTGCCCCGACTGGGAGAACTGGGACCCCAACCAGCCTGTGGAGAATGCCAGGGAGGCCATGCAGCAGGCTGATGACTGGTTGGGCGTGCCACAGGTAAGGTCACCTGATCTCGACCCTCGGCCACGAGGACCACTTTGAAATGAACATGGATCCAGAGCAACAATAACACTTTACACACAAAGAAAAATACTGTATCTACTGATTTGGAGCTGGGGACAACAGTAGTTTTGGTAGGACAATAGAGGTGTTTGTAGAGCAGAGATGAGTGCAACTCCGCTGGTTGATTTGTACAGTTCGTCTGAATTATTTTTTCGTTGGTTATTTGAGTTATTTGAATGGGAGAAGGTGCGTTTTTAATATGCTTGTGTTATTCACACAACACTGTGGGGCAAATGACTACAAAAGGCAGTCAGATAGCCAGTGTTTTACATGCTTTTAATCAATTTTTTTCCTGGAGATCAGACTGGGGAAACAGTATGCAGATGTATGTTCTTTGCTTCCTGTTTCAACTGAATCTGGAAGGTGTACTGTTACCTCAGCCAGGGAAATGTGTAATTTTTATATTAACCTGCAAACTGCTCTCTGGTTAGAAATTTATACAACAGGAAGTGAGGTAAACATCTAGCACTTGTAACCGAACAGTCACTGAGTCAGGGAGTTGCGAAGTGAAAGTGGAGAACGCCTCCCCTTTCAGGAGAGCGACGCCCGTCACGTGATTCCATGTGGTTTGCCCTGCCAGCTCTCGGGAATCGCTCTTCTGTGCAAGTTTAATTTTCTAGTTCCTGCGAAGGTGCAATGGGTGCATGGCAGTTCACCCTGTGGAGCTGCTAAATGCCGGTGGGGCTATTTCAGGGAGCACACAGCGTTAAATATAGCGGGGGAACAGGGTGACTCTGTGGCGTCACACAAGGCTCAGCTTTGCAGAGTAACGTGGGGGACAGCAGACAGCTGTACAATTCCACATACTGTACATGTGGAATTCAGATGGATCTTGTGCGGCTTGTCTGTATAATGTGAACACAACCCTGACAAAAACGTATAGAACTGTTGTTGTAAACAAACATTTTGAAGTAAGAGCACAGCAATGGGATTTTGTGAATAGAAAATGGTTCTAGTCGCCGCAGTTTTTTAGAGGGATCAGTCGCAGTCATTAGAGAAGGGGCGGCACATGTCAAAAGCTTCTCTGCTCCTGGCCTGGTTTCTTGTTAAAACAAAAAATTGCGGGCATATAATGAAGACCACATTCATCTCAAATGTGCATGTCAAGCATTGCTGTAAAGTACAGTTTAATGAGAGAAAACACAAACGCGCACCTGTTGTTTATGGAAGAGTGGAGGGATATATCCACTCAATTAGAGCCCTTTCATGTGTCTGCCATCTGGAGAAACAGCCCTACTTTCCTTTCTCTGGCCAGGTCCCTTCCACTCTCTGTCCTTCCCTCCCTCCCTCCCTCCATCTGTCTCCCTCACTCTCCTTTGTTTTCCCCGTCCTAATGCACGTAAGCAGAGGGGATTTCTCAACCTTGTCTTCCTCAGCCTAATCTAATTTAGGCTCCAAAAAAATGATTTCCTCGTGAATCTTATTTTTCCTGCCTTGCGCGTCCCCCCTGAACAACAGAAAACATGTTGTAAATTTCAACACAGCAAATTAACACAAAAATTTCGATAAATTGCTCTTGGCTCTGGGTAGTTTCTGGGCCATTTGAATGTCTTTCATTTTGATTAGATTTCACTGGAGTCAGATTGTCTTATTAAATACTATTCTCTTGCACTGTCCAGATTTGTGGTATTTTAGTAAAGTAGTGTCTGCCTGTCTGGCCTATGAGTATTAGTTCCCTATATAAGAAAAAGTTATATTTCTGTCACATGTTCAGTCTGTGTATCTGCATTCACCTTTTATCTTGTTTGTCTATGTGTATTCGTGGCTAAAATGTAGCCTTAGCCCGCAGGCCGGGTCTGGAGCCCATAGGCCCATAGGCGATGTACTGTAACCTTTGACCTTTGGTGTTTCAGTTAAGTTTTTAATGATATGTAATGTGTGACCCTGGCCCTCTCCCTTCTGCTCTGCAGGTTATCGCACCAGAAGAGATCGTGGATCCCAATGTGGATGAGCACTCGGTCATGACCTACCTGTCCCAGTTCCCCAAGGCCAAGCTCAAGCCCGGGGCTCCACTGCGCGCCAAAACGCTGCACCCTCAGATGGCCAAGGCTTATGGGCCAGGTAAGAGAGTGCGGTGGTTGACATCCATTCTGGAGGCTCTGCGTCATGAGATACATATACTGTGTGGGCATCGTTGATAAAGACTGGTGGATGTATTGTAAGATGTGATTGAGCCATTATGTGATACACAGAACCATAATCTTCACTTATTGGAATCATGATTATAATTTTCACTTTGGCAATACGTCAATGTACATTGTTTTAAGAAATGAACAAGGGTTTCCTTCTGTGTGTTTTCTAGAAAATAAAATCACTTTTATTTGGACAAAAGCGATTTGGATACGATTTGCTTTTAAATGACTGAGACCTCATACTCATCCCGCACAGGCATCGAGCCCCGTGGGAACGTTGTGCTGAAGCTGGCCGAGTTCACCGTGGAAACCGTGGAGGCTGGGCTTGGTGAGGTCATTGTGTACGTGGAGGACCCAGAGGGACACACGGAGGAGGTGGGTCAAAACTCCGGAATGACTCATGAACACATTCCCTGCCTGTCTGAAATAAAACTTTCAGTTTGTTGTGTTTTATCATTTGATTTTCATAATTTTTCCAGGCCAGAGTTATTGCCAACAATGACAAGAACCGAACCTACACAGTGACCTACCTGCCCAAGGTGGAAGGCCTCCACAAGGTAATAGCATCACACTCAGGGCCTGTTGGACAGCATGCACAGACACTTCCTCATATGAAAATGAGGCTTCCAAGAACATTCCAGTACACAGACAAGAAAACAACTGGTTTCTATATGGTTTACGTTGTGCTGTGCTGGTAAACTTGACTGAATGTAGCGCCTGTCAGGTGAAGCATAGTCTCAGTGTTTCAGTGTCTGAGACATAGTAATGCCTTTTCCTTTTTCCCCATATAGGTGACTGTACTCTTTGCAGGGCAGGATATAGACAGGAGCCCCTTTATGGTCAACGTCTCCAAGGCAATGGGAGACCCCAATAAGGTATCAGCCCGCGGGCCGGGTCTGGAGCCCATAGGCAATGTTGCCACTAAACCCACTTACTTCGACATCTACACTGCAGGTAAAACCTTGTGCCATAGGCAGCTTTTCACAAATTCCTCCATCTCTCAGGTAGCAGACGGGACATGCTCTTTGTTTGCGTGCCCCCAGGCGCTGGCGCGGGAGATGTGGGCGTGGTCATCGTTGATTCTCAAGGTCGGAGAGACACGGTGGAGATTCTTCTGGAAAACAAGGGGGACAGCATTTTCCGCTGCACATATCGGCCCATGCTGGAGGGGCCCCACACCATCTACGTCACGTTTGCAGGCCAGCAGATTCCCAGAAGCCCCTTCACTGTCAACATCTCGGAGGGTGAGTGGTGTTCCCCCATCTCTGTCCTCACCCTGCCCTTTAACATGGAGGAGTATGCTCAAGTTCCTGCTGTCGTTCCTTCTGATTAATTTCAGTAATTGTTTGTGACCGCCCTCCCTTTTACCACCGCCCTTTCTTCAAACTAATGAATGTATTTCGGCATGGAGCTGTGATATCCAACCAAAATATAGGAGGTCCAAGCTGGTGTCAAAGAAAATACAATAGTTACATTAATATTTAGCTTTTTTATTATGATATTTACATTGTTGTGTAGAGACACACCCTACAGTCAGAAAAACACTGCTAACCGTATTATGATGGAGCATATGACATTATAAAGGGCAATTAACAAAAGCAAATTTGGCTCGCCAACAAAAAAATGTCAAGCATGTCAATGGCAATAATTGTACTGTATTTATAATATTTCATGTACTATAATTTAATTGCTCCCTTGGTGATTTGTCATGACACTGAATTCCAAGTAAAGTAATAAATGTTAATATTAATATTGATAAAACAGCAACAGCTGGCAATAAAACACATTTCCCATTAATAATAGCAGGGCTAAATCATTTGTTAAATAATTTTGCCAAAGTCATTGTGATAATAGAACAAAATGGCCTTACAAATAACACAGCAATTTTCTCTTTCTATAGGCTATAGGTGTGGTATAGTCCTATAGGCTATATAGAGTGAATGGAGTGAATAATGTTTTACGGCTCACAATGAGGTGAGCAGGGCTTACACATGGATTCTTGGGTCTCTTGTTCCAGTCTCAGGTCGATTTTCAAGTCCTACTTGAGGGGGGGTCCAGCTAAGTCTGGTGCTCCTCCTGTCCATGCCTGTGTAAAACGCTGTTCCCTGTTCTCTGCCTGTCTGTCATTCTAGCTCCGCCTAGTGCCCTGCCCTCCGGTACACCGGTTCAGATAATCCCTCAGTCTATTCGCACTCCACCCACAGAAAAGATCAAGAAAATACCACCCCCAACTCCGCCTAAGCCCAGGCGACCAAGTTAGTACAGGCCGCGGGGTGCGGCTCGTGCCTGCGCAAGCCTGGCTCCCCCACGCACCCGCTCCCCCAAGCGCAAGGGTGACACTCGCCCCCCGGCACCCCCCTGGCTTGTTGGCATGCGCTGGCATCTTGCCTTCTGTCACCCAGCTACAGACAGCTTTCCATGGACAGAGACCTACTGAGAGACCAACGTACTCCATCTTAACAACCGGCGGAAGCGTCGACATGCTGCATCGTCCATGTGGACAGTCACCTTAACAATCGCTCAAAGCACAAAGACACATTTTCCATTGCCTTTATAACTGTGTAACCCTTGGTTCCTTCCCCCACATTATCAAAAGTAAGACTAACTTTTCAAAGCTTCATCTTAGATTTTGATATAACTAAAACATTGTCTATTTATGTCACGTAGTTGACTGGCAACACATGTAACACAGTTGCTCCTATATGTGCCTACCTGTTTTTTTTAACAACTACTCTTTCCTTGAAACTAATGATTAATACGGACTGCGTAACAGCCACATTTCAACACGATTTACTTTTAATTTAACAAAGCAACAACTATGTTTTGAAATCTGCCCAGCTTGATTTACTGTATATGAAATAACTGGATTAAGTGTTTGAAATTTATGGAAGGAGTGTTTGGTATGTTAACCATTCGGCAAGAGCGATCGTCAGTGTGGCCGTACAGATTTGTGGGCTTTCAAGAGAGAACTCAGGACCTTCTCCTCATCCTCTTGGCACTGAAGCGATTGCTGGGTGATCAGTGCACCCATTGCCTCTTTGATTAACACTGAGAATGTCCTGTTGATTTAAAAATAAATCAGTTTTAACCTGATTCCAGCTTTTTGTCACAGAAAGATAGTTTTGTTTATTGTCATAACCTACTACCTGCAAAAGCCATTGCATCCATGCATTTATCCTGTTACGTTTACTGTCCGTTCCCACGTGCTAGTCATGTCGTAATTTACTTCAGTAGATAAAATAGGGGCTGGGGTTGCAAAAGTGTAGTCTTGATTGGTCCTTTGTATCCAAGAAGAAAGCAGTTGATTTGTGCTGGCTTTGTCGCGGCTAATCTGTCTGCTTTACTGCAGTAGAGAAGTCATGATGTTAATTACCATCACTGACTGGGTTAGCAGAGCCCTCCAGATGGAAAACATTGTGTGTTTTTCCTCCTTCAATGTCAATAAAAGCTAGCAGTCACAAAATCCAGTAGTAAACTATGCTGTTGTCCAATTGTTATTATTTTTTATTTTGTCCTGAAAAAGATTCTGAGGTATTGCAGGGGTCATTTGTGTGCGTTTATTTAGTGCACTATAAATTAGCTGACTCTATAATCCACAGTGCCCACATGCAACACAAATTAAAAGGCTGAATTGTTTATTGATGAACTATTTATTATTTGGTTATGGCATTGCGTGATTGTATGCAAACCCAGCTTTCAATTATTTTTGTGCCTTTCATTTATCTGTTCTGTATTATGCTGTAGAGTGTGGTACTGAAGCATTGCTGTGCATTTTGTGCCTGTTTGCCTCGTGTGCTGCTTCTCTGAGGATTGTTTCTCTGCAGCTGCTTCAGTCTGGCAGATAGCGCAAATGTTTCTCCACGTCCATCTCACTAACACGGAGCTCTGGCAAATGAGTGTGCCTCTGAACTGGACTGTGATTTAACAACCTCTCTCCCCTTCCCTGTTTAGCCAGCAACCCTAATGCCTGTAGGGCAACAGGACGTGGCCTCCAGCCCAAGGGGGTCCGGGTGAAGGAGGTGGCTGACTTCAAGGTCTTCACCAGAGGAGCTGGCAGTGGGGAGCTCAAGGTCATGGTGAAGGGGCCAAGTAAGTATGGTCTTCCTTTCCGTGCAAGCCACTGTGGAAGGTCATTGTGATAGCATGTTCACTTGGCGCTAACTGCGTTCTTGTGCTCTCAGGAGGAGGAGAGGAGCCGGTGAAGGTGCGCGACGTTGGAGAAGCGGTGTACGAGTGCGATTATTATCCCATTGCACCTGGAAAATACACCATCATCATCACCTGGGGAGGACACTCCATTCCACGCAGGTGAGGAGGACAAAATGGACGCTACCACTATCATCCATAACCACAGGGGATACAAGGAGCAAGCAGTACCACTTCCACAGGGATCAAACTGAATAAGAACAACCATAATCAAGCTTTTCACAGGGGTTAAAAAGATTGGCACTACTACTTCAACATTCCACTGGGATAAAACCAGAATCAACACAACCATTTTATCATTACACTCTTCAAACTACAGTATTAAGGTGTAGAACTGTGTGTCATTCAATCAAATGGTAACCATGGTTATTAGTTGTAATCTTAGAAGGCGGCGGCTCAGATATATTTGTGTCATGGATTACATTACATGATGGGTCATGGCATGACTATATAAATTAGTTTCTAATATGAGTCTGAAGTAATACATCCAAATGTTTTCTCTACCAAATGTGATCAAATATAAATATGGATTCTATACACCTCACCTCAAATGGGGATTAGAGTCAAAGGTTTTAAGACTATTTGTGTGTGTGTGTGTGTGCGTGTGTGTGCGTGTGTGTGCGTGTGTGTCCACAGCCCCTTTGAGGTCGAGGTGAATGAGGAGGCGGGGCTGCAGAAGGTTCGGGCCTGGGGTCCTGGCCTGGAAACAGGAATGGTGGGAAAGTCAGCCGACTTTGTAGTAGAGGCCATCGGCACAGAGGTGGGGACGCTGGGTAAGTTACAGAGGCCAGGGGAAGTCCAAGACTGCCTTGGAGAAGTCTGACGCCAGCTTATTCAGGTGTTAAAGACATCAGTAAATTATCAGATGTTGCAGGCGTGCCTATATGTTGGCAACACAATTTTTCAGTTCAATCTTGTGAGAGAACAGAGGCCCATAGGCCTTGTACAGTTTTAGACCGCTATGCAACAATACTGAAAAGGAAGTAGTCAGAATACAGCCACCTACACAACCCAAAGGAAAAAAATCTCTCTGTACTGAAGGCCAGGCAGGCTCCTATGGGGATAGGCGTGGCCACTGCTCTTCAGAGGTCCTGGCCCAGCCCCGCCCTGTGCCGAACGGTGGAGGTGTAATTGTTAGCAGATCCTTATGTCAGTGTGAAAGGCTGCAAACCAGCTGCTTCAGACTTCTTAATAACCAGCCTGAATATTATCTCAGTACAAAAACAGCTGCTATGACCTCCCCGTATAAAAAAGGGAAATCTAATTGCTGTGTTGTAATAATACATTCTACAGTGTATACACAAGGCCTGTTTTCAATCTAAAACTAAGTTCTTTATCTTCTTAATTTTCCTCAACCATTCCAACTGATTTACAGGCTTAAAGGCTTTTGGCACTTCGTTTTATAAAGTGTTAGTAGAGTTAATTTTCAGTTTTCATCTCCGATGTTTGTGAATGTGTGAGTACTCTGCATCAGAATTTCTAGAGCAGAGGTTCCCAACCTTTTACAACTCGCGGCCCACACGACCGACCACAAAAGCTTCCGCGGCCCCCCTGCAGGACCCTAGCTGACGCAACGAACAATAAAAAATAATAACACTAATGTTACACAAAAAAAACATTCAATGATCCTGGGCTAATAGGGCGCTACTACATAATTGAAATGCACGTTACTAAATGTTTAACCAGTTGCAACGCAATCACTGCTGTTAATTGAGAATGGACACAGTTAAATCATGAGCCAAATCAAATGCATACAAAACCAATGCGGATGTTATGTGCGATTAATCAAATGTGTCATTACATCTAATTGACAAATTCAACCTTTAGTTATAGAAACGATATTGTGGGATAGGCAGACAGAAACATGATAGTGACGTGATTTAAGTTAATTTGATTGAAAATTACTAGACTCGGTAGGGCCAGGCTATTGTTACTCAGAATGTTTTCATAAACAGTTGTAAAACATAGCTAGATAAAACTAGATCCCAGAGCCATAATTTACAATTACATAAAAAGCTTGTTCGGAATAAAAAATAAAGTCTTCATGTTCACTGCTGCATTTCCTTCGTTTTCCTTCGTTTCTTTTCAGTGTTAGACACTGGAGCTGTTTCCTTACTGGTAGATGGACCAGCCTCTGAATCTTTCCCTTTGAGAGACCCTGTTTGTAAGCACTTATCCATGATAAATTTCTTTGAATTAATTCAAAAAGCGAAATGTTTTAGCACTGACGGTTTAGCTTGCACACAGCTAAAATGGTGGTCACTTCGATCAAACAATTCTCCAGCCGCCGTAGAGACCAATCAGAGTTCTCCCTAAATTTGATGTCTTTTCGGATGTGTTAATTTTTGCAAAAATGGGGTAATAATTTTTTTTGACAATTTTGTTTTCAGTTTAAAAAATAAATGACGGTAGTACCTGCAGTACTGGCCGAGGCCCACAGGTTGAAAACCTTTGTTCTAGAGGCATCTGACAGCAGGCTTTGACATCCGACCGTCTAGTCCAATCCAGAGCTTTGAAAAGCTGAATTGTTTTATACCAATTTTACTTATATTGATGGGTATGGCTGGATGTCAAACTCCACCCATAGACACCCCATCTTGCATTTAGATGTACTTGAGAATTTTCCCACTGGATTCTGTCTCAAGTAAAGTATGTTTATGATATTGAGCTGGAGTCAATGTGCCAAGTTTTTTTATGATGGGAAGTTTGCGTCTGACTGAACTTTGGTCTGAGCTGACCTGGTGGTCCACGCGTTGGTCTGGTCTGCAGGATTCTCCATCGAGGGCCCGTCTCAGGCTAAGATCGAGTGTGATGACAAGGGCGACGGCTCCTGCGATGTGCGGTACTGGCCTACGGAGCCCGGCGACTACGCCGTGCACGTCATCTGTGATGACGAGGACATCAAGGACAGCCCCTTCATGGCCCACATCTTTCCCGCGGCCAACGACATCTTCCCCGAGAGGGTGAGCTAAGCCAACCCCTTGCATGCTCACACCCACAACCTCTGCATCATCCTCGCACGCCCCATACTCTCACTTTCTCGATCTGAGTGACGTAATGTCTCCCTGCTGCAGGTCAAGGCCTTTGGTCCGGGTCTGGAGCCCACCGGCTGTATCGTGGACAAACCTGCTGAGTTCACCATTGATGCCCGTGGAGGCGGGAAAAGCCAGCTCAAGATCTACGCTCAGGTACTGTGACTGAAAGGACACCTTCTGTATTGGGTTAAAATGAACAGAACTGCACGTCTGAATCTTTTTTTGCAAGAAAGGCGAATAACGGCCTGTTTTATTGCCGCTGCAGGATGCTGAGGGCTTCCTCATTGACATCCAGATCACGGAAAAGGGCGATGGGACCTTCATCTGCATCTACATCCCCACCAAGCCCATCAAACACACAATCATCATTACCTGGGGCGAGGTCAACATTCCCAACAGCCCATTCAGGGTAGGAGACCAATCACAGACATTCTGCCATCATTGTTGTTCCTCAGTGCACAGTAAAATGTCCAGTGTTAATGAAACTATAACAGAGTACATATGAGCCTTATCTGATCAAAGTAGGCTCATGTGTACTCTGCTAGAGTTTAAATAACACTGTTAGAGTGAATTAACACTGGACATTGTACTGTGAATTTACTGTGTGTTTACTGTGTGTCCCTAGTCTAATGGTGGGTTTCCCACTTCCTTTTATATACAGAATCAATCTCCAGTCTGGCCCCTGGATTATTTTGAAGTTATATTCTAATGCAGTCAATATACTAAATCTATCCTAATCTAAATTAATCTGTGCAGGTGACCATTGGGGAGGGCAGTCACCCAGAGAACGTCAGGGTGTACGGGCCTGGAGTGGAGAAGAGTGGGCTGAAGGCCAATGAGCCCACCTACTTCACTGTGGACTGCAGCGAGGCTGGGCAGGGTGAGCCTGGGGATCATCATAAGAGACACAAGGCTTCAAGAGTTTATAACTCACAGTGCAACCTGCATTAACAATCAATAATGATATTTCATTCTTTTCATATTTTGAAAAATACACACAGGCAAGGCTGTTTTGGTCATACGCATGTCAGGGCTGACACATGATCACAGTTTGAGGGCCAATATGTGCCCAGTAACTAACTCCTTCCCCTTTGGTCTGATGTTGCAGGTGATGTCAGCATTGGAATAAAATGCGCTCCTGGTGTGGTGGGTCCAGCAGAGGCTGATATCGACTTTGACATCATCAAGAATGACAACGACACCTTCACTGTGAAATACATGCCTCCTGGCCCTGGTCGCTACACTATCATGGTCCTGTTTGCTGACCAGGTCTGAAATTTCAGTGCATTCATTGTCACTTAAAGCTATAGAATCATAATTAACACCCAAAGAAAATCTTGAGCATGTAAACCTATAGCTACTAATCATTTGGCAATCAGTGCAGACAGGTGACTAATTATACAATTAGCGACTAATTATGAGACGTTCATCAGTGCAAAACAACAAAATTAGGCTGAAAGTAAAACATCAGTGCACGAACACCATCAGTATGGAAGACAGACTAAACAGTATGGAAGACAGACTGAACAGTATGGAAGACAGACTAAACAGTATGGAAGACAGACTGAAACAATATCCCTGTTGGACATTGCACACTGACAGATTTAATTTGTTTTTCAAATTATCTCTATAACACAGGACAAAAATTACAACTGGCACTTAAATACAGAAAAACTGAAACAATTATAGTGAATGAGTTCACCCTTGCCTGGACCCAAAAAGTAGTTAGAGGCTGGATCATTCATTTAATTTATGATTTAGTTATTATAATAATCGCTTAATTTTTCATATCTCTCATCAATAATAATTTATAAATAATGGGTGGCAGTGTAGTATAATGGTTAAGGAACTGGGCTTGTAACCGAAAGGTTGCAGGTTCGATTCCCAGGTAGGACTCTGCCGTTGTACCCTTGAGCAAGGTACTTAACCTGAATTGCTTCAGTATATACAGGTGCAGCTCAAAAAAATTTAATATTGTGAAAAAGTTCAATATTTTTTGTCACTCATTTCAGAAAGTGAAACTCATATATTATATAGATTCATTACACATAGAGTGAAATATTTCAAGCCTTTATTTCTTGTAATTTTGATGATTATGGCTTACAGCTAAGGAAACCCAAAATTCAGTGTCTCAGAAAATTAGAATATTTTGCTTTAACATATTTTTAAAGTATCATATTTAATATTTGGTCGCATATCCTTTGCATGCTGTTACTTCCTGAAGTCTGTGACCAATCAACATCAAAAGACTCTCAATATCTTATTTTCAGGTACTGTTACAAGCGATACTATAACCTCTCTGCATTTGAACTGATCTCTATGGGAATTGGGGGGTGAGACTAGATTCAGCTGTAAATTACACTGGTACAGTATGGAACACATGGCTGGCTAAATGGCTGTAAGTCATCAAGGGTCTGAGCTATCGAACAAGCCCCAAACCATCACTCTGTTGCCAGATATGGAGTAGATGTGGATGGATCACTGCAAGGGTTATTTCTCCTGACTCATTTCCTATAGAACTCTATGGGGAAAAAAGTCAGGAGAAACAACCCTTAAAGGGATATATAGTAATATATATATATATAGCAATATAGTATCAATAAAAGCATGAGAATAAGGATAAGAAGGTAAAGGGGGGTATATAAAAAAACAGCAATGAGAAAAAATAAATAACAAATAAAATAAGCTAAATAACATATTGAATAGGTCATAAAATAGAAATTAAATACATTTTAAACTATAATAAAAATAAAAATGTATATAAAATAAATAAATAAAAAAGATTAGTTTTAGCTGTTTTAAAACACCCCACGGTGTCAGCTTCTCTAAGATCCTTGGGTAATGTGTTCCATAGTTTTATCCCATAAAAGCAGAAGGCAGATTCTTCTGTAGTTTTATGCTTAAGCTTAGGTACATTTAGTAATTTTTCAGGGAAGGATCTTAGGGGATGGACTGGGGTGTAAAATGACAGACATACAGTATATGTCTGTAGGTGCTAAACCATATAGAGCCTTATAGATCAGTAAAATAACCTTAAATTCAATTCTAGAGGACTCAGGCCAGATTCCTGTACACATATTCCTGTACACAGTACAGGAATTATATGATCTCTCATCCTAGCTCTGGTTAACACTCTGGCCGCTGCATTCTGAATGAGTTGAAGTTTATCAATAGATTTCTTTGGACAGCTGATATAAAGTGCATTACAGGCGACGAAAAGCATGCAAAAAAAAGCATGCACCAATTGTTCTGCATCCCACTGTGTTACAAATGGTCTTACTTTGGCAATGTTTCTGAGGTGGAAGAAGGCATTCTTAGTCACCTTATTAATGTGAGACTCTTTATTGAGTTTGTGCAGCCAAATTGCCCAATCTGAGATAAAGTAAATCTCTCTTGGTTTTTGGACCGACTAATAGAACCTCGGTTTTCAATGCAGGAAATCCCCATCAGCCCCTTCAGGATCAAGGTGGATCCCTCCCACGACGCCGCCAAGGTGCGGGCAGAGGGTCCGGGGCTCAATAAGACAGGTACGGCTTTGCGTCGTCTGTTTCTTCCTGTTCCGTGGTGCTACACATTAAAACAGAGATAAGGTCTTATGAGAGGCTAGTATGGATCATAAAGTTGAACCCGTTTGATGCTTCAGCGGCGCTAACGCAATTAGTTTATGAACCGTGATGAAAGTGGATTGATCTGAACCACATTTTTGCAGGTGTGGAGGTTGGCAAGCCCACCCACTTCACCATCTACACAAAGGGAGCAGGCAAGGCCAAGCCGGACGTCCAGTTTTCTGCAGCGCTTAAAGGCGAGGCCGTCCGAGACTTTGAAATCATCGACAACCACGACTATTCACACACTGTCAGATACACTGCTGTGCAGCAGGTAAGCCTGTTGTCACAGATTACTTGCACTGATAGAAGCACTTCTGTGCTGCTAAGCACATAGACCTTTCAGGTTTTACGCACATAATATGCAGTTCCCATTCTCCACTCTCTCTTTCTTTCTTCCTCCCTTCCTGTCTCTCACTTTTATTCTCACTACTAGGGAAAGATGACAATCTCGGTCTCACACGGAGGTGATCCCATTCCCAAGAGCCCCTTCAATATCACCGTAGCCCCAGCCATGGATCTCAACAAGGTCAAAGTTCAAGGGCTCAACAACAGTAAGTAGCCTGCTGCATAAGCACCAGAGTACAGATGAAAGAAACTGGAGAATTAGTTAGATGCTACGAACCACTGAACTGAAAACCATTAATCATATAATGAGCAGCAACTGCCTGTGTGATGACTTGCTGCAGGAAAAAACACTATTTAATTGGAAAGTCACCATTGATATGAACTGTTTCTGTAATGCAGCAACATTATTTAATTTCTTGGTTTTGATAGAAAAAATACTGTTGCATATGAGCTACCCAAACTAAAAATGCTCGCACTGAATTTCGAGGCGTCTGAATAAGTGTCTGTCTGTGATGATCACAGAGGTTGATGTGGGAAAGGATCAGGAGTTCTCAATCAACACACGGGGCGCTGGAGGACAGGGTCACGTGGATGTGAAAATCACCTCGCCCTCGCACCGGCCAATCCCATGCAAGCTTGAGTCAAGCACGGCCAATGACTTTCACACTGTGAAGTACATTCCTCCCGAGGAGGGACCCTACAAGGTGGACATTGGCTATGATGGGAACCCCATTCCTGGGAGTCCCTTCACCGTGGAGGGGGTTATGCCTCCCGACCCCTCAAAGGTAAGGGTGGCAATGCTGAATAATATAAAGCTCAATGTGATGGCAAGCATTGCAATTTCTATTCAAAGTACATGAGTACGGGCATTTACAACTTACAAGTTAATTTGTTTCTGCGTAATAATTGGCAGAGATGGTGTTGCAGCATTAGCCAATTTCTTAACAACAGGATGGGACATCAGTAAAGGTTATAGGAAAAACATACTGCAGACATTAACAAAAGTATTATTTCCTTAATCAAGTCCAGCGTGTATTCAGGGCCTGCTTAATGTTCCTTCATTCTTTTCAGCTGTTCAGTGCTGTTGAGTGACTGCAGTCCCACAGAGGTTGAACAGCTTTATAAATAATAACATATTAACTGGCGTGGTGAAAACTGGCTGCTGAATTTGACTTGGCTGGTTTTTAAACCGTTCTCATTAATGCTTGGCAGGGTTATTGCAGAATAAGACCACACAGTGCATGAGGTTATTAATGTGAGATGGATGAGTTGACTAATGAACCTGCCCCCACACACTAGATAATTTCATAATAATTTAATCTAATTTAAATTGCACTCTGACATTTAAAGTTCACAGTATTCCCTGTGTTTGTTGTTTCCAAACAACCTTAGTTCATGAACTGGACAGTTACAATCCCATCACAAGGACAACAAATGTATGGGTATCTAACATTTTCACAATCTAGGATTCCACATGTCCCTTGTATAAGGAATGGCCCCTTGTACTTTAATCGGTTGCTCCTTCTGTCTCTCAGGTTCGTGCGTACGGTCCAGGTCTGAAAGGAGGATTTGTGGGTAAACCAGCACCTTTCGCTATCGACACCAAGGGTGCGGGCACGGGTGGGTTGGGCCTGACGGTGGAGGGGCCCTGCGAGGCCAAGATCGAGTGCCAGGACAACGGGGACGGCTCGTGCTCCGTCTCCTACCTGCCCACCGAGCCCGGCGAGTACGCCATCAACATCCTGTTCGCCGAGGCACACATCCCCGGTTCGCCCTTCAAGGCCATCGTCCAGCCGGTTTTTGACCCCAGCAAGGTGACGGCAAGTGGGCCAGGCCTAGAGCTCGGGAAGGTCAACGAGGCGGGCTCTTTCAGCGTGGACTGCTCCAAGGCTGGGGACGCCGAGCTGACTATCGAAATCATCTCGGATACTGGGGTCAAGGCCGAGGTGCATATCCAGAAGAACAGCGATGGCACTTACTCCATCACCTACATCCCGCCGTTCCATGGCACGTACACCATCACAATCAAATATGGAGGACACGCCGTGCCCAAGTTCCCAGCTCGTGTGCAGGTGGACCCCGTCGTCGACACCAGTGGAATGAAAGTCTACGGCCCAGGGGTCGAGCCCAGAGGTAACCCTTTACAACTGGTTGAGTCCATACAGTTGGCCTACTCATGGAGAGCACAAAAAATCTTAAATCTGGTACACAAGTATACCCAGACTGGAATATATGAAAGTTAGATTTTGTTCTTTCAATTCTTAATTAAATTTGTCTGTAAACAAATTTCATTAAGAAATACCAGTGGACAACTTTACTTTGTAAGCACCTTCCCAGCTAATCACGTGCTAGGGATGTTCCCTGTATGTTATTAAGGTTGCTCTAAACGTTCCCTGGTTGATGCAATGTCGTGTTTTTTTCAGGTTCTAAGAACTTTCACACAACCTTTCTGAGGAACGTCCCTTTAACATTCCAGTAACATTCTAGGAGCATTCCTCTTAGCTTCTAGGTGCAGTTTTTTTAATCTTGAGAATCTTTTGCTTTCACTTGAATTGGGTTTACTTATGTTCAATTAGCTAAAACTATATTTCTGGCCCTTAGCTAAAACCACGTCTTCAATCATATTCAAATCTTTTAATATACAATGGAAACATATTTCAACACAAGTGACCCAATTAAGTAACACCAGTGACCCTATTGAAATATATTTTTAATTTGTTAAGGCAACATTACACTCACATACAGACTGGTGACAAATTAAAGTAAACATTGGGTAAATGAGGAATGCATAGTATGTTACACATAGGGTTCTGGCAGCTCTGTTATGGTCCAGGGTGCATTTCTTGGCATGGTTTAGGTCCACTCATCCTCTTAGAGCGCCAGTTACACAAAATTAAATACCAAACCATTTCGAAGTGATATTTATGATGGGATTTCTATGCTTTATTGCCACACAGCTAGGCTGGTGGAATTAATTCCAGTACAGGGGAAAGGAGCTGCTATCAGTACACCGCATTCAACATAAAAGAGAAAAATTCACAGTATACATAAATACAAAACAATTTATGGGTGTGCATTAATGATTTGGATGACCTGGGGAAAGGAGCGTAGGCTGAAGCGATCTGTCTTGTCTCTCAGCAATCTACATCTTCTACCAGAAGGCATAGTGGAGTGGGTGCTCGATGATTTTGGTCGCACGTTTGATGATGCATTATGTATGTATGGAGTCCAGTGTGGGGAGTTTGCAGCCTGTGATCTTTGCTGCTCTGGAGATGATTTTGTCCATGTCCTTTATTGTGTGCTGTGGTGTATTTCCGTACCAGACAGTGATTGATAGGATGTTAGTTAGGATGGATGATGCTTTGGATGATGGCTTTGTAGAATTGAATGAGAAGACCTTTCTTAACTCTTAAGTTTTTTCAGTTGGCGGAGGTAGTATTTGTTGGGCTTTTTTTATTAGGTGGTTGAAGTTTTGGTTGCTACTGATGTGTGTTCCAAAGAACTTTGAGTCGGTTATGGGGATTGGTTCATTGTCGATCAGAATAAGTGTATTTGTTGACTTTTATATTCTCAAATTGATGATGATCTTATTTGTCTTCTTTGCATTCAAGACCAGGTCATTTGTTTTGCGCCATGCAACTGTCCTCTCCACCTCTTGCCAGTAGGCTGCCTCGTTGTCCCTTGATATCAGTCCGACAATGGTGGTGTCATCTGCATACGTCAGAATCCTGATGGAGTCGGATGTGGATCTGAAGTCATTAGTGAAGATGAAACCTTTATTTCTGGGGTTTTGTTGAGGGGATTCAGGAGCACACTCATCCAACAATTTCAGGAAGTAAATTGGAAATAAAAACTAGGCCGTGACCAAATATGATTCCTGTTTCCTGTCCCCTGTCTACTCAGACCCCTACTATGTGCCCTGTCCCCTCAATTTACAAGCAGTTTGCGAAAAAAATCCTGCAACACTCTTTCCAAACTAGTGAGGACTAAACATATTTTTTTTGTTTTATTGAGAATATCAATCGGTTTACAATGGTCACAAAGTGTTGATCATGAATGAGTCGTTTCTAATATGTCCCGCTCTTGTGAGTGCCCCCATTTGTGAGAAAAAGTCGCCCACTCAAAAACTTTTTGACGAATATGCGCCCTCAATATTTGGTCATGGCCTACAACTTGTAGTACAAGAGCGGCACATATTACGAACTACTTCCTCACTAGTTTGGAAAGAATTTTGCAGGATTTTTTTGCACACTGTTTGCAAAGTGAGGGGAGAGGGCACATAGCAAATAGGTATGAGTGGACAGGTGGCAGGGAACAGGGATGATATTCGGTGATGGTCTGTCTGTGTCACTGGCCTAATTTAGGACAGGTTTGAATTGATGATTTCTGTTCTAAATTATTAGAACATTAGATCACAGGAAGCAGGTGGTGGCCTAGTCTATAGCTCAACTGGTACGTGGTGTAGGCCTGTCATAAGACTCAAGTCTGTTCTTATGGACGTTGGTTCAAATCCAGCCATCATTTCATGATCTCCGATGTAGCCTAATTTCCATCAGATGTTCCTGTCGTTCAATAAATGTCACATAAATTAGAAAGCCCAAAAACATAATATTAACTTGCGCTTTAAAAAAAACCCGGACGATTATTACTCACTGAGCACAAACCCAGATATAAACATTAAAATGTTGGTGAAATATGGAATACCATCCAAGCTCTCATTTGGCCCTTTTTTAGGCTGGCTAAAATCTACAATATAAACATGCACATTTTATATCATAATTTTCATATGTGATTCAGTTGTAAATTCAATGACAAACAATATGGATTAATGTGGATGCATCTCTCAAAATGTCATTGCTTTGGCAAGCGAAATCTGGCCTACACGTAGATGCAATTTCACAACATGAAGTGTATCACTTAAAATGTCAAAACATTTAGCCAATTGGTTGCCACAAGAAGCTTGGGCAAACAACATGGCACAAGTTTCTATCCGAAGCAGACAGAGTTTTTGTAAAAATTTGGTTGAAACGTGGTCTAAACATGAACTTTTGAAAGAGGTCTACAATTAGATGTAGGAAAAAATTCACTTTGGAACCATTTTAAGAGGTTATTTCACTGACTGCAATAGACGTTTATTTTACGGTTTTTAGCCTGAAAACTGCTCATTGGGGGGAAGAGGTGCTGTAGTAGCTCAACCAGGTAAATCGCATGTCATCAGCGATTCCTGTTTTCCACGACATGGGTTCAAATCCGGCTCAAGATAAACCTCAAAGGCCATTCTCTCTCTCCCTCTGATTTTCTAGTCTCGTTAATTACTGTCCAATAAAGCCAAAATGCCACAAAGATATATTTAAATGGGACTACATATCACTATCTACTCGGTTGCTGAAGAACAGGCCTAAGATCTAATAATAGTTCCACAATCAAGTTGTAGGAATGTTCTGAGGACTTGAGAGGAACTCAACATTATGACATCCAAGTAAAGCATTGCAACGCTTGTAACATTTATTGGATGTTTCTGGAATGTTTTTTTGTTATCTTGGAGTAACATTCCCTTATACACCCCAGAATGTTCCCAAAGTAACGTTTTGTAATGGCGTGGCAAGAATGTATGGGGAATATTACCAATGTACTCTGGTCTCACAGTAAGGGAATGTTAAATCCAAGCGTTAGAGAAACCCAAAGGGAATGTTTCTACTAACATTCCGAGAACATTCCCTAAATGTTACATGGAATGTTCCTGTAATGTGAAGGGGAAGTTCGACAATAAAGTTTTAGCAATGTTCTGAGGAATTGAAAGAAACTCAACATTATGACATCCAGGGAACGCATTGCAACATTTGTAACATTTATTGGATGTTTCTGGAATGTTTTTTTGTTACATTGGAGTAACATTCCCCTATACACCCAGAATGTTCCCAAAATAACATTTTGTAATGACATGGCAATAATGTTTGGGGAATGTTAGTAATGTACTCTGGACTCACAGTAAGGAAATGTTAAATCCAAGCATTAGAGAAACCAAAAGGGAATGCTTCTACTAACATTCCTAGAATATTCCACTTATGTTTCTGTAATGTTTGTGGAATGTGAAGGGGAAGTTCCACAATCAAGTTTTAGGAATTTTCTGAGGGCTTGAAGGGAACTCAACATTATGACATCCAGGGAATGCATAGCAACGTCTGTGACATTTATGGGATGTTCCTGGAATGTTTTTTTGTTATCTTGGAATAACATTCCCCTATACACCCCAGAATGTTCCCAAAATAACATTTTGTAGTGACGTGCCAAGAATGTATGGGGAATGTTACCAATGTACTCCGGTTTCACAGTAAGGGAATGTTCCAAATGTAATTTTCTGCAATGACATGAAAGGGCTGTATAGGCAGGGCCGGATTAAATGGATAGATTGCACTAGGCAGACTATTTTTTCAGCCCCCCCCCCAACGACCACCTGCCAAACCATGTTTTAAATAACAAACAAAGGTTGCAAGTTTGCAACTGAAATGATCCTACTCACTTTAATAACACGTTTTTTCATTTAGATTTACAACCTTTAGGTTTCAAAAATAATAATAATTGGAACAAATGCTGCATCAAGCGCAATGTGCTCTTTCGCCACGAACACGCAGGCTATTAGCCCTATCTATGGTGATAGCCTAGTGTCAATGTCCCTAATTATCGTAGCCTATTCATATTTCTCTGAAATTGTGAACAACTTTAAACCCTCAAATTTCCAATGCAGGATTGCTACAGTGTCTCCGCTTGTGTTTACAACCATCTTGCCACAGTCAGACAATACCATGCATAAAATGTAGCCTACTGTTTCTACACACTACAAAAATGTTTGTTCCGATATAGGAATGATAATAGGCTAGCCTACAGGCTATTATTAAAAAGTTGAAACTGTTACAAATAAACATTCGGTGTCTTTTCCTTTGTGTACTGTATGTAGGCTACGCCTACCCTCCCAATGTAGGCTACTTTCAGTATAACGTTAAAAAAAAAATTCTGCAAATTAAAGAACCAAATATCCTACCTCATAACGATTCTACAACTGGTTACTCTTGAATGTTGAAGAGATTTTCTTATTCCATTTTGCCACATGCAGCAACGTTGATGTTTCCACAGCAAGATAGCATCACTGAAATAGCTTAAGTTAGGAACAGCGCCTACAGTGGCTGAATGGGAAAACTATTGGTTCGGCGGTTCTTTTATTTACTGTGATTTTTATTTTTTTTATTTTATATACTTTTTTCAGTTTATGATTGGGGCGAGGCCCGTTTCAGGTGAAATGAATGAAACATAGCAAAGGCCGCCTATGTTGCTATCACCCTGTATGGTTCACGTTTCTCTGGCCTGTTCTGTTTCCGTGGATGTCTTCTCCTCCAGCTGTCCTGCTGCTAACTCAGGACCAACGTCACTGTGCCAATTAGAATCAGAGACAGCATATTAAGAGATGGATCGCAGCAAGGCGCACCTGCGAGAATTTGATCCCGAATTTTTTCCCCCCACCCTCTCCTTGTCTTTTACCTCTCTTTACAATGAAAAAGATAGTGTTCAACATCATTACACTTGACAATTATTTTATGGTCCACCACAATCAATGGAACAATCTATGATTCGTGCTTCATATTGTTATGCTCGTAACCACAATCCACAGTATAATAATTTTAAGTTTAACTGGAGAAATTACGCAAAACAAATGTGCAGAGCGTTTATAGCATAGGCTATCGTGTAATGTAAGTTTGACGAGCCCATTCACGTGAAGGGGAATTGAAATCTGCAGGGGAGTTGAAAAACTGCACAACACCGGATGAGTGCCAAACTTTTGAAAAACTACTGTAGTTTTTTTCCCATTTTCTTCCATTAGGCCTATCTTTGCAGCAATGCTTTCATGCGCAGCAAAACACTAAAAAAAGAAAAATTAAGAGGTAGCACTGGTAACATAGCGAGAATGACCTGCTCCGAACCCGAAATACTTTTTCAATGTGCGCTAGACCAGAGGCCCTCCCCCTATAGGAGAAAACCTCTGGCTAGGCTACGTTACTAACATAACGTTAGGCATGATTTAAAAATAAATAAACCTACATTGATTGAAATAAAGGTTTTCGATTAGGTTTTTATATATTAAATTATTTTAAAATATCGAAAGATATTTTACATTTTAATATACTTTTTTTTTTTTACAGGCCTAAATCTGATGTTTTTTACCCGCCTGTCTGGGCCCCCCTCCAGCAATTTGACTCTAGGCAGCTGCCTAGTTTGACTAAGCCTAGATCCGGCTCTGTGTAAATGGAACATTTTTTAAAGATCCCAAACATTCCTCGTTACTTGGGTTATGAGGGTGTTGAATGTGACAGGAGTGTAAAATAGAAGAGCCAATCGTTGCTGGTATTTTGCCTGGCTTTTCACCATCCTCACTTCCACTTTGCTTAATCACCTAATAAACTACCTCAATTAAGATAAATGGTGTTGGATTATCTTAGTTTATTGACTCAGACTACTTTCCGGTGAAAGCTAATTAAGAGTACTCTCTCAGGACAGAAGTGATTGAGTTACCTCTATACTTCCCCCTCCCTTGAGAGAAAATAAACCCTATTTAACCACTGAGATGGGGCCTCAGTTTGGCCTGGTTAGTGCTGTTTGCTAACAGGGGTGTGCTGTATGCATCCATATCAATGGGCTTCTGTTCCAACCAGAGCAGAGTGGTAGCTATTAACTTAAAACAAAAAAACAATAATAACAGTACATGGATATAAAATAAATTGTCTTTAAGTTCCATATGTATTCTCCCTTCATCTGAATAATTTCACTGTCTCTAGTCACTGTCTCTTTTACATTGTATTAATTTGTTAACATTCATAAAGGTGTAAAAACATTATGCGTTTGCTTGATAGCTGCCAATGGAAGGAGGGGTTTTAATAGCCTGCATTTGAAGCAGAGCTTTTATAAATCAGCTTTTACCCAGAGAACATTACGAAGAAGGAAATATGCATGTATATGTGAATATGTGGGGGATAAATTCAACCATTTGTCCTCATCTCATAGTTTAACTGAAAGCTGTAATGGCCAAATGAGCCACTTAGTTTAAGAAAGGGCCACTATGGAAAGAGGAAGTCTGGGTAGATAACTCTTGTAGCTTGTGTCATTTCTGCTCTCATTGCCAGAGTGCTGCAGTTATATTCCCCAATTGTAAATCTCACAGAATCTGCTGATTTAGATCATGCACAGTAAAACTCACTGTGTCAGCCTTTCATTCAGCTCTGACTCCTGTTCCTTCGTCTGACCTGTCTGAAACGACATCCCGAATGGCTGCACACATTCAGATAAGCTCACCTATGTTCTAGACTGTCCTAAACGTGATTAGAAAAAAAGATCCAAAATAACCAAGCTTGGCACACACCCATTCAACAATTACTATAAATGGGTGTAACCCATAAAGTAATGCTATAGCTATGGTGGGGCCCCAGCTCCCTGATTTCCCCCCTATGTTTCAGTACTGTGAGGGATGCGTAATTATTAGGAAGAGCAATAAACCCCCATCTGTCTCTGTTTTTCAGGCGTTCTACGTGAAGTCACCACACACTTTGTTGTAGATGCTCGTGCCCAAAACAAGACCGGGGGTAATCATGTGAAGGCCCGGATTGTTAACCCCTCAGGCACAAACACAGACTCTTACATCACCGATAAAGGAGATGGAACTTACCATGTGGAGTATACCACATATGAAGACGGTAAGAATTTGGTCATTATATTTCACAGACATTTTTGGTAAAATGAGGCGGTGTTATTTCCAACTGGGTTTGAATTGTAGTCAGCACTGGTTTCTGTGGACTGGGCCATTGCTTTGTCATAAAGACCCAATCAGAAAGTGAACAAACTTGGTGACCCAACAAGACTTCAACAATGTTAATGTAAGTGACCAATCAAAGTACAGCATTGTTGCATTAAATAGAGGATATGAGTAAATCCCAGGTCCCCTGTTTTATTAAATTTTCAAGTGTAACATGGGCCCATTTTGTCCAAATAGAAAAGTTTCACAATATGCTTCTTTTTTTTTTTTTTTTTACTAAATGTACAATTTATTGCATGTATTACATTTTACCTGAAAATTATTTGTATCCAAGCTTTATTGTACATATTACATTTTACCTGGAAATTCCCTATATCAGAGCTGATGAGTGTTGGAATTGCATTACAAAGGTAATATTAAGAAAAGGTGATCCAAGTTTTAGGAAAAAGGTGATGCTAGTTGTTAAACAAACACATTTTAGCTGTTTTAGCTCCAAACCAGATTTTGCATAGGTGGTCTTGGGTAGTGCATGTCAAGCACAGTGCATACAAAAAGTGCATACATTTCCAAAAAAAAAAAACTGACACACTATTCTGTTTAAGCCAAATGGGTCTATGTCACGCTTAGACATGATACTGGGTTGTAGGATTTTATACAGCAGCACGTCTCAACTTTGAAACAAAGCATTTTGTGGTTTTTACAAAGCTTCTGTTTTTACTTTTAGTGGGAAGAAAGTATTGCTGGAGTGCTTCAGATTTCATTATTGTAACAGATGGGGACTGTTCTTTCTGAGATAGTTTTTCCATATAGGGACACATAGGGGAAGACGCAAAGGCAAATGAGCGCAGGACTTAGAGGAGAGAGAGCGGTGTAAATATAGGGAGAATCGGGGCACCAGGTGAGCGATTGCAGAGCTTTGGGACCAGAGACAGAAGTATAAATAGCCAGAGCATCTGAACAGATGCTTCGGCTCTGACAGGGTTGTGTGTCAGACAGCAACCCAGACAAGAATATGGGGTGCAGTAATCCCAGGAGCAGGCCCACCATGCTGATATATATAGAGGAAGCCTCCAGGATCCGGGGTCTAGCAAGGTGAGGGGTATTCTTTCAAAGCATTAAATTATTAGCTAAGCTCTGGAGCTGAAGTATGAATGTTAAAAAAAATCACATTTTCCTGAGTTGTACATGCCCTAAAGTTACTGTGCAACAGCAGGTGTTGCTCCAATGCAGATGTTTGCACCCCAGACTGAACTGTTATAAAATGCTGAGGTTATTAAACACTAAATGCTAAGGGCTAAGCTAATTCCTTGCACTTGAAGAAAATAGAGACTCATAAACTGGAATGCAGGATGATTAACCCTGTGGGTGTTGCATTTGTTCTGACTCCGCCCCCAGGTATGCACCTGATTGAGGTCCTATATGATGATGTTGCTGTTCCTAAGAGTCCCTTTAGGGTGATGGTCACCGAGGGCTGTGACCCAACCCGTGTGCGTGCATACGGGCCCGGTCTGGAGGAGGGCCTGGTCAACAAGCCCAACCGCTTCACTGTGGAGACCAGGTACACACTGAGAACACTTACTTACTTTCATGTACAGATAAATGAGTCTAGGTTTCACAGAAAAAGTAAGAATGTCTGCAGTATTTTCATGTTGCTATATTCACACTTTTTCAGGGTAGTAGGTCAGGCCACTGAAATATATCATAGGCTTCCTTGACACATGATGCCTTTGCACTATTTATTGCTCATATATTTTTGTCCGATGTCATTCAGTTCCATTAGAAGGTTTTGATGAGTGGTTGTCAGTTGTGACATGTTGTTCCTATAGCAAGCACTGACGGGCTATACTCTGTTTTGTCTTGCTACACCAGGGGTGCTGGCACTGGAGGTCTGGGCCTGGCCATTGAGGGTCCGTCGGAAGCCAAGATGTCCTGCAAAGACAACAAAGATGGAAGCTGCAGTGTTGAGTACATCCCCTTCACCCCAGGTGACTACGACGTCAACATCACCTTCGGAGGACTGGCCATCCCAGGTAACGTCACGCACTTAGGGCTTGATTTACTAAGACCTTTAGCGTGTGCAAAATCTTTTAGCACACGCAAAACCAATAACATAACCAATGATTGGTCATGGTATTTGTCGTGCACCAATCATTGGTTGTGTTATTAGTTTTGCATGTGTTAAAAGGGTTTGCACATGCTAAAGGTCTTAGTAAATGAGGCCCATAATGTCTAATATCTGACTCCATACAGCAATGGGGATATGTCTGGGGAGCACCTCGCATAAATAGTGTACCATACAAGTGACACCCAGTTGCGTATTGTCCTTATATTCTAGTAAATGGTGTAGGGACAAATTCCTACAGGATATCTTGTATGAAAGATTCATGCAGAATCAAAGCTCAGAAGAAGTGTTACAGAAAGGCCAAGAAAATGATTTGGCTTTGATCAGTAACTATTGATATTGACTCATTTAATATGCAAGTAAAGTTAAAACCAGACAGCAAAGCAGTGTGTATTTTGGGAGATTTTACCATGTGTTTGTGTCCCGTCCTGCAGGCAGTCCATTCCGTGTGCCGGTGAGGGAGTTGGTAGACCCGAGTAAAGTAAAGTGCTCAGGCCCTGGGCTGGGCAGTGGAGTGAGAGCCCACGTCCCACAAACCTTCACTGTGGACAGCAGCAAGGCTGGCTTAGCCCCTCTGGAGGTGCAGCTCCTTGGACCTACTGGTGAGATGAGATGATACAGATACATGCTTGTACACATAGGCACGCACAATTGCACACGCATAGAGGCAGGCACTGAACAATAACTCATCTGTTAAAATGCGATAGTTATTAAGATGAGAATTACGTTTCCGTGTATCGTACCACAAGGTCAATTGGCTTTGTCAGCCTGTACCTCTCTTCAGTGATGCTATTGCCAAGAGTCATAAACAATTAAGTTATTTGAATTTGAATGTGCAGTGGTTTGAGTGAGAGTGGAGTAGGAGTTACGGTCCCCTCTCTATCCCTGCAGGTGTGGCTGAGCCTCTCAGCATCAATGACAACAGCGATGGTACGCACACAGTCAACTACACCCCCGCCAAGGACGGCCCGTACACCGTGTCTGTCAAGTACGCTGACCAGGAGGTCCCCCGCAGGTGAGAACTGCACAGACGATCACTGCAAGCACCATCAGTGCAGGATGGGAGGATTATCTGTACAGTATGAGTATAGGGAATTATTTTCAGTTAATTTTGACAATGAATTGGGTTGTTGTTCACATATCCAAATGGACAAAATCAAGCAAATGTTAATAACGCTATGGCATTAGTGCTTGTAATGCACATGCTGTTGTATGAGTGGTGGGAAGCTTCATGTTCAGGTATGGGGTAACAAGCGTGCCTATGTAGAAAGAACAAGCAATGACCAGATCCAGGCCTCAGCTACTGCAGCACAGCAGAGAGCAGTCTGTTCCTGTTTAAGCTGAAGAAAGCTGACGCCGTTTTTTTTGCTAATTGTTAAACCATTCTTCATAAGTTACTCTGCCTGCTTCCCTCTGTCTCTCTCACTCCCTCTTGTATTTTTCTCGCTGCAGTCCGTTCAAGGTCAAGGCGTTGCCTGCTCATGATGCCAGCAAGGTCCGTGCCAGCGGGCCCGGTCTCAATGCCTCCGGTGTGCCCGCTAGCCTCCCTGTGGAGTTCACCATCGATGCCCGCGATGCTGGGGAGGGCCTTCTGACTGTGCAGATCCTAGTGAGTGTCACTGAGCACTTCTTCTCCTGACAGGAAGCTGTTTCTGTTGATAGGGGAAAATAACAATTAATGTCTCGTCTCTGACTGTCCTCGTCTGAATGAGTGCTCTCAATGTCAGGGGTAATATACGTATGGTACTTGTTACAGTAGAACTTGAAATTGGCATTAAGTGTAGTAAGTCACATATCACATATAAAAGACATGCATTGATTATTTGCTTATTTACATTGCAATTATTATATTGATTTTCAGTATTATTAGATTGTTTACATCTGCATGTGAAAACCATATATAACCCATGAATCCCCAATCACACATCATAAATCCTGACTTCCTGTCAGCATCACTGATTCCTGTACACATCACTTCCTGTGAAGCCCTGGTTCACTTTCCCTTTGGAAGCCGGGGTCCAGGCGGGGGGGTGATGTGACCTGTTTCGCTGTCACTGCAGGGTCCAGAGGGTCGCAAGCAACAGGCCTTGATTTTTGTGGAGGACTGGGGCAGGAGGGTGTGGGAGAGACATATTGTAAAGGGGACCCTCCCTACCCCCATTCTTAAGAAAGGCTGTGTAAGGCCGCTCTTCCTCTACCCTCTTTTGTCACCCTTCACCCTGTCTGCTGTCTACCTTTGCCCTTTGGTCCTTTGACCCTTCACCCCAACTCTGTGTGTAAAGGTGTTCCTGTAAAGTAGGCAGCATGTGAAATGTCTGCCACCTGAGGCATTAGTATACTGACTGGTGCAGGACATCTGTATGCCCTATATAAACCAATAGCATGACTGCATTTTAAAATGTGAAATGCAGATTCCTGGCCCAATCCTCTCAGCTCTGTGCGATCGATGAGCAGGAAAGGAATGAGAAGCGCATGCCGAGATGTCTGGCGACAGGAGCTGAGGTCATCTCTCAGACTGAGCTTTAGGAGGAGCCAAAATGGACTCACCCGCAGCAACTAGCTACTGCCTAAAAATTTACTCACACCGTATTCAAGCTTTTCTTCCATCCCACCCCTGCGAAAGGGAACGATGGTGAAGATTTGCCCGCTAAAAAGCTTCTAAAAACACCAGGCTGAATGAAAAGAGCAGGCATATTGCCTGCAGCAATGTCCCCCTTTTTCATGTGACCCTATAATGTTCCTCATTGAGTCCACGTGGACTGACTTTCATCAGGCTTGACTAATAGATCCATGTGCTTTGAAATAAACGACTAACTCTAAGAAAGTGTTGGACAGTCTTGACATTTTTCAAGGCAAAAACATTTTAGCCGTACGAGACAAATTGGCATTAAATGTGTCCAAATGTATTAAGGCAGAATGACCTTTATATAAACGGTCACAGATTCGCAAATGGGAGAGGCTAATTAATATGAGCAGAGCAGTAGGTGATTTAAATGCTTGTTTACAAACAGACGTGCGCACACAGTGAGCTTGCACACACACACGACAGCACGCGTGTGAATGTGTAACGATTCCTAAAGGTCTTTTCGCTCCCAGGATCCAGAAGGGAAACCGAAGAAGGCCAACATCCGGGACAACAGAGACGGGACATACACCGTGTTCTATGTGCCGGACATGACCGGACGCTACACCATCACCATCAAGTACGGTGGAGACGAAATTCCATACTCACCATACCGGATTCACGCTCTGCCGTCTGGCGACGCCAGCAAGTGTCTGGTCACAGGTTAGTTGGGCTCCACTTCTGCCCGAGGTTACATTTTTACTTTATAGTAATTGCCGCAGTTTTAAAACTGAAAGATGAGGCTAATGAATCCTATTCATTCATTGTATTTGCAGTGTCTATTGGAGGACATGGATTGGGTAAGTAGCACCAAAGTTTGCCCATTTGAAAACAATCTGAAATGTACACTTGATATTACGTAGTCACTGATCTTTATTGGTGATGCAAACCAGAAAATCACTTTGAAATCTGGTTTTACCTGCTGTAACATGAATCATCATTCACAGGTGCGGGTCTTGGCCCCACCATTCAGATCGGAGAAGAGACGGTCATAACTGTAGACGCAAAGGCTGCTGGGAAGGGCAAGGTGACCTGTAAAGTGTCGACCCCCGACGGGGGGGAACTGGACGTAGATGTGGTGGAGAATTCCGACGGGACCTTCGACATCTATTACACTGCTCCGGAGCCGGGAAAATACATCATTACCATCCGCTTTGGAGGACAGCACATCCCAGACAGCCCCTTCCATGTAGTGGTGAGCTCTTTCCTGTCCCATTGCATCTTGGGTAGTCTTGAAGTCCATTGGGATGAATTTGAACGCAGAATGAAGCTGAGATTTTTTCAATTGATTATGAAGGGGGGCTATGTTGATTATGCAGTCATTTCGTGGAAAAACGGGGACCAAATCTGAACAATGTACAGTTTGTGTTGGTTGTTGCATGGTGTTGTGTGGATATTATATGTTGTCTTGAACTTGTGACTTACCTTCCTACTAGGCATGTGACACCATTCCTATAGTCGAGGAACCATGTGACAAGCTGCAGTTACATCAGCCCTACACTCCGTACCAGGGCTACCCCCCTCACTGGGTATAAACCAACACCCTTTATACTGCAAATACCCTGATAATAAATCTTAATTTTTCTTTTACCCCATCCTACCAACCCCACCCATCTCTAGAGAGATCCCATTTCATGCCAAGCCTGTTCTGCCTTTACCCAGCTCCCTGCTCAATACTCAGAACTACCCTCTCCTTATACTCAGAACTACCCTCTCCTTCCGCACTCTCTGACTAAACTCAGGCCTGATTTCTATCAGGATTTAAGCTTTAACTAAGTTTTAACTTACAATGAAATGCTTTTTTTCGCATATGTAATTGTAACAGTAGTTATGTTTTTTGTATTTCTTCACAAAAGTCCATCAAAGTTCGCCACCCCACCGCGGTGGCACAGCGGTAAAAGCGCTGACTTTCAGTCGGTGCAGTTGCACACTGAGGATCAGGGGTTCGCGCCCCTGGTCCTGCCAGATCTGAGTATGGCCGGTGCCTTGAGGGAGTGGCAATTGGCAGCCGCTCCCAGGGTGGGGGAAGGGACTCGGCAAGATTCGTCGCGCACAAGCGGCCCCTTGCGAGTTGGAATCGCGGTCAGGAGCTCGAGGAGTTGCACCCTGAAGAGGACATGGCACTCTCCTTCCTACTACCAGCTGACGGGGTTGTGTAGCGGTGAATTCTCACACGGTTGCTACACGGAGGAATTTAATAACATAGGGTACAATTGGCTACCAAATTTGGAGGACAAAAATCAGAAACAAATTTTTTTTTTTTTTTAAAGGTTAGCCATCAATGGTTTGAAACTTTGAAGACTGAATTAAATCAAAGTTAATGACAAATGTTTTTATTAAATGTTTATTTAAATATGAATGTAAAAATGAACACCAATGGCAAAAAAACAATTAATTTAATTGCCATTTATATGGTCATGATAAGATATTGCGGCAAAAAACAACCTGATGGAAAATCATTAGCTGACCCATGGTCGCACAAATCCAGTGAGCACTGTGAGCTTGAACTAAATGTGAGGGTCATTGCAGTATTGTTTCTGTGCTCTGTGCTTATGCTGAGGGTAGTGAGAAATTAAAGAGAGCGTATCTGTTTTTCTCATCCTACTCCTTCCCCCCTTTCCTGATTTCTCCATTTCACAAATCATATATTCTCCTCGCTCATTCCATCTGTCACTCACCATTTCAGCTTTCAGTGATTCAGTTGAGTGTTTTATTGCTCTATGAAATATTGTACAACTCACCTCAACTCCCCTTCAAGCACATAGGGCTTGATTTAGTAAGACCTTTAGCGTGTGCAAAACATATTAGCAAATGCTAAACCAATAACATGACCAATGATGGTATTTGGTCATGGTATTCATTTTGCACCAATCATTGGTTGTGTTATGAGTTTTTCATGTGCAAAAAGTTTTCCCGCACACTGAACATTTTAATAAATCAGGCCCATGATGTTTTCTCAGTGTTTTCTTTTTTTTTTAAACTGAAACTTTAACGCAGTGATAGCATAATGGTGAAGACTGGATGTGCAGTATAACGGGAACCTAACATAACACATAATTCTGAACATCCATTCATGGCAGTATTATAGTGATAATTCTAGGTTTATGATTTGTTACAATTATTATCATATTTCAGTTATATAATCCTTATTTGATTTATAAGTTTTTTTCAGAATGACCAGTGCTGTCACTTGAAGGACATTGATAGCTCTAATTGTTACTAAATAGAGCCGTTACAGCCGTAGCTGTGTCATTGGCACACTGCTGTCTTTTGTTTTTATTAGATTTTTTGCCCTTTATTCTGATCACTGTATTATTCATATTTCCATTTTTTTCTGCATGTATCAGTGTCTTGTGGTTCGATTGCTTTTCTGGCAGCTCTACTGCTTCTCGCAAGTCCGGCCTACTTGCCCTAAACCTTCACCTATCCCCCTCACCCAGGGCCGGTACCTCGCCTTAGGCCCTGAAGCTGTTTCATATCCACCCCCTCACCCTGCTTCTGATGGATGGCCCCATAGCCAGATGCTAACTGTGTGTTTCCTTCCACCCCCACCTCAGGCCACGGAGGAGCCAGTCGTTCCCGTTGATACCATGGAGCCAATGCTCCGCCCCTTTAGCCTGGTCATACCCTTCACGGTGCAGAAGGGTGAGATCACAGGTGAGGCGGTGGTCAGGGAGACCCCAGGGGCCTGGAGGAGGGGTGTGGAGCGGAGGAGGGATATCCCAGATGAGCCTCTCTCCCCATAGCTCTTGGCTCTCAACATGGGCAGAATTTAGAACTCATAAAAAACCTATAATAGCTTTCTAAAACGTGCTGAATAAAAGATTTTTTAAAAGTTGAATCCAGCTGAATTTGTGTGTATTTTATATGTATTTTATATTTTTCATTAGATCACAATGTTGTACCCATACATATATACTGAGAGATTTTGTAGAAGTGCCTCAGTAATTCTAACCACGCGCTCTCGTGTTCGGCAGGTGAGGTTCGCATGCCTTCGGGCAAGACGGCCCGTCCTCACATCACGGACAACAAGGATGGGACAGTGACTGTAAAATACTCCCCCACAGAGAAGGGCTTACATGAGATGGACATCAAATATGATGGCAACCACATACCAGGTATGGAACCACAATACACTGCAACCGGGCAGGCTTATATTGTTCCAGCTGTATAGCTGATACTGACCCATAATACTAACCCGACCTCATACCAAGTACAACCAGTGATGCACCCTAAATTAACTTTTCCAGCCACATACAAAGGGCCCACCTTGAAAACACTCTGAATTAGACTTTTCGTCCCTTTTCAACCATTTGTCAACAATAAATTTTTGAGCATACAATGTACAGTCAAGCCGGAAGGTCTGCACACCCCTTTCACCTTCTCCACGTTTTATTACGTTACAGACTTATACTACAATAGATTGAGTTCATTTTTTGCCTCAAACATCTACACACAATAGCCAATAATGACGAAAAATATGCAATTTTATTTTACTGACAAAAATAGGTTATTTAGGGGCTACATATCTGTACACACCCTTAGCCGAATACTTAGTTGCTGCATCTTTGGCAGTGATTACAGTTTCAAGGTAATCTTGGGAAAGAAGCTACGAGCTTGGCACACTTGTTTCACTTGTCACTCCTTTGTTCTCTTGGCTGTGTGCTTCGGGTCGTTGTCATGTTGGAAGGTAAACCTTCGCCCCAGTCTGAGGTCCAGAGCGCTCTGGAGCAGGTTTTCTTCAAGGATCTCGGTGTACTTAGCTGCGTTCATCTTTCCCTCTATAAGGACTAGTCGCCCCGTTCCCGCTGCTGAAAAACATCCCCACATCATGATGCTGCCACCGCCATGCTTCACTGTAGGGATGGTATTAGCCAGGTGATGAGCGGTGCCTGGTTTACTCCAGACGTGACGCTTGGTATTCAGGCCAAAAAGTTCCATTTTGGTTTCATCAGACCAGAGAATCTTGATTCTCATGGTTTGAGAGTCCTCTAGGTGCCTTTTTGGCAAACTCCAAGCAGGCTGTGATGTGCCTTTTACTAAGGAGGGGCTTCCGTCTGGCCACTCTACCATAAAGGCCTGATTGGTGGAGTGCTGCCTGGACGGTTGATCTTCTGAAAGGTTCTCCCATCTCCACAAGGATACGCTGGAGCTCTGTCAGAGTGACCCTCGGGTTCCTGCTCACCTCCCTGGCCAAAGCCCGTCTTCCCCGATTGCTCAGTTTGGCCGGGCGGCCAGGTCTAGGAAGATTCTTGGTGGTTCCAAACTACTTCCATTTACGAATGATGGTGGCCACTGTGCTCTTTGGGGCCTGTAAAGCTGCAGAGATTTTTCCGTACCTTTCTCCAGATCTATGCCTTGACACAATCCTGTTTCTGAGGTCTGCAGATAATTCCTTTGACCCTATGGCTTGGAGTTTGCTCTGACATGCACTGTCAACTGTGGGACCTTATATAGGCAGGTGTTGACAATCCCCAATCATGTCCAATCAATTGAATTTATCACAGGTGGACTCCAATTAAGTTGTAGAAACATCTCAAGCAGTATCAGTGGAAACAAAATGCACCTCAGCTCACTTTTGGGTGTCATATCAAAGGGTATGCACACTTGTGTACATATGATATTTTACATTTAGATTTTTAATAAATTAGCACAAATGTCTAAAAACCTGTTTTCACTTTGTCATTATGGGCTATTTTGTGTAGAATTTTGGGACAAAAAATGAACTCAATCTATTGTAGAATATGTCTGTAACGTAATAAAACGTGGATAAGGTGAAAGGGGTGTGCAGACTTTCCGGCTTGACTGTATATTGTTTTTACTTCTATTTATTTGAGTTTGAGAAGAGTGTTTATGATTGAGGCCTCTTGCGCACTATGAGCATAGTGTTTATTAAAAATGTAATCAAAGTACTGGCTGAAGGACGCGCTGTGCAACACAACGGCACAGGTAGGCAGCCATGTGTTAAAATCGCTGGTATGACCTTGCTCCTGTAGTCTTGAGCAAGGGGGATTTAGCTTATAAAGCATAAGTGCAAAACGTAAAATGTTTTGCAACTGTGGCTGTAATACTGTCTACTGTAGCACAAATTGCATGAGAATATTAATTGGATTCTGGTCTGCACAGGGAGTCCATTGCAGTTCTATGTCGATGCAATCAACAGTCGTCATGTGACAGCTTACGGGGCAGGGCTGAGCCATGGTATGGTTAACAAGCCCGCTACGTTCACCATTGTCACCAAGGACGCCGGAGAAGGTACTGTTCAATTCACTTAACTGCTGGCAGCCTATCACTGGATCAGATATACTGTAACATACATATATTGGGATGATATTATATAAGTTTACTAAGTTACTCCTTGACCTTCCTCTACCAGTTTTAACCACAACAGAATATTCTGTATTGTGTATTGTGTGGTGTCTCAAATACATCTTTGAGCATTTCTGTAAGCATGTTCCTCCTCCCCAGGTGGTCTGTCTCTGGCTGTGGAAGGTCCATCCAAGGCAGAGATCACCTGTAAGGACAACAAAGATGGCACCTGCACCGTGTCTTACCTGCCTACCGCACCTGGTGACTACAACATTATCGTCAAGTTTGATGATAAGCACATCCCAGGGAGCCCTTTCACCGCCAAGATCACAGGTATAGCACCACAAAGTTCTGCTCTGAATTCAGTAGGCAGCAATATCACAGGTACAGCACTGCAGAAGTCTGCTCTATCTTAAGCCGCAGCATAGATCACATTTGCAGCTCTGTTGAGTTCTGCTCTTAAGTCACCAAGATCCCAGTTCTGCTCTGACTCAGCAGTCACTAAGCTCACAGTCTCTTATGTGCATAGCAAGCATCTGAGCTGAGAGGATATATATCAGATATACAGAATCAGCTACTTTGCCATTTCCTTTGCACTGTGAAATCAGTTCTCCACAAGTTTTTTCTCTCCATTAACTTTCCTTGGTTTAGTTTTGATTGATCGATAGGGTTTATCAGACTGTTAATGACTTAAATCATGCTCTGCTACTTGTTCAATATACGAGCAGGATCAGATCAATAGTGATGCAATATCAATGTCTGGAGTGTTTCTCCAATATCTGGAATCACCAAAGAACAAAACTCTCTGAAAATATGTCAAAATCTTCTATGTTTATCAGTTATATAATCCTTACATAAAATCATTATGTTTATGGCAACTGCCACGCTGTGGTCATCACTTATCTCTCTTTCATTCTTTCTCTGTCCTTTCTCTTCAGGTGATGACTCCATGAGGACCTCACAGCTCAACGTCGGCACGGCGACAGACGTCTCTCTGAAGATCACAGAGACAGACCTGAGCACGCTGACCGCCAGCATAAGAGCCCCATCAGGCAACGAGGAGCCGTGTCTGCTTAAGAGACTGCCAAATCGCCACATCGGTGAGCCGCTCTCCAGGCCTGTGTGCCTCCATGACATTGAGGGTTCCAGACCAATGGGCATTCAACACCTATCCAGTCAAGAGTGCTTGTTCTGGAACGAGGTTTTGGGTTCTGGGCCTTTGGAACTGAACAGGGCCCCTTTTCCCAAAAGGATCTTAGATAAAAGATCATATTAGGCTATTTTGTTTTTATATAACTTTTATTATTTGTTTGTTTTATGTCTTTCTCCCTCACTTTGTATTATCTGTTTTATGTAATGTCAGTAAATTTTAATAATTTTAATCATAAAATTTGGAAAAATTTAGGAAAAACTTTGTTACATCTTTAATTAGGCTATATAAATAAATGTTTTTGTCTTGTTCAGCACAATTTCATTCTTCATGCAATAGGCATACATGAACATTCCCATAAATAAACATGAGCAATAGAATCACTCATAGTTTTAGTCATATTTTGCCAATCTTGGGGTAAGAAATGCAATTTCTTGTAAGTGCTTGTGGCATCTTTAACCAGTTCTTTTTTCCCTCCACTGGCCTGGTGACCTCCTCCTCCACAGGCATCTCCTTCACCCCCAAGGAGGTGGGCGAGCACGTGGTGAGCGTGAAAAAGCAGGGCAAGCATGTGACCAACAGTCCCTTCAAGATCATGGTGGGCCAGTCCGAGATCGGGGATGCCAGCAGAGTCAAGGTCTACGGCAAGGGCCTGCTGGAGGGGCACACGTTCGAGGTGGCCGAGTTCATCGTAGACACCAGGAGCGCAGGTGAGGCGGCCGGAAACAGCGTCGCGTGAGGTTCGCAGCAAGGCCGTTCCTGGTTTGGTGTCCATGTTGCCAGAGGCATTTGGAAGCTGAACAGGCAATTTCACTTTATTGTGAATTAACAGCAGCCAAATTATTGAATACATTGTTCCAAGAGGGGCAAACCTTGTAAAATCAAAATCAAGCCCAATTTCATTCAAAGTGTATGGCTGTGCTGAAAAGATATGTTCATTAGAGAAGGTAATAAACCGGAAAATGACAGACACACCTACTTTCTTTTAGCAAGGTCACTTTACCTGCAACATACACAGGCCTAAAAGAGATTTTAGGGTTATTAGACAACAGTATGTGCCCACAGAGAGATGTCACAGTCGTTAGGAAGCATAATGTGTTTTCAGAGAGATGTCACGCTCATTGAGCAACAACATGCGTTCACAGTCAGACATCAGGGACATGAAATGACACTGCAATATAGTGAGACATCAAGGTCATTAGGCCGAGACAAGCATGCACAGGGAGAGCTCAAATTGTCAACATGCCCTGCTCACTCCAATTATTCTGACTCTCCAGGTTACGGAGGACTAGGATTGTCGATTGAGGGTCCGAGCAAAGTGGATATAAACTGTGAGGATATGGAGGATGGGACGTGCAAGGTGACGTACTGCCCCACTGAGCCCGGCACCTATATCATTAACATCAAGTTCGCCGACCAGCATGTTGCAGGTGAGTACAGTGGCGCATGCCGGTACAGAGGGGTATTACACCCCTGTTTATAGAGGAGACCCTTGCTAATTCTGAATAAAATATTCCATATGTATTTATTGTGGGATGGTGTGTGAAATATTAATTAAATAGATTAAAAGGCAGAGGTGGTTTTATGTTGGTCACAGGAAATAAAAAGAAAATGGAAGAAAGTCTGTTTTAGGAAATTAATTAATGTAAATAAACCCAATTTCTTTATTTGGGACTTTATTTTGTTTTCTTGTGTTTAAAACTTAACAGACTGTATTAGAAAGCACGGCAGCCTGCTAATATTCCACTCACTAGATACTCAAATTTAGAATTATTGTTTGTTTTATTTTACTTTGCATTTATTAAAGTTATTCATTATCACTCCACTGCAAACAGTTACCATATGGAAGGGGGAATTGGCATGTCTGATCTCCTCTTTGTCTTATTCACCATAATATTGCAAGTCTGCTGGTGTTGTCCAGCCCCACAGAATGTACAGAATAGTTAAGGCCTTCCAGGCCTTCCCAGTGGAACATATGGATGGTTAATGATGTGTTCTACACCTCCAAACATTTTGACATTGGTTAGACGTCTAATCAACATCGGTCATGGAGGTCGATATGCCATCAATTAGTGGGGCAGAAATTAAAGTGTTTTTGACTTTGTCATATTGCAACATGGGGATGAGTACAAAACACTGATCTATTATAGGTAGAAAAGTGGTCGTGTCATGAATCGATGTCGCTCAGCCTTGTAGCCATGACGGAGGTCGACAAATTGTTTGGGGGGACTTGACGGGTGATTTTCGATCCACAGGAAGTCCTTTCACAGTGAAGGTGACTGGTGAAGGAAGGATGAAGGAGAGCATCACCAGGAAGAGGCAGGCGCCCTCCATAGCTACCGTGGGGAGCACCTGCGACCTCAACCTAAAAATCCCAGGTGAGAATCCTAACAAGTTCACAACATGATGAGCAAAATCCTAGGTGTGGTCACCACGCGGTTGCAACATGACGAGCAAGGTTACAATTCCAGGGGAGAATTGCGCCAAGCACGGTCATAACAGTGAGTGCAAAATAAATGGTTCAATGTCCCAGGTTTACCGCAATGCGGTACATGCGGTCACTGGCAAAAAATAACATGCTGTCGCATAGCTGTCATTGGAATGTCAGGCGTGTCATTCTAACACAGCAGCACACAGAGCACTGACAACTCTAGAGTGTCAAAACGCAACACGGCATGACAAAACCCTCCCTACATGTGTCTTCACCTCCTCCAGCCTTTTGCTCTTTCCCACTGCTCTTTGTTCCTGCTCTCTCTTTCTCCCCTAGGTATTTGAACACCTTGCTATCATTGCTCTGTGACACTAGCGTCCACCAAGAATAAATTTGGACACCTTGCTATTGTTTATCTCTAATGCTAGCATCCACCCAGAAAAACCACATAGTGCAGAAACAAGCCGAAGCACACGTGAGGGAGAAAAGAGTTTGGACATTGAGGCAGATGCAGAGCATTAATGCGGCCATATTTTTTCCCCTTGTGATCCATGTACCAAGTACGAAACCCCCCTTGGAGCCCCAGATCAATAGCAGGCCACAGGGCTGTTTGGCCATGGCTCATTTAGTCTGATACACTGCAGGGGGCTAAAAACACAGTTCCCCACATGCCACTGCAGGGTTAGTACAATAAGACTCAGGTTTCACCCCTGACTCAAGAATAGCACAGGAATAGCCTGTTACCGTATGAAGCATCTTCTGGTAGGCCCATACATTGTGTTGAAATAAACAAGTCATTGAATATCAAGTTTGCTTTTTCAGAAATATCCTGCATTTTTCAGTCTGGAAGGGAAAAATCAAACGTAAATCTATGTTTACACACAGGACTGTCACAATAGCACTGAACGGGAATTTATCTTTATATTTCATAGTGGACCTCAGTCCAGTGATGGGAGAGTGAGGTTTCTTGAACCCCCGTAATATGTGGAGCTACATTGAGCTGTCAGTCAGTGAATTTTTGGAACCTTCTGGAAAAGATTTAGCTCTTCACAGCAGAACACAATGATTGTTTCAAATCAGTGAGCTCTGCCGACTTTTGGTTTCATGTGACGCACTCTCCCATCATCCCTTCTGCACTTTTAGGCCAAAGTTCTTTTCTTTTCTGTTTCGCCTCTCTAAAGCTTTTCTTCGTGACTTCCTCTGTTCCTGCTATCCCTCCTCCTGTGCCTCTCTCAGGGAATTGGTTTCAGATGGTGTCGGCTCAGGAGCAGCTCACACGTACCTTCACGCGCAGCAGCCACACGTACACGCGCACGGAGCGCACCGAGATCAGCAAGAGCCGTGCTGGCGAGACCAAGCGGGAGGTGCGGGTGGAGGAGAGCAGGCAGGTCGGGGGAGACCCCTTCCGCAACGTCTTCGGGGACTTCATTGGCAGGGAGAGCCTGGGCACCTTCAGCAGCTCTCCGCCCAGACAAGAGGGTGTGTGAGCGCCCCCCAGTGTCCAGTGTGTGGAGAACGATCCCTTTTTGGCTTAACTCACGATCGCGTCTGTGTGGTGGAGGAGAGAGGGCCGCCTTGCTGCTTGCGTTTCAGTGTTTATTATTTCTTTCATACTTTTTTTCATACTTTACGCAACTCTAGGCGTGTGTTTTGCATGGTTCACGCATGATGTGGTCCCATGATCCTTGGACAGCACCCACGCCAGGGCTCCGGAGGAAGTCTGCGTCCCACATGTCCCAGTGTAACAGGCAGGGTTTGTCACTGAACATTCTTGAAGCACAGCTGCTCTGGAAAACAGAAATCAGTCTTATGAGGAGAGAACGTGGCTTTGCACGACTCTACTGCATCCTGTTTATTGTGTACTAGCATACTGTATACTGCTTACTGCATACGGTTTAGTGACATGCAGTATGCAAAAAATATCCTCCATACTATTGTCAGCGAAAACCCAGAAATAAGTATATCATCCGTGGATATTAAGAACCCTCAATTCTTTGAATTGTCGCGTACTTAACAGCTTTTTAAAAAGTATACTCAACTGGCATACTCAATAGTAGGCAAGTGCGCTGATTCTGACATGGCCCATGTAAGCACACATCATGTGACTTGTGAAAGGTCATGTGACGTGTCCTCCAGCACCGAGCCCCTTCCACTCCTGCCTAACCCCTGTGTCAATGAATCAGTGACAACACGGTGTGCCTGCATGCTCACTGATATTCTCCAGGAGTAAGCAGCTCAAACTGTCACGGGGTGCTGGCATGCAAACAATTCAGCTGTTTCTTTTCCGTTTGTATCAGTTTCGTTAGGTGCATTTCCATCGCTGTGAATTTGTGCAATTCTTTATTCCCTGTTTTCTACCACCGGAAATGAAATGGAAAGGAGCACTGTGCACATGGTTAACTGGTGTAGACCTTTTCCAGCTTAATAAATATTTAACTTATGATTAATGAATGTGTTGCTAAGTGGGGCTATCACATGATAACACTTTACCCAACTTAAGCTATTTTACGCGCAGCTATTCTGCTCAGAGTGCTGAGTACAAGTGACTGTTTTAATCACTCCAAGGATACATTCGTTGTGACATTCTAATGGAAATGCATCTATGGTATACACTAGAGTAGGGCTGCCCAACCCTGTTCCTGGAGATCTACCATGCTGTAGGTTTTCATTTCAAACCAAATTTGGCACACCTGATTCTACTAATTAGCAGCTCAATCAGATCTCTAGCTGTTGAATGAGGTGTGCTTTGTTAGGGTTGGAGTGAAAACCTACAGGACGGTAGATCTCCAGGAACAGGGTTGGGCAGCCCCGACTAGAGTATACTTCACATTAGACCGATTATTAGGAGGTGCAGTATAATTTGGCACGTGAGCGGAGATCTGGCTCAAAGTTATTTCACATGCAAGCCATTATCTCGCAAATTGAGTTGATAGAAATGTTGCTTTTCCTGGAGCTCACATTTTCTGCGCATGCTAAAGTCTTTAAAATCTGGCCATGTGTTCTCAGGTGAGACAGCCACCCAGGAGATGACCGCCCAGGTGACCAGCCCCGGTGGCAAGACAGAGGACGCCGAGATCATCGAGGGCGAGGACAGCACCTACAGCGTGCGCTTCGTTCCTCAGGAGATGGGCCCACACACCGTCAACGTCAAGTACAGGGGCCAGCATGTGCCCGGAAGTCCCTTCCAGTTCACCGTGGGGCCTCTGGGAGAGGGAGGGGCCCACAAGGTCCGAGCTGGAGGCACCGGGCTGGACCGGGGAGTAGCAGGCGTTCCAGGTACGTGCCGGTCATGATTTCTCTTTTTGAGTGACAGCCGAGGTGCTGCTGATGCTCTACTGAGGTATGTCTCCAGTGGGCGGTGTGAGATGTGTCTGTGCCTTTCTCACTCAGCGGAGTTCAGTATCTGGACTCGAGAGGCCGGAGCAGGGGGTCTGTCTATTGCCGTGGAGGGGCCCAGCAAGGCGGAGATCTCCTTTGAGGACAGGAAGGATGGATCCTGCGGCGTCACCTACATTGTTCAGGAGCCTGGTGAGGGCCTGTTTCGCCTATAAAGCCATCTGCAGGATTACAACCATACTACCCCCTCAGAGAACACTGACTAATCCATATTTCCCTGTTTCTCCAGGTGACTATGAAGTGTCAATCAAGTTCAATGATGAGCACATCCCTGACAGCCCCTTCATCGTCCCCATTGCCACACTTTCGGATGACGCGCGACGACTCACGGTCACCAGTCTCCAGGTGAGTTTAATGGTGCATGCAATTCACCTATGCGCACCACCATACCTCACGTATGTCATCAAGGGTCTGAGGTATCAAACGAGCCTCAAACCATCACTCTGCTGCCAGATATGCAGTAGATATATAGTAAATACTTTAAGGGTTGTTTCTCCTCACTCATTTTCCAATTGAACTCTATGGAAAAATAATTCAGGAGAAACCACTCTTCAAGTGATCCATCCATATCTACTGCATATCTGGCAGCAGAGTGATGGTTTGAGGCTCACTTGATACCGCAGACCCTTGATGACTTACAGGCATTTAGCCAACCACAGGTTCCATACTATTCCTGTGTAATTTACAGCTTAATGTAGTCCCACCCCCCCAATTCCCATAGAGATCCATTCAAATGCAGAGGTTATATATAGTATTGCTTGTAACAGTACCTGAAAATAAGATATCAAGAGTTTTGATATCCTTTTATACCCAGTCATGATCACATCACCTGTTTAACTGTGGAATGTTCCAAACAGGTGGTTTTTGAACTTCCCAGTCTTTTGCCCCTGTTTTTGGAATGTATTGCAGGCATAAAATTCAGAATTTGCGTATATTTACAAAAATCTATAAAGTAAAGTGATAAGGTAAAACATTAAATATCCTTTATTTGTACTGTTTTAAATTAAATATATGTAAAAAAGAATTTAAAAATCACAGCTTTCAGCTTTTATGTGCATTTGACTTTTTTGGAATTGGGGTTTGTACAAGCACAATATTTTACAGCTGAATGAAAAGTCTCAATGTGGCCTGAAAGTAGATACTAGAAAGTATCACGTGAGTGCTTAAATGTTATGGCTCCTGAGAAAAGGACCTTTTTACGAAATGCTGACCCCAGGGGTCAGGAGGCCCTGTGTGGATATCATGTGCATGTACCTGCCCTGCTTGACACTGCCCTCTGCGTCTGATGGGAGCTGGCTTGTGTGTGGCTGACCGTAGCTGAGTGGAATTAATCGCGCCCCCTCACTCCCCTACACATGCACGCACATAAATACAAATCCTGCGAGTCTGACGGGTGGGATCATCTCTGAACTGAGCATAAATATGAGCTGAGCAAAAACACGGACCTCCCTTTCTTTCTCCGGCCTTATTACACACACTCTCTCTCCCTCCCTCCCCTCTCTCTCTCATTTTCTGACCTGTTTCTGACCCTGCCTCATTTCTTATTTTGTGTTTCTCTCACTCTATTATCACCATCTCACGGTTTATATTTTACACTTCTCTTGCCGTCAATATATTTTTGACCCTTTTCCCCACCCGTCCTTCTCTCAGCCTCATGATGAAAGCCCCCTTTTCACCGCTCAGTGTTATTGTGACACTCTTCCCCTCTCTCCCACTTTTCCTCATTCTCTCTCTCCTTCCTCAAACCTTTGCTTTAGGAAAAGGTTTTGAAAGTGAACCAGGAAGCATCGTTCGCCGTGCAGCTCAACGGTGCTCGGGGCGTGATAGACGCCAAGGTGCACACTCCCTCCGGGGCAGTAGAGGAGTGTTACGTCACTGAGCTGGACAGTGGTAAGCTAATGCTACAAATCCATGAGAGATTTGCAATAGCGGTAGCTGAAATATTTCCATTGAAAAGGGATTTTCTCTAATACTGTATGAGTATAAGACTAGGGACAAGGCTTACAGTAATATTAGAGAAAGATCGTATGAGCTGTGTTAATGCTTTTTATATATATGATGCCTTCACTTCCTGTCCGCAGACAAACATGCTATCCGCTTCATTCCGCGGGAGAACGGCGTCCACTCCATCGACGTCAAGTTCAACGGCAGCCACATCCCAGGCAGCCCCTTCAAGATCCGCGTTGGGGAGCCAGGGCAGGCCGGGGACCCAGGGATGGTGTCCGCATTCGGGCCTGGCCTGGAAGGAGGCACCACAGGTATAATACAGCCTGCTGCGCTCTAGCGCCCTCTACTGCTAGAGTGGACCTTCTGTTTATCAGGATCAAAAAAACAAATCTGTGTGAATTCACTTCCCGTCTTCCCTTTTGCCCCGAACAGGCGTGGCCTCGGAGTTCATTGTGAACACCTGTAATGCGGGCCCCGGGGCGCTGTCCGTCACCATCGACGGGCCCTCCAAGGTGAAAATGGACTGCAACGAGTGTACAGAGGGATACAAGGTCACGTACACGCCCATGGCTCCTGGCAGCTATCTCATCACTATTAAATATGGCGGGCCTCAACACATCGTAGGAAGCCCCTTCAAAGCCAAAGTCACAGGTAACTAGAGTTTCAGTACATCTCCACAATGTCCCCTTCGCTATCTGACTCAATCCACAAAGCCTATCCTTTTATTTGTATTATTTTATTATGTTTTAATTGCTTTTATTTTAATTAATTGCACATTACATCACAGGCCTGTGTACAAAATGTGCTATATAATTAAAGATTGATTTATTTATTTAAAAACGTATCATTCATAGCCTCTACACATTTGAAGTGTTCAATGTTTGCGATACTTGGGTATTCTGCAAATTAAGTGCTGAAAATTATACATGAGAATATTGTTTGAATATTGCACTTCAGTGGAAAGCCGAGTACAGTTTTCTCTGTGCAGACAAAATATAGAACCATGGAGTAACTCACTGCACTGCTCAGGCTCCTACAGTCAAGCCGGAAAGTCTGCACACCCCTTTCACCTTCTCCACGTTTTATTACGTTACAGACATATTCTACAATAGATTGAGTTCATTTTTTTTGTCTTAAAATTCTACACCAAATAGCCCATAATGACAAGTGAAAACAGGTTTTTAGACATTTGTGCTAATTTATTAAAAATCTAAATGTAAAATATCATATGTGTGCACACCCTTTGATATGACACCCAAAAGTGAGCTGAGGTGCATTTTGTTTCCACTGATACTGCTTGAGATGTTTCTACAACTTAATTGGAGTCCACCTGTGATAAATTCAATTGATTGGACATGATTGGGGATTGTCAACACCTGCCTATATAAGGTCCCACAGTTGACAGTGCATGTCAGAGCAAACTCCAAGCCATGGGGTCAAAGGAATTATCTGCAGACCTCAGAAACAGGATTGTGTCAAGGCATAGATCTGGAGAAAGGTATGGAAAAATCTCTGCAGCTTTACAGGTCCCAAAGAGCACAGTGGCCACCATCATTCGTAAATGGAAGAAGTTTGGAACCACCAAGAATCTTCCTTGACCTGGCCGCAATCGGGGAAGACGGGCCTTGGCCAGGGAGGTGAGCAGGAACCCAAGGGTCACTCTGACAGAGCTCCAGCGTATCCTTGTGGAGATGGGAGAACCTTTCAGAAGATCAACCATCCAGCAGCACTCCACCAATCAGGCCTTTATGGTAGAGTGGCCAGACGGAAGCCCCTCCTTTGTAAAAGGCACATCACAGCCCGCTTGGAGTTTGCCAAAAGGCACCAAGAAGACTCTCAAACCATGAGAATCAAGATTCTCTGGTCTGATGAAACCAAAATGGAACTTTTTGGCCTGAATACCAAGCGTCACGTCTGGAGGAAACCAGGCACCGCTCATCACCTGGCTAATACCATCCCTACAGTGAAGCATGGCGGTGGCAGCATCATGATGTGGGAATGTTTTTCAGCAGCGGGAACGGGGCGACTAGTCCTGATAGAGGGAAAAATTAATTTAGCTAAGTACACCGAGATCCTTGAAGAATACCTGCTCCAGAGCGCTCTGGACCTCAGACTGGGGCGAAGGTTTACCTTCCAACATTACAACGACCCGAAGCACACAGCCAAGAGAACAAAGGAGTGGCTTCGGAGAAAGTCTGTGCATGTCCTTGATTGGCCCAGCCACATCTGTGGAAAGAGCTGAAAATAGCTGTGTACCGACGCTCCCCATCCAACCTGACGGAGCTTGCAAAAATATGCCAAGAGGAATGGGCAACAAGTGTGCCAAGCTCGTAGCTTCTTTCCCAAGACGCCTTGAAGCTGTAATCGCTGCCAAAGGTGCAGCAGCCAAGTATTAGGCTAAGGGTGTGTACAGATATGTAACCCCTAAATAACCTATTTTTTTCAGTAAAATAAAATTGCATATTTTCTAAAAACCTGTTTTCACTTCGTCATTATTAGCTATTGTGTGTAGATGTTTGAGGCAAAAAATTAACTCAATCTATTGTAGTATAAGTCTATAACGTAATAAAACGTGGAGAAGGTGAAAGGGGTGTGCAGACTTTCCGGCTTGACTGTACATGTGTGAAGCTGATGAAGAGCCCTGCCCCCCATTTGCACAGGGACACCCCCAAATTTAACAGGCAGCTTGTTAGTAGCACTCATGCAGAGGGTACAGGGGTGTTGTGTTACCTGTGCTTGATAGAGTAGTGACTGCGGCAGTTACGTTACCCTCTGTGTCTTGTCCATTAGGAACGCGTCTGTCAGGGGGACACAGCCTGCACGAAACCTCATCCGTCCACGTGGAAACCGTCACCAAGACATCCATGATGGGCGGGGCCTTCTCCTCCCTTCCCAAGTTCTCATCAGATGCCAGTAAGGTGGTCTCCCGAGGTGCTGGCCTCTCCAAAGCTTTTGTTGGACAGAAGAACACCTTCACAGTAGATTGCAGTAAAGCAGGTGAGGCAACAGATACACACACACACACACACACCAGCAAACACACTCTTGGATTTAAACAAAGACGTATAGGAAGCTGTTAAGTGGATTATGGTCATTAGCAGGGATAGAGCTTTAATTCGATGCAGTGCTTTTGTGACACTCTTTACCTTTTGGGTTATTATAGTCATAAGTAAAGTTTAAAAAATGCTGAAGAAAGGATGCTGTCTAGAACTGTTCTAAGAAATGAGCAAAGTTATGACCCCTGTTCTGTACAGTTCAGAAACTTTGTACTTCTTTCTTCAGAGACAAACATGCTGATGGTTGGCGTTCACGGGCCCAAGACCCCGTGCGAGGAGGTATATGTCAAACACATGGGCAACAGAATGTACAATGTCACATACACAGTGAAGGAGAACGGTGACTATATCCTCATAGTCAAATGGGGGGACGAGAACGTGCCCGGAAGCCCTTTCCACGTCACCGTACCCTAAAATCATACCACCCCGTCTCTGTCCTTCCTTTACCATGCACTGCACACCCTAATGGACCTATCCCCTGGGGCGCACTAAGAATTGCAGACATTTTTTGATCTTTCTTGGAAAAAGACAAAATATTCTTCTCAAGTATTGTGCCAAATCTGTGTATTAACCTTAGAGCAAGCTCATAGCAACAGAACAGCAGAGGTCCGTGCCCATCACTTTAATTGTACCTCACAGTTCTTTTGTAAGGTCAGCTCTCCCAACTGGTTTTGTTTCTTTTAAGCTGATATTTTTTTAAATATATTTTTGATTATAGACAATGTACATTGAGGAAAGAAAGTGGATCTTTTTTATGTAGGTAAAATCTCACCTGTTGTCGGTGTACACTTGAAGGAACTAAATGAATCAGCTGCAGCTTTTCTCACCCTGTTGCCTGAAGGATGGAAATTCGCAAAGTGCCTTTTTTATGCTGTCAGATAACACACACACATACACACACACACAAATTATGGGAAAACTAGTGATTAATACCACTTTCAAATGCTGTCAAGAGTCAAAAACACAAAAATAATTGGAATTTATTTATTAAGTTTTTTAATTAACTTTTTAGGACAGGAATTTGTCAGATTTTTCATGGGAGAAAAAAAAATCAAGCTCAAAAAAACAATCTCCATGATCAAAATGCTGAACATTCTGACAGACTTCCTGTGTGATGCTGTAACCCACGGTTAAGTAGCGTGAATTGGTTGGGATAATTTTGTACTGAGGTAAAAATACGGCAGTGGTTTCTTATGTGAATGTTAAAACATACTTTTCAATTTAAAAGCAGTATTGAGTGACATTTTATAGTGTTTTTGTATGTATTAAAATAAAAAATGTACTTGTTTGATATATTAACATGCTGTTTGGTAAGAATGTGCAGACCTAATAAAGTTTTAACTGCTAACTTGCCATGAAAACAACACACTGAGCTGAGTATTATTTGAAGAAAAAAGGCAGGTACATTGTTGTACACATTATTTATATAATTGCAGTTGTATGCAGCCTGTAATTACACACCTGGGGCCTCATTTATAAAAAAGTACTTGGACGTCATCTTTAACTTTCACGTAAGCAGATTTAAATGGACGTAAGCGTTATTTAGAAAATTAGCTGCGCATGTTTATAATAGCGTATGTCTGTAGTAGGTACGTTCCGCCTATAAATCTCAAATGAACTTCAAATTGAACGTACGTGAATGAGCTCAGAATCAGTTTCCTTTTACATTTTTAATCAAACTAATTTTGTAGGCTGATAACAACACCGATCATTTTCAACACCAATAAGCGTTAACGTGCGGCTCTCAAGCCTGCAATACTTCGGCATAACCGAAGTATTGCAGGCTTGAGAGCCAAGACAGGGCTTTTGTTTGGAAGCTCACTTCCTGGTTGGGCTGGGAGCAGCCATTGTGCCGTTGCTCACTAGTGCCACTGCGGTTGGCTCCACTATAGGTCTTTCACCATGTAAGTCTGGCAGCAATGTGGTCAAAATACTCAGTCAATAAATTTGTATTAGCAACATTTCGTTTTAAAATGCGCCTTCGGAGAGGGCATTTAGTGTGTGTGGGCGCATTCTGGAGGAGAGACGGACCATTATTTTCTTCCACCTTATGTCATTATCTTTGCCTTACCATTAAACGGATTTTAGAGCTACAAGCCGCTTCAGTTTTCTTTCATTTTTTAATGATGTGATATCCTGATTTGATTGTGTAGGCCTATAGCCTAAAAAAACCCCGCCAGAGATTAACGGTAAACAGCAGCATAAAGCTACAATGGCTTACAATCTATTTAATTTTGCAGCCTATACTACTACCTAATTTTATATAGATTTTTTATTTTATTTTAATGTGACCGTTTTATTGTATATTTATGAGGTATTTCAGTTATCCATGCCGTAGCATCTTATTGCTGCAGTTGCAGAAAGTGCAACTAAAACCGTTTTGTTTTTAAATAAACGTTAGGCCTACTTCATAAAACGAAAATGTATTTCTTTCCATTTAATTTAACTCTGTTCATAACAGGGCCAGTCCACCTAATGTAATAAAGGATTGGTTTATTTGCGAATTGTTATCCTAATGACATCTTATTGCTATGAAAAACATTTTTTTCCCGTTGCGCTATACGAATACGAGCCATAGTTTTTACGCACGGTTTATGACTACAAATAAACGACTTGGTTATTGCATTACAATATCTATACATTATCTAAGTGTACATTGTCAATACATTCTATAAGTGTCAGGCAATAGGATTGTAAGGGGATGCGAACTTGCATATGGGATTTTAAGGCGATGCGGTGGGTTTGCGGGCGGGTTTCGGACAATTAAATGCGGTTGCGGCATGAAAAGCAGCGGGAGCTTGCGGGTTCAGAATGACTAAATCAGACCCGCGCAGACTTCTAGTTCATGTTTGAAATCCATATTGCCTGCCATCTTTGGACGTTTGAGTAGTGCTGAAGTGGATTTTGAGAACACTTGGCAGATGATTGCAATTAGTAGGTTGCTCAGTACAAATGATTTGCATCAGTGCGAAAGTCTGGAGTTGAAGAATTCTAAGAACATACGGAGAGTTTGGGAAGGGGCGTTGGTGTTTCAAGTATTTCTGGTTCACTGATCCTTTCAAGACTGATTGGAATGGTACAGTCATATGATTTAAAGAGAGCTGAGAGCACACACTAAGCATGCTGCGTAGACACTTAAAACACAACGTGCTTCGTTGTGATTACCACTGTCAATCATACTACATTGGGTTAATATTCTAGGCAGGTATAAAGTAATTGTTTTAATTTTACCCCCTGCATCACACAGTATGAAACCAAAAATTATACAGAGCTGATATATAACATCTAAACTGGAACAAAAATCAGGAAAAATGCATACACATGCACACACAAACATGCACACATATAAAAGTCCTGCAAAAACATGCATACACGTGCACATTTTACGTTTTAGTACACGCACACACACAAACACACCACAGTGATAACTGGCTTGGGGATAAGAAAGCCCCTTGTAGCTCCTTAACAGGGTTGATGAAGATGAAGATTGCAAACCTGTCTCTGGGGAGACATTAGTCTCTGCCTCAGCATAGTGCTCTTGGGTAAAGCTTGGATTTATGGATCTTATCCAAGATGGGAGGCAGAAGTAGTATTGGAAAATTGAGAGGCCACTTTTAGCTGTATACCGTGAGTGAGAGAAAGGAGTGTAAATTTAAAAGGAATATTTGTAGAATTGCAACAGCAGTGAGCCCTTGCCAATGGCAACATCTGCCCGTGTGGCTGCAGTTGTATGAACCCTGAATGCAGGCTGTAAGAAGGACCATAAGTGCAGTACAGAGGACATACTACTTAATATATGGTGATATGAAAACAGCTTGTTGATATCATATATGACATATATGTGTATATATATATACCTGTATATATCTTGAGAACAATGATGCATTGAAGATTGTCTAATAGTAATATACAGATTGTCAAATAGATTGAAATGAAGGATATTTTTTTCCTCAAAATTATTTTATGACATTGATTAGCTGGCCGTTACAGCTTGAGCGAGGGACAAAGGCAGGAAACAGACACAGTTGTTGTCGGCTGCAGAACAAGAATGCCTTTCATTTCAGTTGGCTCTCGGGTCTGGACAGAGCAAGGTGAAGAGGCCAAGTTTTGCTTTTATTTTCTGCACATGAAAATTCCCTCCTCTGTGATGTCGGATACAACCGCTTGCAGCAGTCTGTTTGAATCAGGTCCAGCTAGCCTTCACACCATGTTTTGAAGATTTAATTTGCAATTTAATACCCAGTATGCTGCAAGCTTATTATTCTGCTCCTGAAACCATTGCTTGACATTGATCTTGAAATTGATCTGACTCATGAGTGAGATAAAATATTACAATGCAAGGAAGTGGAAATATTCCGCCATAATGGTTAATTGAAATGAGAAAAAAAAGGCATTCAGGATTAATTGTTAAATAATTAAATGCAATTTTTATATAAATTGTAGCTGTCTGTGGCTGGTCAAACCTGCATTTTCACAAATGTGTAATAAGATTGAACAAAATCAGTTTTTCTGTGCAGTCAACACAGCAAGGATTTATCTGACTTTATGAGTGCAAATGCATCCTGCACTGTGCTAATAATTTAAGAGTTAATCCCTCCGATTTCTGCAATCCCACATTTACAATTTTTCCTCAATCATTTGAAAACCTTTTTTATAACAATATCTTATGTTCTCAAAATTAACATAAGACTAAAAACTATCAATTGTTTGGCAAAAATTCACTAACACACTGGATTCAAGTTAAAATATCTCTAAATTCAATATAATAAAAAATAATTAATATCCCATTATATGAATACCTGTGACTGAATGTTTAAAACTTCACTCTGGTCTGATAAATAAAAAAACAGCGCTATCAAAATTCTTATGTTTTGATGATATTATTTTTAGGATGACTGAAACATACTCAAATTCAATGAAAATCTTGGTTTTGTCAATATGCATTTTGTTTATATACAGTAAATTAAAAGCTATATATAGTATCTATAAGAAAAGATGAAAAAATAAAAATATACAGAAAAGATAGTAAATGGATTCAAAATCCGTGCCCAGTTCCAGTCAGACAACAGGTTTCCATCAACATTGCAAGTTAGCTTTTCTTGGCTAAACAACAAAGCACCAGGAATGACAGATCCAACCCTGACGTTGGAGATCACCGGTGGATATTTTTACCTAATACCTTCCAGAAATGTGACGGGAAAACTAATGGAAAATTGTGTCAGTGAATCAACCGAAAAAAATTAATAATTTATTAGTGCAAATAGCAGAATGATGCTAACCCTAACCCAACTAGTGTGATTTGCTAGGTAGCTAATTCAATCAGTTATAATAATGAGTAATAATAAAATTTAGCAGTTATTTCTCAACACTCATAAAATTAGATCAAAATAAAACTCAAAAGGCTGGTAAGCGGAGTTACTGCTAGACAGAGTAAGTGGAGTTAGTATGAATAGCTGGTGCTGCACAATGCAGCAACTTGCACTGAGTACAAATAGACACTTCGATAATTCTCAAGCACACTGTGGTTCAGTCCATTGTGATGGAAAATGACATCGTCCCAAATTACAGCGTACATGCCTTCCCTCCAGCTCACACTCTTATGGTGAGATGAGATGTTTTTGGAATGACTTCAGAGAAGAAAGCAGATGGCAGTATCGTAAGGATCGAGTGTGGCATGGAGGACCCCTCGGTGTCTGGTGGCTGTATACATTGTTACATTTCCACCCATGCTGTCAAGTGACAGTGGACTTGCTGTCCTTGCTTGATCAATTATTACTGCAAACATTTGATGCAACATCATTTGCTGTTTTGCTCCAACTCTTCCATCCACCTTCCCCTTCATAATGTGTATGTATCAGCCACATGTGTCTAAAACAGTTCTCTGTGTGACCATTTTAAATATATGTGATATTCCAAAATAGCATATTAATATATATTTTAATATTACAAGGCATTCAAGACATAACTAAATGAGATGCATTTGAAAGCATCCAGGTTATCCTATTGACCTTTTGACTAAAAATAACTTCTATATCTCTATCTGCCTGTTATAACTGTACTTCTAATTATGAAATATAGTAGCTTCAACTACGATAGTGGGCACAAACCCCTAATCTCCTGATTACAGCAGAACATTTTCACAGTGAAGTACATTTAGCACATGAAAACTGACCTGAAATCAGCATGTTGCCAGAGGTTTCCTCCAGGCAGCCTTGCCTATTAGCCAATTTAGATAACCAACTCATTATTGTTATCAGTTAATCACAGCTAATGAGCATACTTAGAATTAAATGAGCAGGATAGCACATTTAGCATTTAGTTAATTTGACTACCATATCATGACTACCATATTATTGTCATCATCTTGAGTATAAGCAGAGTTAGCATTCAATTTTAGCATCTCAACATTGCTAAAATGCTAATTGGGCTAACACTAAGGGGTTGAGTAGTGTGATTCTATAGAGTCCACCACTAGTGTTCCATGTATTCTCAGGAGAGATTTCAAATGAGACCGAAGCATAGTCTGCCAGTTGACATGGGGTTTGTCTGCCACTGGACTGAATCGGCTAAACTATAGCAAACTGGACGCACTAAAGGTAATTTCATAGTTGCCTTAAGGTGCTTACAGAGTGTTTAAAACAGGTACCAGAGACCTACGTGTACGGATAATTTTTGCCTTTCATAGTCGAGTGTACTCAAAGCATAATCAAAACACCACTTTATAGACAACATTTCCCATAATCTTTGTATGCAAATTGCAAACAAGAGTGGGATCGTTCACGGAAGAAGATTACAGTATAACGAAGGTAAAGAAGGTATGCTTGTAGGCGAAATGACAGGTCCATCACATGCTCTATGGGACAGGCCACAAGGACACAATAAATGACTGCTGCACGGTCCTCTTAGGTGGACGTCCACTCGGGGTCCACTATGATGTAATTTAAGCCCACACAGACCCTGCAGACTGTCTGCATAGACCCCCTTGTGGCCATGCTGCCCGAGCACCATGAGATTGCTCAAATGAGTACAGGAAAAAGTGATGTTTTATTGAAGTACAAGAGTGAATGATTAAGCGACACATTTAGGTGTGTCTACTAATGTGTGATGTGTCATCTTAAACCATCATAAGGGGCAAATGTACGTATATGCTTTATAATGGACAATAAGTATTTTATTCATTTTATGACAGATTTCGGATAGATTTTTGAACCCATAGTATCTATCCCCCTATACTAATGAAATTCCCACTTGAAAATGATGCAAAAGTGAGTATTATGAGTCAAAACAGTTGATTTGTAGTTAAATACGTGATTATTTTATGATTTAGAGCAGTACACAATTTAGCCATTCTGGATAGATTTGGAGATGCTAGTTAGTATAGATGTTAGTATTGTAAATGGTACAACTATCTTGCTTTGTTTAAGCCATTTTCCAATTTACCGTTTACTGCCAATTTATAAAGGCTTAAATAGAACACTACCTTAATAGGTGAGGATGGACCAAATTTGGCATCTGCGCGAAGGGGTTAACTGAGACACCACTCTCCAGTACTCACACAACTTTTTGACACCAGTCGAACTGAATAATAGATTCAATTATTTAATTATGTTGTTCATTTAAAATATATACATTTAGTAAAGGGAAAATTAGCACAGTCACCTAAAAGAAAAGCTTTGTTAAACTTTGATTTATTCATATTATTAGAAGCTTGTCAAGATGAAATCTGAGAAAGAATAACCCATTGATATTATTTTTGTCCAATTATATTTTTGTATATAAAGTGATTCATGACAAAATGATTTTTCAGTGGAGCCTTGGGGGGCAGAAATGTGGCTGTTAAATTATGCATCTTCTTTTGCTCGTGGTGTCAATATAATGTAATGGATTCTGTCAGACATTCCAAGTCTGACTGATGTAACAGTAAAGACTGGCTCATTTACACACGGCATTCAAGTTAGTAGGGATTCATTATAAAAATCACAAAAAATCTGAAATACTTGAATATTATGTATGAAATTTCCAGTTTTCTTGTGTATCAAGATGCTGTGTTTGCAATTCGGAGTAACGCTTCAGAGCAGATTTAATTTAAGCTTGATACAAATTTTGCAAAAAAGGAACAGAATCCAATGTGATGGACCTGGACCATGTAAATTGAAAATATGTGTGCTTGGATGCCCAAGACAATATGTATGCAAAGTTTCAGGCATATAGACCTTACAGTTGATTTATTGTTTTATGATTACTAAATTTGGCAGCTATATTGGATATTGCGGCTTTATCAGGTGTGTTTTGATGGCCACGAAGAAGCAGAAGAAGAAAAAATATATACGAGCAATAAGAGTAGAACAATAGGAGTTATTTCAGAAGATTTGCTGCTTGGACCCCTAATGAGTGTATTGTGGACTGAAAAAATAATAACAGATATTTCATTAAATCAGCTTTTTTTAATTCACACCAGATTTTTACTTCAGTGTGTTTTGATGAACCTCAAAAAGTAGATGAGTGTGTGTGTTTGTATCTGTGCTACTGGCCACAAGTTATTCACACACCCTATTGATGCCTCGAGTCACCAGGTAATCTCTAGTCTCTTTCCTGTCTCAGAACCTGAAGCAAAGGATCAGCCTATGGTGCTACCCCTCAAAATCATCTCCTGTTCCCCCGGTGTGCTATTGGTTGGTACTGCCCCTAGTCAATGAACCTTCCAATCACGATTTAAACATTTTCTGCTAGAGAAAAAATGAATGCAAGCGTGCAATAATTCGTGTGAATTGTAGTAGTTTCGTCAATAAAACGTTTATGATTTCTCTCTGCCGCTCACTTTCTGTCCCGTTGAGAAGCGAGCGGCGGAGCTAAATCACCAGAAGCTGCAGCGAGCCCAGTTGCAGTGAGAAAATCGCACAGCGAGGGGGTGACGAAGGTTGACCCAAAACCATTAGTGCCGCTTACTCCATCTGCCAGTGGAGCTCTATAAATGGGCAAGCAGTGTGCATTACGGCCCTCCCGTCGACTTCCTCACATGATCATTGCCACTCCTTTCTGTGTAGGTTGTCTCAGGAAAATTTAAAATTTAAAAAGTGATTGCTTTTCGTAATGTCTTTGGTCACAATTTAAATAGTTAGACAGATAGAAGGCAGAAGGACGACATCTACTGAGAAAGTGATTTTTACACAACCTTGCAGTCATGAACAACACACCCAGGAGAGACACCTGGATGTGTAGGAACATGTTGCTTGTCGAAGATATGATGTTGTACGTCTATTTTCAGACACATTATCTAGTCATGCGATTGCTTGGATCAAACTACCATCTAGTTCACATGGACTCAAATATAATTGGACTCATAGTACAAGTGCTAATGTTTCTAGAATTATAATGTAGAAACATTTGTAGGGACATGCTGCTTTTTTCAGTATAGACAGAAAATGAGACCAAATGAAGCTAACAGACAGTGAAGCTACATTTCACAGACGCCAGTATTTTCCCTTGATTTATTTCATGAAATAAATGCACATGTACGGTACCATAGATGTCTTAGATGTATACTAAGCTGCCAATGTGCTTTGTGTAACATATATTGAAAAGAGATACACTGTTTCCATATACAGTTCTACATCTAATTCATATGGAAACAGTGCATCTCTGTAACCATCAAAGCATTCATGGAATCCTTCCCAAATTATCATAAACAGTCCAAGCACAGAAACACTTCAATGGGAAAAAGGCTGGTGAAAAGAAATCAGCTCAATTTCAAGGCACTAATGAAAATCTGCAGCAGTAATAATGTAAAAAGCCTTAACAGCATATACAGAAAGCACTGAAAAGGCCAGAACAAAAGTCAGTCGATGTAAAGATCATCATTACAGATGCACCATTTAGTGTGCTGTCACATGGAACAATGCACAGCACATTCCCGTGCAGCACTCTGCACTGGACAGCACTGCCTATCTTTCACCACTAGGTGGTAGCGAAGGCATGCATTTGTTTCATTTCAAATGGCCTGGAGAATGGTTGTGTCACTGAACAAGCAGTTTATGGTTGCAAAAGCGAACATAAAAAATTCTACTTTAATCGCTGTACACTGTAACAATGAGCAAGCACTGACTACATCCCACCAGCTGGGTATTATAATGGAACATAGCACTCCAGTTTAGTGCTTGGTCAGAGCCAAAAAAAAAACAACACCAAAAAAAAAACAGGGAGGTGCTGACGCTTTAATGTGAGGTTGTACGTGTCGTTACCGTATTAATAGCCTGGCCTGTGCTGTGCCGCGACACTAGCTATTATTGAACAGCAAGCCTTTTATTCTGGAAAGAGCTGGGCCTATAATTAGGTGCTCATTTTCACTTGTCGCGTGACTTGGCATGCAGTCGGTGATTAACGGGCCCTGCTTCCTCCTTCGGACCATCTGGGTGAGGGTCTGTGCACTAAACCGGCCGATTCCAGCCCGCCTCTCCCCTGACAGACCGACGAGTCGTTTGCACAGAAGCAATGGCAGAGGCATCTCTCTCAACAGCAAAACAGTACATTCTTCCATTTTCCTATAAAATTATTCATGGTCTGATCAAATAAATCCAATCCCAATGTGTCCATAGGGGGTCAACCAGCACTGCAGTATTTCAACTATTCCAAGCACCTGGGAACAAAATCTAATTGCTGCGACAGCTGACCTTTATTAAAACATTAATACATGTATTATTAGGCTAAATTGATAGCTGGTAATTAATACCATTCAGAGAGAAGGGGGGTTGGGTTAGTGTGGATAAAAATAGTCCTCCTATTTATACAACTGAGATTCTAATCCAGGAGAGATGACACATCGCCCCCAGCCTATTAGAGTGCTTTTCTCAGTGAATAACTCACCCTGCCATCCCTCTCCCCCACTTTCAGTGTCTGTCTCTCTCTCTCTCTCTGTCTCTCTCTCTCTCTCTCTCTTCTTTCATCCCCTAACCTAGATACACTCTCTCTCCTCTCTGCCCATTCACATGCTCTCCCCTTCCAACTCCTAACCCACATATGACTCCTGAACAATGAGAGGGAGTGAGGAAACAGGCCAGGCCCAGCTGGGCAGATAAAAAATATTCTTTAAGCATATGCTTCATAAAACTGGGGGCTATAGAGCCTTGCACATATCATCTATCCATTTCTTCAGATGCATGGGCAGAGGGGTCTCTTTAGTCACTGACAAAGGCTGGCAGCCATTTGAAAGAGGCTGTTGTCATGCTTCACCACAAAGTTCAGCACCCATTTCTCAGAGCTCATAGCAGTGGTCGCACGACACTCCTCAGCAACTGCCTGGTTTCCTCAAAATCTGATTGGATGTAGCTACATACAGTAAATGTATTACACATAGCATAAGCCTTTGCAGTATTTTGTGACAAAACAAATCATGACTGGCTTTACATCAACAGTAACCTCTATTTAGTGGGCATGTTTGCTTCTCTTTTGGTCAGTGACAAGACCATAAACGTCCACTGACAGTGACTATTAAGCCACTGCGAATATATTAATAAATATTTCTCTTAGTCTGGAATGATGAATTCAAATGGCTAAATGTTAAACTGAAATGAGAATTAGACATGTATCCGCAGAGGTTGCTTTGCTGGTTTTCTACATCAGCTTTTGGAAGTTGACTGTAGAGTCACTAATGGGAATACAGTCATTGCTTTATGTAAAGTTCACCCTGTTGCATATGAGACTATAGAGCGACCCCTTACTGGTAACTAATTCAAACATGAATTACATAAAAATCCACTGATCTTTCTAAAAGACGACAGGACAATGCTACAGAAAGGTATGTGTGTTATGTTCTGAGTTTGTGTTTGTATTTCTGTCATGTTTAGTATTGTCAGTTTCGGTAGCATACACTTTTCCATGTTTTCCGCAGCCCTGCGTTCTGTGCTGTATCTCTCGCTCCCTCTCACGGAGTTTTACTTTCATTTCTGTACACTTCGTTTGTATTACCCTGCACTACTAATATTTATATAGGACTTATTAATTACTAACTGGCTAAACACGGGTTGGTTAACTAATCTACTAACGTCAGGGTTTAATAGAATTATTACTAACACAAACTAACAATTTAGTTCTCATCACGTTTTCACAGCTGTTTAGTGTTTCCTTACGTATCCAGTCATTGTCTTGTTAACTAATTTACTAACGACAGGGCTAGGATAGGATAATTACTAACGAATTACTAATTGCCTTGTTACGTGTCTCAGCTCTCTCGCTGTTTTCCATTTCCTGCTATTCTCGAGCTAAGTGTTTGCACCTGTCTACACATGCATTTATACCTGCTGTCTTTGTTCCTCGTCGCGAGTTCGTCTTACTAAATATTGTTACGTTTATCTGTTGCCTGTTGTTTCCTCCGAGTTTTATATAGCTGTTTTTTCCGAGTCAGTGTTTCTTGTGTCTAGTTGTTGGTTTTTGTTGTTCGTTCTCTTGTTTAGTTTTTTCGTGTGATTGATTTCCCGGTTTCGACCTCAGTCCGTGTTCTCGCTACCCTGCTACTGGATTCTGATTTTGTACCTCTGCCGTGCCTTCCCGTAATCGACCCCTGCCTGTCTTGACTTCCCCCTGGACTTTGATTTTGTACCTCTCTGGAATTAAAACATCGTTTTTGTTCATTCCTGCCTGCTATTGGGTTCCTGTTTTCACCGGACATAACAATGTGACTTAATATACATTGGAGCAGTGTGCACTCTTTAATCATGAATCTTTTAATGATTTGGATAGATAATGAATAATGAACCGTTAGCCTGCTTTGTATGCTACAGACCTCATAAGTACAGATCTTAATAGAAAACAACCTGAATTGAAACATATTTTCCCCCACATCGGATATTTTAAATATTCATGGCTTTTCCTCCATTACGTATTTCTCCAACTGCTTCTAAACCAAATCAAGCTAATGCAGCATGCAAATTTTTTCCCCCTCATACCAGGTGGAATGGGTATGTGAGAGGATATAATCGGATCTGTTTTCAAGACACACCACGGGCAACAGAAAGACAAATGGACCAAATAAAGCAGGACTGATGGAATAAATAAATGGAGAAATGATTTCACCAGGCACCGTAAAGACACGGTGGTGATAAAACAGGAGACCGCAGGTCCTACAAAATGAAAATTACAAGTGCATAAATTTAAAGAAAACCTCCAGTTTATCAATACAATCTCACCACCTTACTGAAGGCATGATCCTGGGTATTTTATTCTCCTGTGATGGAATCAACATTTGTGTTCGCTTGACTTAGTCTAATCATTCCACTGCCTTTTCGATTGCCTCACATTATCCTTATTTCAGGGAAAAACTGCAATCTAAGCTACATTTCAATTAGCATGAATTTATGTGACTTTGTGCAAAATGCCTAATTATGGGCTAATGTGTTCTGGACCTTTTCTGAATGTACAATTTGTAATTAGCATATTTATAAATTAGAATTGTATTTAAAGTGCATCACCTCCTGCTCTATTTAGCTGATATGCATCCATACAGATATGCACCCAAAAAGGGTGATTTGCATAAGTGATGTGATTTGGTGGTCATTTTGTATCACCAGTCAAATACTTCTCAATAAACTCCTCACAGAACAAAATGCCAGTTGCTATGAAACTAGATACGAGGAATCCTTGTATGACGATCTATCTAAATTACAAAGGAATAAAGCCTGTGTCAACAAAACAGGCTGCCATATGTCAACAAATTTACATCATTTAAAAATATACACAAAAATTTGTGTGCAATGTGTACAAGTCTACTGCACCATAAATTAATATTGTGTCAAATTTGAACATGATGCAAAAAAGAGATGAAAATGAAACACTTTCAGCTTATTAAAGCAATTTTTGTTGAAAACGAATGCTAAAATATATCCTTCTTGTGAAGTGAAGCTCATTATAGCATGGAGAATGATGTGTAGGATCAGGCAAATGTTCAAGCAAAATTGTGAAGATACTATGATTTAAAATAGTGCCTTATTGCCAAACAGTTCCAAGTAAGTGGACTTTCAAGTGAACTTGAAAGTTTATTAGTTGCATACCAATTTTGATGGCTATTAAGCCCTATTCGGATGGGATACGTTTTCAGGACAATGTCTGTGAAGTCATTGTTACCACAGGACGTCTGTAATGTTAATGGCCGATTAGGACGAGATAAACTATCTCCGTTATCAGCATCTAGAATTGCAGAGATGGGAGTGTCTACTTCATGTTGTCGTCACACCGAAAATGTCCCACATGTTACACATCCTATCTTCACTGAAAACGGATTGTGGTAGATTGTGGTAGTTATAGCAAAGTTAGAAAATAGCTGGCAAGGAGCAATTGAAAAGCAAATTTAAAAAAAAACTACGTGGAAACAATGTTGGCATGGCAAACTGCCCACAAAAAGCATGAGGAATCCTGCATGCCACCTCTTTATTAACGTTGGCTTGAGAAACATAGTACACTGTTAGACTAGACCATAACATGTATGTAAGGCTATAGCTAGGGTACAATAGCTAAAGCTGACACAAGCGTTGCCCCACTGTAGCCTACTTTTGAGCCTGTTTTTTTATTTTATTTGCTCTCTGTTTTCTTATTTAATGTAACGTTACACTTAATTTAGAGGTTGGCCAATAGTTGTGGCTTGCACTTAGACTGAACAGAGAACAACCAAAGGCATCCTCGAGTGTGTACGTGAAAAACCAGGAGAAAAGACGGGAAAACAAATTTCTCACAGGAGATAACTGAATATTTTCTGACATGTCAATTCGCACGGGATTGCTTTAACCTGGGGTTCATTTTATTTCCTTGTTGCGGCGCTGACTTCCCCGGAACTCCTAATATGGGCATGCCGTCTTTCCACATCAGCCATACATACCTTCCCTCTATCACCTCTCCGTGGTTCTGTCCCCGCCGGGTGCCACACACCCTCCCCCTCAGCTCCGACCGGAGTGCGTCCGCGTTCCCATGGGCAGCTCCGGATTTGTGGACGACGTTAAAGGCATAAGGTTGCAATGAGAGGAACCAGCGGGTGACCCTTGCATTGTTGTCTTTGTTCCTGGACATCCACACTAGGGGCACATGGTCTGTTACCAGGGTGAAGTGTCGTCCCAATAAATAATACTTCAGGCCCTCCAGGGCCCACTTGATCGCCAAGCATTCCTTCTCTACTGTGGAATAATTTTTCTCTCTGGGTAGTAGCTTGCGGCTTATATATGTGATGGGATGTTCTTCATCTTCTCGTAGCTGGGATACGACGGCACCCACCTTGGTTTCCGATGCATCTGTCTGTACCACTAGAGTTTGGGAGAAGTCGGGGGTCACCAACACTGGCTCGGAATACAGGGCGTTTTTAATGGCTTCGAAGGCAGTCTCTGCCTCAGTCGTCCACAGGACCCGGTCTGGAAGCCGGCTTCGGGTCAGGTCCGGTGCTGCTAGGGAGGAGAAATGGGGAACAAAACGTCTGTAATAGCTGGCGAGCCCAAAGAACACTCGTACCTGCTTCTTGGTACGGGGGCGGGGCCATTCCCTGATTGCCTCGACCTTTCCTACCTGGGGTTTGACGCAGCCGCGCCCGATCGTATACCCCAGGTAATCTGCATCTCGGAGGCCGAGGTGACACTTCTTGGGATTGGCTGTTAGTCCCGTCCCCCGTAGGGCATGAAGCACAGCGTCGAGCTGTCGTAGGTGGGTCCCCCATTCCTCCCCGTGGATTACGATGTCGTCCAGGTAGGCCGCGGCGTATGTCTGGTGGGGTCGTAGGACCCGGTCCATTAGTCTCTGTAATGTGGGCGGGGCCCCGTGTAGCCCGAATGGTAGCATCTTGTATTGGTACAGCCCATCTGGTTCTCCCTGGCCTCGGGTGCCAGAGGCACCTGCCAGTAACCCTTTGTCAGGTCCAGCGTGGTGATAAAACGGGCTCTTCCCAGGCGTTCTATGAGCTCGTCTATTCTAGGCATAGGATATGCATCGAATTTGGAAATAGCATTTAGTTGTCTGAAATCGTTACAGAACCGAATCGACCCATCTGGTTTCGGTACCAACACAATTGGACTACACCATTCACTATTGGACTCTTCAATGATTCCGGCACTTAACATGGCTTTTACCTCGGCCGCGATGGCTTCTCTTCTGGCCTTTGGGATCCTGTAGGGTCTCAGTTTTACTCGTTTACCTGGTTTTGTGATGATCTGGTGGCGGATCAGGTCGGTGTGTCCTGCCTCCGTAGAAAATACATCTCTGTTCCGGTTGACAAGGTCTTGGAGGTCCTGTCGCTGGGTCGGGGTTAGTTGTTCTCCCATCTGTACTTCGACAGTCTCAGTTTTCACAGCAACCTGAGGGGAGTTGATAGAAAACAACACCTCATGGGCCACCCATTTTTTTAACAGGTTGATATGATACACCTTAGTGGGGGGTCGTCTTCCAGGCTGTCGTACTCGGTAGTTGACTGGACTCTATGACCTCGTAGGGCCCGTTCCATTTAGCTAAGAATTTACACTCTGAGGTAGGAACTAAGACCAGCACTTTATCTCCTGGGGCGAACTCCCTGGGTTGGACCCCGCGGTTGTAGACCCTTGTCTGTGCCGCTTGGGCCTCCGCCATATGTTCTCTTACTATCGGCCAGATCGTTGCCATCCATTCTTTTACCTCCTCCACGTGTTCCACCATGGTTCGATGGGGAGACAGCTGCTGTTCCCAGGCCTCTTTAGCCAGGTCCAATAGTCCTCTGGGTCTTCTCCCGTATAGTAGCTCAAACGGGGAAAACCCGGTGGATTCCTGGGGTACCTCTCGAATCGCAAAGAGTACGAATGGCAGCAGCTGGTCCCAGTTTCTCCCATCCGCCTCCATTGTCTTTTTGAGCATCTTTTTGAGGGTTTGGTTAAACCTCTCGACCAGCCCATCCATCTGAGGGTGATAAACAGAAGTGCTTAACTGGGTTACCTTCATTAATTGGCACAGATCCCTCATGATCCATGACATGAATGGGGTGCCCTGGTCAGTTAGAATCTCTTCCGGCAGCCCGACCCGGGAAAATAGTAACATCAGTTCCCTTGAAATTCCCTTGGTGGCTATGGTTCACAGTGGGATAGCCTCCGGGTACCTGGTGGCATAGTCTACCACAACCAGGATGTACTGGTGTCCTCGGCTGCTCCGAGGTAGGGGTCCCACCAGGTCCATGCCGATCCTACTGAAGGGTACAGAAATGATTGGCAGAGGTATTAAAGGGCTCCTCAGGTGAGGGCGAGGCGCCACCTGCTGGCAGTCAGGGCAGCTGCGGCAGTAGTCCTCTACGGCAGTGGTCCCCAACCCTGTTCCTGGAGGTCTACCGTCCTGTAGGTTTTTACTCCAACCCTAAAAAAGGACAGCTCATTGAGATGTCTTGAGCTGCTAATCATTAGAATCAGGTGTGCCAAATTAGAGTTGAAATGAAAACCTACAGGAAGGTAGATCTCCAGGAACAGGGTTGGGGACCACTGCTCTACGGCCTTTTTGACCCCTGGCCAGTAGAACCATGCCTTAATCCTCTCCAGGGTTTTCTCCACCCCTAGGTGGGCCCCCAGCAGGTGTGTGTGGGCGAGCTGTAAGACCGAGGGGATAAAGGGATGGGGCACTAACAACAGTTCCTGCTGTACTCCCGCCTTCATTATTACTTGATACAATAGATTATTTTTTATGGCAAAGTGAGGAAAGGTAATTTGTCTTACCCCGTCTAATAGTCTGCCGTCCACTACTGACACCTGCTGGAGCGAGCTGGTGAGGTTGGCATCCTCCAGCTGGGCGGTCCCGAATCTCCCGGTGAGAGGGGTTGGTAGTGGCTGGTCGTCTGGGTTTTGGGGGAACAGATGGGCAATGTCATCGTCGCCCTCTCCGGTAGGGCTTTCCTCTTCCTCCCTAGCCGTCTCCCAAGCGGCCTCTTCCGCTGCTCTGGCCGTCTCGCTGGCCACACCCTCTGAGAGCGGCTCTGTGGAGGCCTCTGGATCCACCTCCTGTAACCCACACATCTGTTCTGGCTTTTTATGGGGCTTTTTGTGCTTCTTAGCCCTTCCTCTCCCCGCTATAACGTGCCATAGCCCGGGGAAGACGTCGGCGTCCCTGCCGGGGAGGTCGATGACAATCCCAGCGGGCCCACTATACCGCCCTCTGGTGGTTTGTAGGTCTAACACCGTGGTGGGATATTCCCGCGTCTCCCCGTGTATGCACGTCACTGCGATTTTCTCTGACCGATGGGGACGTCTGGCAAATTCTGGCCGGACTAGGGTCACCGCACTTCCGGAGTCCAATAGTGCCTTTGCATCTTTTCCGTTGGCTTTCACAGGTGTAAAAGGAGATCCGTCGCTCTCCTGGGCCCAGCAGGTCGCTGGTTGAGGCCGTGGGCATGGGGACATCCCCCCGGTGAGGGCAGCTCCAGGCGATGTGGCCCTGTTCCCCACACTCATAGCACCTCCTACTGTCGGCCGTCACGAGTGGCCGGTGCCTGGGTGGTTCGGTCGGGTTCTCTACTGCGAGGCCCCGAGTGTAGTTGTCCGTCCGTGGATGTTCCTTGGGCCTCGTGCTCATTTCCGGTTTCCCTGCCCTACCACTGCGCACTAATGCTTGGGACGCCTGATATCATTCCATTGCCTCAACCAGCTCTTCTGCATTCTTGGGGTTGCTCTGACCTGCCAGTTTATTTGCTTCGGAGGGGAGGGCGTGTAAAAACTTTCGATGGCTCCCAGGGTTTTGGGCTCGGATATCAGCCATGCATTGGTGATCCGGGTGAGCTGGTGCATTTGCGCTCGGGGGGAGATTGATGGGTCAAATGTCCAATCATGATATCGCTGCGCCCTAGTCAGCAGCGTGTATTCATGTCGCTGTTGAATTTCCTCTTTTAGTTCCTCAAACGTCACTGTTCTGCCCTCTGTTAGATCCCGATACGTTGTCTGAGCAATGCCCGTCAAAAATGGAGCCAGCAAATCCGCCCATTGGTCTTCTGGCCATTTCTCCCGCTTCACGGTAATTTCAAAAGTGCGGAGGAAAGTTTGGTTCGTCCGCGTCGGTTTGTTTTACCAAAAAGTAGCGGGGTTTGCGCGTTCTATCCGAGCCGCTTCTTTATGCTCGGTCTGCGCTTTGTATAATCCGGTAATCTCTGTTCGATCTGTTTAGCCATGAAATGTCCCATGTTCAGTTGCTGTTGCTGTTGGAGCTGCATGCTTTGGTCATGTCGCTGCTGTTGTTCTTGGTTGCTTGCGACGAGTCTAGCGAGGAGAACATCGTGGGAGTCGTCATTATCTCTGCGGTTTGAATATTATTGTTTTCAGTCAGAATGCTATGCCCGCATTCTCCACCATATGTGGCAAACTCCGAGGTGGTCGGAGTTGTCACGCAACTGAAAACAATAACTTTAATGTCCACACCGCGACAATTCAATTTAACTTGGCGCTTAATTGCTGTTTTGGGGAAACGATAAGTCGAATTGCAGGGAAACGTCAGCTAGTCCGTAATCCGGGAGAATAGTCGGTGTACGATTGCAGGGGTCGGTACACAGACGGGTTCTCGTACGGTCCAGGGCTAATGCAGGAGCAGGGTTGTCAGACAGGCGGTGGTCGGTAATGGGGCGGGTTCTCATTCGGTCCAGGGATCGGGCACACAGCAGACTTCTCCTGACAAACACAAATCAAACACGGCACTTTACTTTCTCTCTCCAACAATACAGTCCTCTCTCTCTACTCCACCTTTACATTACATTGGTTTCGCATATACTACTCCGTTTTCCTGTTGTTTGTCAGTCCCTTTTCTAGGGCACCGATTAGCCCGTGATTCGCCACAGCTGACTGGCCCGGCGTCTTTTCCAGGTGTCGTGTATTTCCTTGTTGCGGCGCTGACTTCCCCGGAACTCCTAATATGGGCATGCCGTCTTTCAACATCAGCCGTACATACAGTCCCTCTATCACCTCTCCGTGGTTCTGTCTCCGCCGGGTGCCACATTGGCTTGACATTGTCTTGCTGAAATAAGCAGGGACGTCCCTGAAAAAGATGTTGTCTAGATGGCAGCATATGTTGCTCCAAATTGCATATGTACCCTTCAGTGTTAATGGTGCCTTCACGGATGTGCAAGTTACCCATGCTATGGGCATTAACACACCATACCATGACAGACGCTGGTTTTTTAACCTTGCATTGGTAACAATCGGGATGGTCCTTTTCCTCTTTGGCCCAGAGAACACGACATTCATTATTTCCTAAAACAATTTGAAAGGTGGACTCGACAGACCACAGCACACATTCCCACTTTGCGTCAGTCCATCTCAGATGAGCTTGAGTCAGAGAAGTCGGCGGCGTTTCTGGATGTTGTTGATATATGGCTTAAGCTTTGCATAGTAGTCTTAACTTGCATTTGTAGATGTAGCGACGAACTGTGTTTACTGACAACGGTTTTCCGAAGTATTCCCGAGCCCATGTGGTTGTATTTATTACAGAAGCGTGTCGGTTTTTAATGCAGTGCCGTCTGAGGGATCCAAAGTCATGGGCATTCAATATTGGTTTTCGGCCTTGCCCTTTACGCACTGACATTTCTCCAGATTCTCTTAATCTTTTAATAATATTCTGGACTACTAATGCCTCATCCCTAAATTCCTTGCAATCGTGCATTGAGAAACATTGTCCTTAAACTGTTCGACTATTCGCTCACATAGTTTTTTTGCAAAGTGGCGAACTTAGATCCATCCTTGCTCATAAACACCCGAGCCTTCGTGGATGCTCCTTTTATACCCAGTCATGATAGCATCACCTGTTACCCATTAACCCGTTTACCTGTTGTAGGTAATATGCCTCTATATTCTTACATGTGGAGTATTACTCATGCAAGCCGTTTACATATACATTTAGCAATAGTGGTGATAGACAAATAAAACATGTCCGTCTTACCAGTCTTCACCCGGGCACCAACTAATGTAGAGAATACGTACGAATCTGGTAGCAGTGAGCAAGATGATTAGTAATATTATTTCTGAACCATCAGAGTCCTCACACGGCACCAATTGGACGGGGCGCCAATAAATGTAAGAAATATGCTTCTGTATATATATATATATATAAACTCTTACATGGGATGCCAGAAATATAGGCAATAACTATGGGATAATGAGGTTTACCCTTAAATTAGGTTAAAATTAAATCAGTCTCATTTTGATTATAATTCCTACTACTTCAATTTACCATCAAAGCACCAATAACTTGTAACTCATAAGGGTTGAAGGAATTACATTCTAATGATTAGGTTGACTCAGCCCTCGTGTTTATATGATATCAAAACAGACACCAGGTTTAATTTTAAATAGATTTATTAAAAAAGGAAAAACAGGAATATGACATTCTACTAAATAGACATATTGTGTTGTGCGCGTATTGGAGTATTTGTGTGTGCCACGTGTGCTCAGAGAACAAAGGTGTGGCGTAAACTGGCTGTGTCGCAGCATGATGGTGGTTGTTGATCTCAAATCTAACATTACTATAAATAAGCTCACGCACTTCGGTCAGAAAATACTGTTAACCATCTACAGTAAGCTAAAATGAGATCATATCACACAAATGTTAGAGGAGCAAACCATGAGACCCGCTTTGGTTAGTTAACAGTACTACCACATTAGCTACAAAATGATAGGCCAGCCGTCTAGCTGGCTAACCAGCGCAACAAGTTTATACAGCTATTATTATCGCACAAAGTCGAGATACAATCAAATTACCGATAACCAATTCAGACTAAAATCCTAAACTATGCCTGGGATGTTTGATCAGTCTTACTGAAGTCCGTGGTGAGTTGATTACAGCTGGCTTTGTCCGTGAGGTGGGTGGCCAGGGCGTCTCCTTTGTCCTTTCTTATCCTGGTAGGGAGTTCTGCTGGTCGGCCTGGTCTGACGTTGTGGCAGGTGTGCGGGTTGGACCCATAATGCACAACTCAGAACAGACGTAATAATAAATGCCCGCAAGGGCTTTATTATGGGGAAATCCAAAAATCGTAGTCACACAAGCAAAGTCCAAAAACTAATAAATCCAGCCAAACTACCAAACCAAAACTACAGTACCGAGGGAGAAGGCAGTCTCGAAATCGGTATCCATGCACAAGTTCAGTAACCAGAGTAGCTGTCAGCGGAGCTACTCTGTACAGTTCAGGGGTTAAGCAGAGTTCGTTGGTCGTGGGGCATTGCAGGAGTCAGACCGAAGTCCTATCCGCGGGGCAGAGCTACAAACAGACAGCAGGCAAAACTTGTGGTCAAAAACAGGCAGTAGAAACGATAGGCTGGCAGTAACGATAGTCATTAAACAGGCTTGGATCTATAACTGTAATCAGACAATGGAAAACCGCTCAAAAGTGACAGTAGATAAACTAACAGGCAACAATTTCGCAAAGACATGACATGAACACTGAGCTTAAATGCAGGTGTAGACAGGTGCAGACACTTAGCTTGAGAGCAGCATGCGAATGGAAATTAGGTGTGGAAGGCTGACAAGGTAACAAGATAATTAGTACTCGTTAGTAATAAACCTATCCTGACCTAGCGTTAGTAAATTAGTAAATGACATGCACGAGAAACGTAAGGTAAACATGAACACATGGTTAGAGAGTTAGTATTACCCAATCCTGATCTAATGTTAGTAGATTAGTAAATAGACACGGGAGAATGAAACAATTAGGGAAGCGTGAGCGACAGCAAGAGAAAGAAACAGCATGAACGCAAGGATGCGGAAAAACACGGAAATGTGTATGCTAACAATCAACTGCATCGTAACATAAACAGAACACAAGCATGACATGAACAGAAAATAAACTGTGACAAACTAAACATGAAACGTGGCATAAACATGACAGAAACGTAACAGGACCCCCCCCCCTAACGACCGACTCCTGACGGTGTACACAGTTTATCAGGGTGGTCGCGATGAAAGTCACTTATCAGGGCAGGGTCCAGAATCAGAGTTGGAGCGACCCAGGAACGCTCCTCCGGGCCATAACCCTCCCAGTCCACCAGATACTGGAACCCCCGGCCTCGCTTGCGAATGTCCAGTAGGTTCTTGACCGTGAAGGCTGGGTGGTTATCTATGATACGGGGAGGAGGGGGTGGGGGATCAGGGGGGCAAAGGGGGTCAGTGGAATAGGGCTTAATGCAGGAAACATGAAACATGGGGTGAATCTTCAGTGAAGGGGGCAATGACAGCTTGACTGAGGTGGGGTTGATGATGCTGTGAATCTTGTAGGGGCCGATGAAGCGGGGCTCGAGTTTGCGGGAAGTGGATTGAGGAGAGCCAAACTGAGTCGCCAGGCTTGTACTCAGGGGCTGGAGTGCGGTGGCGATCAGCGACTCGACGATTCCGTTCGGCCGTGCTCAATAGCGCGACCCGGGCGTCCTACCAGATCTTAAGGCAGCGGTGCATGTGGGTGGCGAGGGAGGGGACAGCAATCTCGGTCTCTTGGTCGGGAAACAGTGGGGGTAGGTAGCCGAGGGAAACTTTGAATGGGGACTTTCCAGTAGCGGCGCAGGGCAGGGCGTTGTGCACATACTCGACCCAGGTGAGCATCTTGCTCCATGAGGTGGGATTCTTGGCTGACACACAGCGTAAAGCAGCTCCGAGGTCTTAGTTGCCCCTTTCGGTCTGACCGTTAGACTGGGGGTGGTAACCTGACGTGAGGCTGGAGGTGGCTCCGAGAGCCGAACAAAAGGCCTTCCAGACCTGGGAGATGAACTGGGGGCCACGGTCAGAGACAATGTCCGCGGGAATGCCATGGATCCGGAACACTTCTTTGACAAGTAAATCCACGGTTTCTTAGGCAGTGGGCAATCCAGGCAGGGGGATTGCCCACTGCCCAAGAAACCGTGGATTTACTTGTCAAAGAAGTGTTCCGGATCCGGATCCGGATCCAAAGAAGGGTTCCGGAACCTGTCGACCACAGTCAGGATGGTGGTGTTGCCCTCAGAAGGGGGGAGTCCGGTCACAAAATCCACCCGTGGCTCCAAGGGCAACTGGGCACTGGCAGAGGTTGGAGCAGACCAGCTGGGGCCTGGTATGAGGCCTTGCTCCTGGCACAGGTGGTACAGGCCTTGTTGAAACGCCTGGTGTCAGGGATCATGGAGTTCCACCAGAACCTTCTCTTGAGAACAGCCAGGGTGCGGGTAAAGCCGGGATGGCAGGACATGAGGGAGGAGTGAGCCCATTGGAGGACATGTGTCCGGGCGGCGGAGGGAACGTAAAGGCGTGTACCGGGATTGGACCTGGGTAGTGCCTTCTTGATGACGGCCTCAATCCTCCAGGACACCGAAGCAATGGTGCAGGACCCAGGGAGGATGTTTCAAAAGGGGGCGGGGTCTAGCTAAACCAGCGTGTTTTGTTACCCTTTAAGAATTGCGCTGGCCGTGGTATCATGTTCGTCAAAGCGGAGGTCCTTGTTGTGTTTACCAGAAGTGGAAATCCCGCAATCCTTAAGATAAGGAGCCAACTCCCTGCGTTGCTTGGTCGGAAGCTGTCCTGAACACAGAATTTTTAACCGATGCACTCTTCACCGCAATTGTAGGCTAACATACTGTCAGCAAAGAGAAAAGCACGATCTAAGAAATAATTATTTTTCACAAAACCACGTGTGCCACAATTATTGGCACCCCTGCATTTATATATAGAATAAAGTAATCATTTTAATATTTGGTCACATATCCTTTGCATGCCATGACTTCCTGATGTCTGTGACCCAACAACATCAAAAGACTCTTGATATCCTATTTTCTGGTACTCTTACAAGCGATACTAAATGTCTCTGCATTAAAATAAATAAAAAATAATAAATAAATACAAACAAAAATTATATAAATCAATCAAATGACAATAACTAGGTTCCAGAAATGTAATGGCATTGCATTTTGTCACCGTCTCGGTCCAGTCGTATATATGGTACGCTGCTCTTCACATACACTGCCTAGCCAAAAAAAAAAGTTGCACACTGTAATATTTAGTTGGACCGCCTTTAGCTTTTACGGCGCGCATTACGGCGAGCATTCCTCGTGGCATTGTTTCGACAACCTTATGCAACGTCACAACATTTATTTCCGTTCAGAGTTGCATTCATTTTTGGCCGAGATCTTGTATTGACGACGGGAGAGTCGAACCACTCCGTAAAGTCTTCTCCAGCACATCCCAAATACTTTCAATGGGGTTAAGGTCAGGACCAATTCATGTGAAAATGATTCCTCATGCTCCCTGAACCATTCTTTCACAATTTGAGCCTGATGAATCTTGGCATTGTACATTCAGGTACTCAGCTGACTTAATTTTATTGCTGCATAACATTGCTGAGCCTAGACCTGACCAATTGAAGCAACCCCAGATCATAACATTGCCTCCAGAGGCTTGTACAATGGGCACTATGCATGACGGGTGCAAAGGCAACTTTTTTTTTTGGCCAGGCAGCGTAGCATCGTCGAGTCCGGTTCTGATATGCTAATTTTAACAAAACTAAGTCCTGCTTGCTCAAAGGCTCACCAACGTTGGCTCATGCATTGTAAAGCTTGCTGCTAATAAATGCGCTTTCCTGCTTCAGATTACATATCTGGTGGATTTCCGGTCTAATCTTTTACGCATAGGCTATGCATTCTGGTAGAATGTAGGATTAATAGCTTTATTCTGAAGGCAAACGTTTCTAAAAGCAAATAATGCAATTATGTTCACTGCGGTTCTACTGTCTCAAGAGGATTCGGGGTCTTCCTCTGACTACGTCCGATACATACTCGTTTTAACAAAACTAAGTCCTGGATGCTCAAAGGCTCACAAGCTCCCATGTATCGTAAAGCTTGCTGCTAATGCACCTTGTTGCGTCAGATTGCACATCTGGCGGATTGTGGGGTAAATTCTTATGGCAAAACTGATGCTGCGTTATATAGCCTTTGCTATGCATATCTGACGGAATGATGGATTAATCGTTTTATTCACACGGCAAAACATTTATAATGGCAAATAATTAAAATCACTAAGAATTCTAATGGCAATCACATCCTGAAGGTAAAGCCATACGGCGAAGCGCAGCCTGGCCTCACATAGCAAGGTTCACATAGGCCTAAAAATAGAATAACTAGGTCGATCCAGAAAAGCAATAGCATTGCATTACATCACATTGTCTCATAGACAAGTAGGATATCGACCTAGTTGTATAGTGGGTGCTCCACTCGTCAAATATGCTATTTCCGATTAGCATATTAATTTTAGCAAAACAAAGTCCTGCATTCTCAAGGCTTGCAGCTCTCATGCATCGCAAAGCTTGCTGCTAATAAATGCCACCTTGCTGCTTCATATTGCTCTTATGGTGGATTGCTGGGGTGAATTCTATGCCAAAACTGAAATTTTATAGTGAAACCGAGGCTGCTTTATAGGCTTATGCATATCTGGTGCAATGTTGGGCTTTTTTCTAACGGTTCAAAAATATTTTATAGTTGAGTATACTCAATCTCGTATACTCATAGCCGGGTCAGGCTGTCTCAAAAGCGATTTTTGGGGGTCAGTGGTTTACTCCTTATTATCTTGGCTGGTATATACTCAAAAATGTTACACAAACAGGGAGTGATAAGAGGCAGAGCCTGATGCCAAAGATTGCTTTCATTTTAAATCTCAATAAAATATTGCTTAATTCGTGAGTTGTCTGACTGAACTGGCTATGCTGTGTTTGGTCCCTAGTCATTGCTGTTACAGGCATAATTACAATTGTAATTAGCCAAAGAATTTATCTTACATTGAAAAATGACTATTTCTGTGAATCATTTATTAAATTATCACCAAACACATCATACGAGGCTCAGATCACATAATACAGCTTTTCCTGACAAAAAGACAATTTGAAAACACAAAATCTTTAAAGCTATTTTGAGATTTGCTGAATACAATGTTATTCTAATGTAACGTCCAAATGGAAACTTAACTGTTATCAATATGGAAGGAAGGTGCAGAGCTTGTGCAATTACCCACTTAGATTAATTTAAGGGGGGAGATTTCAATGATACCACTAAGTACCAGTTGAATCTGAAATAATTGTTAATGATGTACCTAATCATGCCTTGATTATATCCCTCATCAGTAAAGTTCTAAATGTGTCAGTTAATCCCTTTTTAAGCACAAGCATATCTCCCATGAAATAACATTAATCACATTTTTAATTATGTTTTTCATTTAAATGACTGCTGTAAATGTATTTTATATTACATTAGAAAACCTAAGTCTGAATTAAATAAAATTCAGTCATTTCCATTTGATTTAACTCGGATTTTGGTAGCAGAGGTTTTCTGAGCCTATGAGATCATACTCATGAGATGAGACAAAATAGTCTTCAATGTGCATGGCTACACAAACATAGCTGGGCTTTTGTGATTACAGATTTCAGATGCATTTATTTGAGATACAAGACCCAAACCAAGGATGTGTGACGCTGGTCCTGGAGGGCCACAGGGTGCTGGTTTTTGTTGTTACTCAGCACTAAATTTATCCATTAAAACGACTCACCTCTCCTGCTTTCTTGAGTCTGGCGAGGCGTGGCAAAGACTTTGTTTTCGACAACCTCCTATGCGGGGGCCACTTTGTCTCTGTTTCTGCCACCTCCATAGTCTCTGGAGAAGAGACATCAGGATAAGACACAATTATCTGGTCATGGATTGTTTGCCTTGTTACTTAAGCGAGTGCTGCCTGGCATCGTCATGCACTGTTTGATGGGCAAACCGTAATTACGATGATGCCATTAGGGTGAACTGAAACGAGGTTGGTGGAAATTTGCTACATGTTATCATTACCCTCTCATAATTCATCTGGAACACTTAGAGTACTTTATCCTGCCTAAAGGGGCATATTACAAATAATAACCTGTGCGGTTTCCATAATTAGAAAGCTTTCATACTGTCCTTTTCCAGTGCAATGTCATCTATGGCCACAGAGTGGTATTAATTAATGATCTCATATGGAGTTATTGCCCTTGAATAGTTGATGGAATGTGTCTGCTGCTGCTGCTGTTGTTTTGGCAGACTTTGTCTTTGTGGCTGATCTGGGGAGAGATAGTTGGTTGTGCGTGACAGGCGGTGTACATCTCATACGGGTCTGACCAGATCTGGGTGATAGACATAGTGAAGGTGAGAGGGCTGCAATAGTGACAGCTGCTGCTCAGTGCCTGTGTGTGTGTGTGTGTGTGTGTGTGTGTGTGTGTGTGTGTGTGTGTGTGTGTGTGTGTGTGTGTTTTGGCTTTATGACTGTGATGGAGAGTACTTGACACTAGATCTGTGTGCTCTGACACTTTTGTTTTCTCACTCTTCCCTCTGTCTCATTTCCAAGAAATGCAAAGATAGACAGATAGAGAAATAAAAAGATCAAAATGGATACATCAGTACACAGAAGTGGAAGGGTAGAGCAGTTACAGGGCAAATTTTTAAATTAAAAGAGTGTAGAGATTAATTTACAGCTCAGAGAACTTATCTGATGTCACTGCTCCTCCAGGGGGTCAATTTTGTGCCCTCCATTCAAATTACTTTCAATCTCATTCTCTGCCAATTATCTGGGAAGATATACTGATAATATGTATTCTTGAACACCTCAAAGACATATTCAAAGTTACTGTTTGAATACTGTTCATTTTCAACCAGTGCTTTTGGTTGAAGGGGGAGTAAATGTCGAGGGTGAACGCCATTCCAGTTAGAATTGGTTCAGTTTTTCAACTATTAAAGGGTAACAAAGCACGCTGGTTTCGATAGACCCCGCCCCCTTTTGAAATTCGAAAAATGTAGAAATCTGGCCGTGATAAGTTAATAATGTAGGGGCAGAGCTCCAGGTATCAAACCACACCCCAGTAGTAAACCACTAGTAGCCAAAAGCCAATTTGGCTCTGGACAGCACTCACAGCAGCTGCTTTGCTCCACTCACTTCTCTCGCTACCTCTCTCACTCACACACAAACAAACATGTTAGCTCCAGCTACTGCTGAGCCCCAAGTAGCTAGCCGCTGCCAGGGCAGAAGCAATGGTGGAGAATGTGGCATGCATAACCTCGTTTGAGCTTTTGACGTGGCCAGTAAACAACAAATCACACGCTGTACAAATAGTTACCCATACCATGTAGGCTACATATTTTACACAGGCTGTAGGCAATCACACTACCTGCAAGATATCAACAATATTGGTTTCCATTTCAATGGGTGCACATGTGGTCACTGCGCTGAACTCTCTCCAAGAGAGAATGTCTGTTGTTGGGACGTTGCAAAGGTAAACGTGCTTTATACTATACATTTATTTTTAATAAACTATTTTTATATTTTGAATATTGTGTTATAAGCATCAGTATCGGTCATCAACCAATTTTCAATGGTCGAAACAACATTCTCTTTCTGATGGTAATGGTCACCGATGTATTAGGTTGAAATGGAAACATTGTATCAATGTAAAAATAACAACCAAAGTCATCATACTAATGAATAACATAGATTTTTGATCAAATTAATCAGATTCAGGTGCGCTTTCATTGTCAAATAAAAAAAACCGTTAGAGAGCAATTCTAGCGTTATGGATGTGACATTTAGACACAAAATGACAATCAAAATCTCTCAGAAAAATTACTGTACTTACATGATAAAAACTGTTAATGCATATTCTCATAGCACCTACTTGGTTGAGTGGAAAGGCCAAAAAATAATGTCAAATATATTGTTGAGAGACATTTTTTTACAAATAAATAAAAATTACAAATAACTTGCGTTATGGATGTGACACAAAAAGACAGGTATTTTCAGAAAGCTTGATAGTCTTTCTACTATCTTTTTGATAGTAGGAGGCTTGGCTGAACATAAAAATAGCAATTTTCAAAATGTATGTCTTTTCATTTAGATTTTTATGAGAAAAAACGTACAGGTTACAGATGTAACCCCGGTTCTATGAATACGGTCAACACGCCACGGTATGGGTCATCCTCGCCGAGAGGGGGAGCTACTAGGAGAGTGTTTATCAAATTAACCACCACTACGGGCGGAACCACGTCACGCCATAAATATGGCGCTGGTACACCGCTCAACCTCTTTTGCCGACTTGAGGGCACTTGCCGTCCTGCGGGCGCAAGGTTCCCCGCCTGACAACACCGCGTGGCGTGTTGACCGTATTCATAGAACCGGGGTTACATCCGTAACCCGTACGTTCTATTTCATACCGGTCAACACGCCACGGTATGGGTTACTGTATATCAAATAAGTCAGGTGGGGATGTAGTGGGGTAACCAGGACCGTACATCATAGCATGAGTGCGGGACCAATCAATAAAATTACACCATTGGCTGCTGTTCTTAACAGAAGAGCAAGCTCAAGTGAGAACGTGGAACATAACCAATGGGTGATAAAAACCCTGAATCATCACCATCTTACTTACAAGGTTGCTCAGCTGCCCCAAGGACAGAGGAGGCAACTGATGCCGATGACACTACGTCCAAGTTATAAAACCTGGTGAAAGTGAGTGATGAGGCCCAGTGAGTGGGGCGCCACGTAGTAAGGCCCAGGAGGTAGCTACGCCCCGAGTGGAGTGAGCTACCACGCCTGTGGGAGGGGGCACGTTAGAGCTGCTTAAAGCCTTTGAATCGTATATACGATCCAGTGGGCTAAGCGCTGTTTAGACAGGGCAAGCCCCTGTGTAGCCCCTCCATAACATACAAACAGGTGATCGGTCATCCTAACCGCACTTGTGCCGGAAATGTAAGACCGCAGGGCTTGGACAGGGCACAGTGAGTGCAGTCTGGCCTCTTCAGGGGTCTCATGGGGAGGAGGATGAAACGCCTCCAACACAATAGGCCGCGAGACGTATGACCGCGAAAGGACCTTAAGCCGAAACGCAGGGTTGGGACGCAAAGAGACCGATGAGCTACTGTCCCTCAGCCGTATACAGGCAGGGTGTATCGACAGTGCATGCAGCTCGCTCACGTGCCTCGCGGAGGTGATAGCGAGCAGGAAGGCTATCTTCCAAGAGAGGAGCTTTAGGCTGAGCCCAGTCAGGGGCTCAAACGGCGGTTCAGTGAGAGCATTTAAGACCAGCTGCAGGTCCCAAAAAGGGACTGCGTTCGATCTAGGCGGCCGAAGCCGCCTGGCTCCTCGGAGGAATTGTCCAGCACTGCTGATTCTAGGCCCTGCCGGTAACTCCGCCCAAGGGCCAAACATGCAGGTTGAACAATTCTGGGTTCGGATGCCACAGCAGGCCCTGGGCCTGCGACAGCATATCCGGCCTGGATGGGAGGCGCCAGGGGGTGCCCCGTAGGGATTCCCTTAGGTCCGCCATCCATCTCTGCTGGGGCCAGTTGGGGGCAATCAGCAGAACCTGTGCCCCTGAGTTCCTGATCCTCGCCAGAACTGTGGGCAGGAGAGGCATGGGGGGGAAAGCATAGAGCAGGGCTGGAGGCCACTGGTGTGCCAGTGTGTCCACGCCCCCAGTCATGGAGGCGTCCGTGGTGACTGTCACCCTCACCCCTGCCGGCCCCAAGGGAACGCCCTCCTTGAGGCCAGGGGTGGTGAGCCACCAATCCACCATCTTTAGGCATTTCTGGGAAATGGGGAGGAGTCGCCACCCATCTTCGTGCGGGCTCACTCCCTGTGCCGTCTCCCAATGCTGTAACGGGCGCATATGCAGCAGCCCAAGTGGCACCACCTGGGCGGCTGAGGCTATCAGGCCGAGCAGCCTCCGGCAAAGTTTTACTGTCCCCTGCCGCGCTGCAGCAAAATGGGACAGACTCTCCATCAAAGTATGTCGCCTCTCTGGGGTTAGAGAGGCACGCATGGACCCCGAGTCCAAAACCAGACCCAGGAAAACCCTTTCTCTGGAAGGGGTGAGGTGGCTCTTCTCCCTGTTCAGGGTCCGGCCCAAGCTGGCTAAATGGTCCAGTACCGACCTTGTGTCCCTTCTCGCTTGCTCCTCTGATGGAGCACAGATCAGCCAGTCGTCCAGGTAATTCACAATGCGGATACCCTGACGACGGAGTGGGATCAGTGCGGCATCCAAGCGCGTGGGGCCAGAGCTAGGCCAAAGGGAAGGACCGAGTACTCGTACCCTGTGCCCTTGAAGGAAAAGCGGAGGTCCCGGTGTATGGGGATATGGAAGTATGCATCCTTTAGATCCACAGAGGTGAACCAGTCGCCATCTCTCACCTGAAGGAGGAGATTGGCGAGGCGGAGCATCCGGATGGGCAGGTGCTTCAAAAAGCGGTTGAGCCTCTGAATAAAACCCTTGTCCCGCTGCCACCAGGGGCAGGGGTGTTATTACTCCCTTCTCTAGCAACACCAGAATCTCGTTGGAGAGAGCTCGCGCAGCGGCCCCGTCTCTCACCCGAGTAGAAGTAACCCCGTAAAAACGGGGGGCCTTGGAGTTGAATTGGAGCCTGTACCCCGACTCCAATGTGCTGAGCACCCAAGGACATTGGGTACATAGGCGCCACTTTGCGAGATGGAGAGGGGAAAAACGCGGTGCCGGAGGCTGGTAACCGTCACCGACGGAACAGGCCTCGGGAAGCTGACTTACCGGAAGGTTTCCGGAACCGCGAGAAACGCGAGGCCCTTGGCTCCAGAGAGCCGGATAAAGGCCCCTGAAAGGTCGTGTGCTCCCCAGTGGGGGCGGGACCTGAAGCTGGGGGTGCACTGTGGAAAAAACGGGTCCCTCCTGCTGGGGCCCGTGGGGCTGGAGCCCGTCCTACCGCCCCCAACATCTCTCTCGCCCTGCGTGACTGCTCTAAGGCAGCCTCCGCAGGCGGCCCGAACACCTGCCCCGGAACCACTGGGGCAGTAAAGGCTGCTACCTGTCCTTGGTCTGTTAGACTGGACTGAGACAGCCACACCTGGTGGCGTGCCAGAACGAGTGAGGACATGGAGTGCCCCAGGGCTTGGGCATGAGCACTAGCCCCGCGCATCATAATGTCCACCACACGCAGCATCTCTATTGCTGAGTTACTGGGGGCAGCGGAGGACATGTCCTGCAGCATACCCTCCAGGTACACCAGCAGTAGTGCGTTAGTGTTAGCCAGTCGGGCGGCGGACTGATAAGCCTTACACACCCGCTTGTCAGTAGCCCTGCATCGCCTATTGGGATGCTGGGAATCACTATCAGCTCTAAAGGTAGCGCCTGCGAGCATTGAAAACATAGGCCCAATCTGTGGAGGGGCCGCCAACCCATAGGACGCGGCACCCGCCATATTGGCCAACTGGGTCTTGGGGAGTCCATATGCCCCAGGAGACTGCCAGGATGCCTGCAGCTCTGTCAAAAAATCAGGCAGGGGTGGTAACCCCCCTGTCATGGGCCGATGAAGGCCACGGCTGAAAAGTGAGGGAGCAGGAACCGCCAAGGGGGGTAAGCGAGCGCGCTCAGCCGCCCTGAGAATCACCGCCCGATCGGAGGGATCCAAGGGCGGGAGTTCAGAAGCATCGTCGCTTTCCTGGGCAGACACTGACCCACCTTCAGTGTCAGACTGTTGGGGGTCTGTCCGACAGTACAGGCTATCCGACGCCGTCGTAGACAGCTCGTCTGGGTGACGGCAGGACGGTCCAGGCACTGGGCCCTGAGGGTCCCGAGGCCTGGGTGACTGCTGCTGTGATGCTACCAGCCCTAGAAGGGTCTGCTGCATCGTCTGCACCTGTAGCTGAAGCTGATGGAACTCCGGTTCCTAATGCTTACGCTTCCTAGCGCGCTTGCCAAACCCAGCCCCTTGAGCATACGGCTCCATATTATGCTCCACAAAAGTTGATTGCCCAGGTGGGACGTCCTCCCCCGACGGCCCACCATCTCCCGGATTCTGTACACCTTCCGACATGCTTAGCCCAGAAGTGTGTCCAACACCAAGCCAAGGGCCCAAATCAGTGGTACTGAGGGACCGCAAGGGGATGTGGAAGCCTCCAGCAGCTTCTACTCTCACGAGCAGAGGCCCCTTCCGGCTTTTTTAAATTTTTTACATTTTTTAAATTTTTTATTTTTTCTTCTGTTGGAATGGCAGCGTGCTGCCCAAACCTACAGGAATAGAGTATGTCCGACACCAAGCCGAGGGCCCAAATCAGTGGTACTGAAGGACCAAGGGGGGTGTGGAAGCTTCAGGTAGCGTCTGCCCTAATGGACACAGGGGCTCCTTCCAGCCTTTTCGTTGTTCTTATTGTTGTTGTTGTTGCTACTGCGCAACTAACAACACTAAGCCCAGCGGCTAATATAAGACAGAAGAATATTAGTTAATAATAATATAAACTTCTGTAAAGAACGGCAGCAATCTGCCTACAACAACGTTTTTCAAGCGAGTCCAGCGCCAGTCAAGGGTCCGCAACAGTAGCACTGGAGGACCGCGAGAGGACGCGGAGGCTTACTTTATTGTATCATGCATGTAATTGTTGCTATGCAAATAACAAGTGAAAACAACGCAATGCAATCAGAAAGATATCGGGTAAATCCGATCTAATTCTGTAATGAAAAAACCGGCCGTGAACCGGCTACAACAAGGTAATATCTTACCGTGTAAAGCAGCAAACAACAGCAAGCAAACCGCAGTTCCGCGTTGCTGGGGGAGGGAAAGCCCCGGAAACTTACGTTGTCCAGGTGATCGGGAGAGGCAGAAACAAAGAGTTTTTGCGAAAATCGCAGATTCCAAAGGAACCAACAAACACAATCTCAGCTCGCCTCGAGGAGGCAAAAAGAGGTAGAGCGGTGTACCAGCGCCATATTTATGGCGTGACGTGGTTCCGCCCGTAGTGGTGGTTAATTTGAGAAACAATCTCCTAGTAGCTCCCCCTCTCGGCGAGGATGACCCATACCGTGGCGTGTTGACCGGTATGAAATAGAACCAGCGTTATGGATGTGACACCATAGTGTTATGGATGTGACGCATCTGAAATACACACTGTTTGACTATAGTCTTCCGAATAAAATTCTATCATAACACATTTGTTGTCATAAGAAATGGTCCTGAATGTCAGTTTTGACATTTAGAAAACCATCTGAAAGGGTTTTGAATGTTTTGAATGTTATTGATTTCAATGGTAATGGGACTAATAAATACATTTTGAAGGCCACAACGTTCTCATGCAGAGTGATACTAAAAGTTATAAATGTACCGGACAACTTTAATCTAAACAGCTAGGCTGAAACGATATAATCATATACAGTAATTTCTGTGAAAATATCATCCTTGTACATTTGGTGCATTTTTGTTTCCAACAATGACACTTGTAAGGCTGTTGTTAAACCTTATTTGAGTGGATTTAGGCTGTTATTTAAACAAAAGTTAGCAGGGGGGGCGATTAAATTGAATGGCAAGATGCTAATTGTTAGCATTGTTCCAATTCAGGTTTAGCCAATTTTAGCTACTACGCTGCAGGACAGCATCACTACAGCCTTACATACTATTTTGGGGGTAGGTAAAACAATATAAATTTCTTCTAAATGGGTGAACTATCCCTTTAACCTCCATTTCAAACAATTTTCAATAATGGCTGCTGAAACCCCGGCGTTATGGATCTGAAATTTGTACACAAAATGATGTCATTTCCAAAATGTTATAGTTATAAATGTCTCACAGGATTTGCTAATCAAACATAAATGATGTGTAGCATAGAACCCCTTTGGGTATGTGTATGCACAATATAGCTTCTAAATAAAGGCATGTTGTAGAAATCGTTTTGAAAACACTGGGCTAGCCCTCCAAAAGAGTCAGTCAGGTGCATTTCATTATAAAGAATCAATGAAAAGTGTAATTTTTTCATTATAAACCTGACATTGTAACACTATTTTATGATAGATAAAACATTAATTATTTTCACTTGTTTTAACTGAATTTATTTGACTCAATTTTAGGTTAAACCAATTTGAATGGTTATGTTGTAACTAGCTAGCTCACCAGCACTCATATTTCCTCTCCATGTTTTTTTTAAATATTTTTTATAAACGATTTATCCCCAAAAGCATGTACATGTTTATTTTCATATTCAAAGTACATGTATACTGTATAGCCTACCTGTTTTGGTTGTCTTTTGCTTTGAAGGACAAGCTCCGTTGACAGTTTAGGTCGTAATTCACCTCAGGACTGATAATCGTATTTAACTCAAGTGCATTATGAGAGACAAGACAGACACTGACTAATGTTACACAATGTTGCCTCTGTTGAATGCATGCAGCCAATAGGATGCAAGCCTCTCTTTCCGTTCCTGACCACTGCGTGAGGTGCAGTGCAGTTGTTATGATTAAACCTCCTTGGATGCAGTCAGTGTAACGTTACCTGGTTCGTGTTCCCCAATGTCCATGAAATAACGCCAGAGTAAGTTAGTTAACTAAAAGATGGTCGTTAGCTGGTCGGTTATGTTAGCTAGCTGCCAGCTGTAGGCACTCTCTTAGTGCTTAGTATCCCATAATCCTCTTCAGAACATTGAATGATGTAAATAGTTAACTTAAAAATGCACACATGCAATTAAAATGATATCGTCATTGGCTGTGATGTGGTGGTGAGTTTAAACCAACCTGACCTCCATCTGGGACTCATCTGCTTTCTGTATGGTTTGAAATGGCACATCCGATTTCTAAGAAAATTTATTTGCTTTTGAGGTTTTGTACAATCCACCCTAGATAAACTATCCCTTACCTCATCTGAACCAGTGAATCAGCATTCACCCATCATCACATTTACCTTTCAGATGTGCTGAACATTGCCAGACACCACATACAGACATTTAACACATTTTCCAGCATAGAATTTTGACTTTGACTGACATTAAAAATAGGGAGCACAGAAGGTTGCATATTGTTGATGCTGTGCATAAAAAAAAAAAATTCAGATTGCTGAAGAGCATTGTTTTCATCATTTGGTGTTTTGAATCAACTTTATATGAATTCAACTTAAGTTATGAAACTCTGACAGTACATAGAGCCAGATGGTAACTTTCAAAGTATGATAAAAAACCAAAATGAGTTGCAATAAAATAATTTAAAAACATTTATAAAAAATTGTTTCCTTTCAATTGATGCCTGAACAACTTGAACAGTTTTCAAGTCACCTCAGGCTTACAAGACTTTGATCACTAGTTTTCTGTAAGGATTCATACAAGGTGTTGTTTATGAAGGGGTTTCTGTTGGGTGACATTGGGCGCGGTGGGGACAATGTTCACTGAAATACACACTTATTTATGTCAATATAACATTAGGCTACATTATGCTAGATAATTTTAAAGTGACGGACCAGTCAGTTTAAACTTTTCCTTCCTTCGCTGACACACATACATCCAATATAGGCACCCAATCATAGTTTAGCAACTCTCTTCTATTTCATAGTGGGACTCAATGCTTCGGTTTCCATTTGTAAGCAGCTTGGCTAACGTTCCGCATGCAAGAACAGGCAGTGCTTAGACCACCCTTCTGCCTGCCTTACACCAGGAGTGCAGCAAAACTGTCTAGACCAAACGAAAACATACACAATAAAACAAAAATGTTATTAAAACTATATATAAATAATTGCATATAACAATGGAAATAAATTAATTCTTATGTAACTTATTAGATGGAAAAATATGTAGGTAACTGCATGCACAGATAACTATTTCTCCAATGCTAATAAGCTCTTTGGAGAAATAAGAAGGCCAAGCAGATGTCACAGGCTGGGTGCTCCAATGGGATGCATTAGTCCTGGGTCTGTGGAGCGGAGCAGTAGAGAGATGAGGCGACTGCTGATCCTCCCGGCTGCCTTGCCAAACGTCGCCCTGTGGCCTAACTGGAGGGAAACTAAATCCATCACAGCTGGCTTTTCTACAGGTAGAAATCTCTGCATGCTTAAACTGATATTAAATGTAAATTCAAACGGTCAGGTGACAATGATGCCCTTGGCTTGGTTACACCCGCTTTGGCTGCCAACAATTTCAAATAAATGTAAGCACATGCAGCATCCCCAAAGAGATATGCAAGCTTCTGTGCTGCTCTTTCAGTAAAGTCATCCGTTATATACCTGCATGAATAAGGAATCTGTGTTACACATTGAGAGTGCTACGCAGACAAAGGTGGGGAACACATAATAATCTTTCCAGTTTTGTATGAAAACAATCCCCTCTTCCACTTGGGTGTCAATCAGTCATCATATTATAGACAATAAAGATCTACGTAACATGCAACTCCTGCTCTGGATTAAAAAGGCGGCATGTTACTGGGAACAAACAACTTGCTTCAAAAAAAAAAAAAGTAATTGTTGAAAAGTGGCTGTGGGGTGTCAGTTAGAACAGTGGCACCAGGGCGGTCAAAGACAGGGACTCGGAGTGCAGATTTGTGCTCTATTTCCAGCTATTGCCCCTCCTTATAGAACCGCCCTGCCAGGCCTCCCTCCCGGCCCACAAACAGGATAATTGAGTCTTCCCTTCACCACACAGTGCCTTAATGAAAGCTTGTGTGAAGGTCCTCATCCCCACCACTGCATTCTGACTGGGAATTCTACCTCCATGCTCTTCCAGATAACCTGGCTAACACATCACAGTGATTGACTCCATATTTTATTTCATTTCATCTCAGTGTCACGTTCCCCTATTCTCTTTTTTCTCTCAGATGAGCCATTGGGGAGGGTTAAAGTGGGAGGTTGTAAAGGCATCTTCTGCTGTCAGAAGGAAAGATTTCAAGAAATCTCTATTTGGGTGTTGGGGCAGGAGCACAGGGAGAAGAGACAGGACGTGGGACAGGACGTGGGACAGCAAAAGCACTTATAAAGGAGAAACATGTTAGAAACGCTCTCTGAACGAGTCATTAAGACACCCAATGGAGGGGAGCAAAGGTTTGCGTCTTCCACTGTAGCACGCTTGCCCTGAAAGTTGTTTACGAGCGATTTCAGACGGCAGTTAAAGCAGCAGCTCTCCCAGAAAGTAATGCTTTTGGTTTTTTCCCCAGCTGTGTGCTTTATCGACCGGCTGCATTCAGTTTTATAAGTGAATGGAGGAGAAAATTTACCCGTGAAATAAATACATATTTTTCAGACACTTGAAATTTTAGGATCCAAAAAAAAAGGAATCATTGAACTTTAATGGTCCTATTTATGTAAAAGTGCATGTTACTGAAGAAACACAGACTGGATGGAACAGACCATAATTAATAAGTAATAATGGGCAGAGGCAAACATTTTGGACTGAGTTACGTGAGTTAAGTGTCAGTGAGTTAGTGCAATATGTATCTCTCCCGTTTAAGTTAGTGCCATTTATTCCAGTAGGTGTGCAAAACAAGTAGGCCTCCGTGTGCAAGCTGTAAAATAGAATTGTGTTTCATGAATTATATATTAGTGTCAGGGTGATACTATACAATACTCACTGTCTTACAGGAGAGACACTCTCCTAGATTTATGTGGATTCGGTTTCATACAGAATGGCCATTTCCCCCTTCCTACAAGTAAGATGGAAGCGTTTTTCAAGTCTGCGTGAATCTAGTCCATTCAGGGAACAGGAATAATGTTTCTCAGTCTCAGCATGACTCTCACATTATCATTCAATTCAGTCATAATCATGACTGATCTCTCTTTTTTTCCATGAAATATTGAAGGGAAAAAGGTTATATCCAAGGGCACTGAGAGAGAGCCTCTGCACATTAAATTAAATAATCCTCCCTTTGAAGCATCTGACACGGAGTGACACTGCGTATGAGGAGTGGATTCATAAACAGAACGGCGCCCCCCGTGGGACTGAGCGGGCGAAGAGGCAGAACGATAGGCGAACGTTGCTGTGCAAGTTCCAGGGCGTAGCGCCATGCTCTCCGGGGCTTTAGGTCAACCGCCGGGTATTTTTCCCCACTGACTTCAAACGACACCCACACGGGCAGAGCCGCAGACACATTCAGCCACACGCTTCTCCTGCCACGAGGACATGCCCAGGGTCAGCGAGCCGAAACACGGGCCTCAACTGCAGGATCCATTCTCTCTCTCCTTCTCCCTGTTTGTCTCTCTCCCATGCTCTCACTCTCCCTTCATCGCACAATGCCTTTACAACACACACACACGTGTTTTTGTATGGGGGAAAATGTGTGAATAGACACCAATGAAACAGGGATGATTTGCAAAGTGAGGACCAAATTCTGTGTCCCCACTTTTCTGACTTGTAGTTTGTATGGGAATGCTCAAACATGAATCCTATATCGGAATCTCATTTGTATACAGACACACACGCATGCACACACACACATAAGCTGATACTTACAATGCTGTCGGCCCCTCTCTCTCTTGTCCTCCCAACCCTCATACTCTCTTTGCCAGTCTCAGCACTGCTCCCCTGACCTTTCTCCAACAGTGCAAGCGCATCTACTTACCCGGCCGGCTGCGTCAGAGTACTGGAAACCGGTTTTCTGGGAATTAAACACGGCTACGACTGTGATGCTACAAACACAGAAAATCCACCAATTCCTCTCCTGCCCGCCCTCTTGTAGGACGATTTACGCCAAAAGCCACACTCTGGGTTCTAACCTTTCCAGCTCATTAACGAGATTAACCTGTGCTTTAAACTCCAAGCAGTTACATAAGACATAATTGACGTTTTGGGGGCCCAACGTTGGATTAATCATTTAGGTCCATCGGATCCTCTTGCCCAGTGAATGGAGATGACTGACTGATGCACTGTGAGTAGGATTATGAGTCACATATGGAGCTTGCACGGACTCCCTCGCTGATTAAATACAGCGTCCTCCTCATTCAGATTAAAAGGTGCATTTTACATTTATTTTTGTGCGCTTATTTAGCAGCCATACAAATGAACATGGCCTCGAATAAACATAGAAGCTTCTCAGAAGATTCTAGGAGATTCATGCAAGGGTGAAATCAAAAAGATGGGGTCAGTTTTGCAAAGAAAAAGCTAATGGGTTTTAAACAGATATAGCTGAAGCTGTGTGTTTCATTCAAAATGGAAACATAAACTGAAACTTTTTCCAACACAAAGGATAAAGGATACTCGGTGCAAATTATTGTTGATGTCACCCCAAAAATGAGCTTGATCTCTGGCTCCGTTAATAAGGACTAGTCCATTACCTTGCCAAAGTACATCAATTAATATACAGCACATTACAGCATGTTTTATTAATTCCACAGGTGATTTGGAACAATGTTTCCATAATGTAGTTTGTTGATCCTGTAAGAGGAACTTCAGAAAGGCAATTCTGAGTTTTTGCTGGAAGTAGCCTGTATCAGGACGTCCTTGCAAAAAGACATGCACATTTTCATATTTATTATTTCCATGTTGGCCTCTTGAAGCTACTCACATGCAGTCCTCCAGTGTACTCATATGCCTCATTGCCAGGGAGTGACTATTGGACACACAGTGCTGTAGGCCAGGGGTTTTCAACCTTTTATGACATGCGCCCCCCCAGTTCCTGTAAGTTTGAACTCCCCCCCCCATGGCCACCCCTTAATTCAGAACTTTAAAGCAACCACACACAAAATGTTACCCCACAATAAAACGCTGTTAACATGCATACAGATGCATTTGTTTATTTACTTTCAAGAGAAGTTATTCAATTTACCTAATTTAGTGTGATGGCTGAGCCTGTTTCTGGATGCTCAGCAGGTGGATTTGTGGAATTATTTCAGACACAGCCAGTCGTAAATCGTCCTGCACTGCCATTAATCGTGAGCGACATTTATTTTTGAGGTAAGTAAGAGCAGAAAATGTTGTTTCACAGAGCCAAGTCGAGGCAAAAGGTAAAAGTAAGTCAACTGCGATTCTTGACAGTTCGGGGTGGTCTGCCTCGGCTCCCATTCAAAACTCTAGCAATGTGGTTGAATCAAAGACTGAATTCAGTGTGCGGTCACTTTTAAGGTCCAGAAAGACAATGTGGTGTGATGACAGACATCCTGTATTGATAACGAAGGGATTACGCACCCAGTCATACTGGTCTCGACTCTGCTGCTCAGGAAAGTATTTCCTGAAATGTTCAGAAAGGGCTTGTAGATGACGCGCGATTTCATCTTTCATTTCGTCCATGCTCATTTCAGGCCAAAATTAGTTTTCCGTTTCTCTAAAGTGGGGGAACACATCCAAATTTCCCTCCTCAAGCCGCGCTCTCCATCGCTCCATTTTCTTCAAAAACCCATCTATCTTGTCTGTCATTGTCAGTATTTTTGAATTGGGGCCATGTAGTGACAAATTGATGGTGTTAAGTTTATCAAAAATGTCTGACAGGTATGCAAGATGAGCGAGCCACTCTGGATCACTAAAATAATCTGCATAGGGAGATCCACAATCAAGCAGAAAAATGTGCAGTTCATCTCGCAATGAGAAAATCTGCTGAAGCACTTTGCCCCTTGAAAGCTATCTCACCTCTGCATGTAGAAGTAATGACTCGTGTTCTGATCCAAGTTCTTTGCACAACGTGGCAAACAGTCTTGACTTTACTGGACGGGTCTTGATGAGGTTTACAATTTGTATTGCTGTCTGAAGTACACTGTTCAGCTCAGAATCAAGCGGTTTGACGCAAGGACCTCCCTGTGAATCATGCAGCGGGTGAATCGAACATGCGGGGCTACTTCACGAACCATTGCCTTAAGTCCTTTATTTTTCCCCAACATGGCACCTGCTCCACCTGTCTACACACCTACACGGTTATTCCAGCACAGCCCCTCTTTGCTCAATTCACCATTGTGCTTGTCAAAAATGTCTTTACCAGTGCATGTTCCTTCAAGTGCACAACAAAAAAGTCCTCAACCATTTTCCCCTCATGGCAGTAGCGAACAAATACAAGTAGTTGTGCAGTATTAGTCAGTTGACTCGTCTAACTGTAATGCTAACTTTCTGCTGCCCATGACTCTCTCTATAAGTTCACATTTAATATAATTTGCCATCTCTCCTATACGGCGGCTCACTGTATCATTGGAGAGTGGAATTTTCTCAATATCACTGGCTAATTTCTCGCCGTGCATATTGCGGCAGATAGCCAATGCTGCCGGACGAATGAGAGTCTCGCCATTTGTATGAGGTTTTTTATCCTTGGCTATCAAATATGCCACCTCGAATGATGCAGCCAGGGCTTTGGTCGTCACTGTGGTTTGTTGCGTTATTGTTTGTTTTTCGCTTGCTAACATAGACTCTTTACGGTGGAAAAAGTCAACTGGCTTATCTTTGTACAAGATTTATTTTCACATACAGATGTGGCACAAATCGGAACAGAAAAAATGTGACTCTATGTGGTTTTTCACTGTTCGCACCGTTAAAAAACATCAGAACTGTGTCGTATATGACGGAAATAATCGGAATCCGATCACTTTTAGCTGCAGTCTAAACGGGGCCTTCGAGTGCCAAGAAAATAATCCTGAGAATAAATGTATTCAGATCTCATACCTACACAAAGAACACAAGTGAAAATGTTACTGTTCCATTTCAGCCTGACTCTTCACTACAGTACTCCTAGCTCTTCACAGAGGAGACAGATATATGAAAGGCACATTGTTGCACACTGCTTTCTGGGGCTGGTCATCCGTCACAAGGAGTATATAGACAGTAATGATTCTTACTTGGAGATGTTTTCTAATTATAACTGCAATTGTATGGAGATGCGCTAAACTAGATTTCGTCAAATTTAATGGGAACAGGCCACGCATTATCAGGAAGCCTGACTGAGGGGAAATAAGTATGAAGGTGCCTGCTGTTGCTCAGCTACAGCCCTCAAAATTATCCACACATGAACAGGAAAACCATACTTTTGATTAACCCAACCCACACATTTCAAAGATGCAGGGATTGTCTGCTAGACAAGTGATCAAATTCACTGCTAAAGTGACAACAATGATGCTGCCCAAGCAACTTTAACAGAAAATGTTGTGGAGAAAGACATGTATTGTAGACATGTTTTGTTCTGTTTGTTCTTAACTTGCTAACTGTTGATGGATTGAAATACTGTTAGAGGTTTTTGCGAACAGATGTCAACTATCTATTATTATGCTGTGCCTTTCTGAAAGCTGACAAATAAATGAAATAATATTCTAATGAAATCCCTTACTACTTGTTTGATTACTGGCCATTATCAACAGTAAAAAATAAACAAATAAAGACAAGTGTAATGCAAGTAAACAGTCAAATAAATTATTTCAAATTTGTCTATTTTGACTTCACTTTAAAAGTTACAAACATCTGAATGACCCCAGACCCGAATGGTTTGTATCTCTGAGGTTCGACTGTACTTGCATTTTTTACTGTCGTGACAAACTTTCATATTGCCATTTAGCAGCTATAATGTCTTTGATGGCAGCCATATGTCTGAACACTTAATCTTGATATCTGCCCATAAGAGACCTATATTAAGGATTATAAAAAGGAAAAGTGTCACAGAAGCACTTTAATGTCATAGAAATTACTCCAACCAGGGTTTTACTTTCCCACGACTCCAACCAGGGGTTTACTTTCCCACTGTCATTGGGTTCTCTCTGTTTTGGTGTTACTGCTCTGGGCAGCAAGAGGGCGCTCCGACCATCTCTCCCTCTTCAGGGTTAATTTTTTTATGAGCTGCAGGTGCGCACTATACTATTTAAGCCCCGCATTTCTGCTATTCGGGGCTTTTGTGTCTTTATTGCCACCACAGAAAGCCAGGTATCAGTATAGGCTGGGAGACTGTGTTCTTTTTGTTTGTGAAAGTAACGCAGGAACTCCTTTTAGTTAGAGTATAGGTGTAATCTTAGTATTCTTTTCACCTTTTCTTTTACTCTTTTTTTTAGCCTTTCTTTCTTTACCTACCTGTCCTCATTGAGGAATACCTTCGTTTACCTGTCTCGTTTCGCCTCTTTAATTAGCTCATTAATAGTTTGAGCTAGAGGCAATTCTTTTCCTTTTTATTTTTCTGCTCATGTCTTCGAGTCTGCTCGCCATATTTTATTAATTCGGAACACATCCGGTTCTTTCTGATCGACTCCCCGGCGTATCCCCTGGTCTGAGGGCATTCCTGGCTAGAGCAACACGGTCCACACATTAATTGGGGTAGGAGCAATGATACCATCTTCCAATGGGGTCCCCAATGCTCCTTACATGGTCGACTGACATCATCGTCCGCTTCTGGTGGGCGTTGGTACCAGCCAGAGCTTAGCTCAGTCAGTGAGGATGAGGAAGAGGATTTCCCTACTGATCAGGTTAGGTCTTCTCCTCTCTCAGAAGAAAGAGAGAAGAGTTTAGCCTGAGATTCGCTGGCCAAAGGAAATACTCTGTGGGACGATGTCTCCCTGGATGGGCTCTCTGATTCAGAGATTATGTGGGACTCCACCCCCCATTCGCCCGCCAGTATAGAGAAAACCCAGGTTATGGGAGCACTTGATTTCCCCCTGCCAGCTAATGTGCCGACCGAATATGGGGATCTCGCTGAGGCATTTAGCAAACAGCGTGCCACTACCTTGCCACCGCATAGACCCTACTACTGCACCATTAACTTACATCCGGGCACTGTACCTCCTCGGGGTTCTCTATACTCCTTATCAGTCCCAGAAAGTGCAGCCATGAGAGAATACATCAATGAGGCCCTGTCCAATGGCTTCATCAGACCTTCCACTTCACCTGCTGGTGCGGGTTTCTTTTTTGTTGAGAAAAAAAATGGGAGTCTGAGGTCTTGTATTGATTATAAGGCATTCAATTACATAACTATCAAAAGTTAGATTCCGCATTTGAGCGCCTCCAGGGGGCATCAGTTTTTACTAAGCTCGACCTCCCTAATGCTTATAATTTGGTGCGAATACGTGAGAGAGATGAATGGAAGACAGCTTTTAACACTCATAGCGGGCACTATGAATATCTAGTTATGCCGTTCGGGCTCACTAGCGCCCCCTCTGTCTTTCAGGTGAACTATCTGCTCAGAGAAATTCGTTTTTGTCTATTTAGAGGATATTTCAATTTTCTTCACCAATCTCGCTGAGCACATTGTGCACGTCAGGCAGGTATTAAAAGCCCTTCTCAAAGCTCAACTGTACATTAAGGCCGAGAAGTGCGTTTTCCACTCAGACTCGGTTTCCTTCTTGGGGTTTATTGTGTTGAAGATGACAGCCAAACCTGTTGCCCTACACCCCTGCATTTATATATAGAATAAAGTAATAATTTTAAATATTTGGTCACATATTCTTTGCATGCCATGACTTTCTGTAAGATATCGAGTTTTTTGATGTTGTTGGGTCACAGACATCAGGAAGTCATGGCATGCAAAAGATATGCGACCAAATATTTAAAAATATAACTTTATTCTATATATAAATGCAGGGGTGCTAATAATTGTGGGTTTTGTTAAAAATAATTATTTCTTGATGAGGGATTTTTTTTTCTCATAATAAATTTACTTTACTCATTTTTTTTATAACTCATCTTTGCCAGGGGTGCCATTGATAGTGGTATATATACCATATCTTCAAGCTGAAGATATTTGTATGGTATATCCATATTTTGTATTTTATTTTGTAGATGAGCACAAAATAATACAACTCAAATAAAATTTTATAAAACAAAAAGGTTTTTTAAATATTAAAGAGTGGTCCAATATTAGCACAAATAAATAGTTGACTTAATATATTTTCTTTCCTCAGTACAGTTTTTTCCTCAGAACAATATTTATGAGTCAAAATCAATCTAATAGAGTCCCAAAGGAATGTAAAATGAATCCAGAAATCGATCCAGCACAGCTTTCATGGTTTCTTGAGTTCCATTTAAATGAGTTATTTGAGGGGAAAGGCCATAGGCCTGTATCTGTACACAATATCAGATTTACTGAAAACATAAACATAATGTGTCCGTGTCTGTGAAGTGGTATGTTGGCATTTTGCTAAAATATTTTATTCACTCCAACGCACCATAATATGACTACTTTTATCAGGAATACCAATGATTGATAGATGTTTATGGATATGTAATTTTGCGGAGGGTAAGTTGGCTCATAAACTTTTATTCAAGTTATTTTGATTTAATTACACAAACCTTTATTTAAGATCAGTCAATAATAAATTTATATACAGTGCAGTACATTAGTATTTGGCTCTGTACTCCAGCATATTGGATTTGAAATAGAGCGATGAATATGAGGTTAAAGTACAGACTTCCAGCTTTAATTTAAGCATATTTACATCCATATCGGGTGAACCATGTAGAAATTGCAGCTCTTTTATGGGGGACCAAAGATCATTAGACAATTGGCTGCTCAGCTGTTTCTTTGGCTGCTGTGTGTTGTTGCATCATTAGATCTAAGAAACCTAAACAAAGTCTAGAGTTGATTCTAGGTCTGGAATTAGCATTTGGAGTCTTTCAACATGAGGGCAAAATAAATGCCAATGCCAGTAAAGCAGGCCAATATGAAGTGGAAAAATCTTATAAAATTTAACATAGTAAAAACATTGGGTGTGTCAAATCAAACAGTTTGGTACATTGTTAAGATTGTTAAGTAAGAACGCACTGGTAGACCACGAAAAACCACTGTAGTGGATGACCAAAAAATACTCTCTCCCTCATCTTTGTAACATGCTGGAGGTATGCGGAGGTTTCTCTCGCTGCTTCGGGGCGGCGTCCTTGCTATCCTTGCTTTATTGCCACAACACAAAGCCAGGTATCGGTATAGGCTGGGAGACTGTGTTCCTTTTTTGTGAAAGTAAAGCAGAAACTCATTTTAGTTACAGCATAGGTGTTATTTTTAGGATTCTTTTCACCTTTTCATGTACTCTTTTCTGATCCTTTTCTTATTTGCCTACCTGTCCTCTTTGAGGAATTCCTTAGTTTACCTTTTCTCATTTCTCCTCTTTAGTTAGCTCATTGATAGTTTGGCATTTTCTTTCCTTTTCATTTTCTGCTTGTGTCTTCGAGTCTGCTCGCCCTATTTTGTGGGTTGTTTTTTGTTTAGCTTAGGCCGGGAGTTTTTTTCCATATGTCTATTTTCTCTGTTCCGTTCGCGGACTCCCTTTCCCCGTATTTTTACTGGTTATTCCACTTCTCGTGGGTAACTTTTTGATTCCCTCACGGTCACGTCTGGTCCGCCACTCCCGACTCCCTTACAGTAGTGTTATAGCTTGGGCATGTATGGCTGCCATTGGAACTGACTCGCTTGACTTTATTGATGATGTGACTGCTGATGGCAGCAGGATGAATTCTGAAGGGTACAGAAACATATTTTTGGCTCAAATACAACAAAATTCCTCAAAACTGACCGGACGATACTAAGTTACCAGCTCTCTTACCGGATGTTCATAAATCTAATCAGAGGCTAAAACAACACTCATATACAGTAATTTCAGCAAAAATATCGTCCTTGTGCACTTCGTTTCCAACAACGACACTTGTAAAGCTGTTAAACCTTATTTGAGTAGATTTAGACGGTTATTTTTAAAGCAAGTTAGCCGGGGGAAAATTATATCCAATGGCAAGATGCTAATTGCTTGTATTGCTCCAATTCAGGATAGCTACAACGGTGAGACCAGGACAGAATCACTACAGCCTTACATACCATTTTGGGGGTAAGCAAAACAATATACATTTTTTCAAAATGGGTGAACTATCCCTTTAAGGCATCAGCAATATCCGTATTTTTATAAAACAAAGCTCCTCCCTTATTTTAAATGCACTTAACCTCTTCCTCAACTTTTCTTCTTCTACTGCAATCTTGGAAAAAAAGCATTTTTGCATTGTGGGCAATTTCCATTTCAAACATAGCTACCCTTTTTTTAAATTATATCTCTCCCTATCTTTTTAAATCTACTTTATAAAGTCTAGTAGGATTGCTCTTGTTTTAGGTAGACACACAGCATACACACCTTTCTGCTTCGCTTTACCTTGGGGGTGGTTCCTGGGGAGGGACTAAAAGAAGCAATGACCAACCTTTGGGACGAGTTTTGTTTTAGCATGGACTCCTATTGTTGAAAAATGTGGATCCAGTACCAATGATACAAAAACAAGGTAAAAGACCAATGCGGTGAAAATGTCGCCACAGTCATGGCGTAAACATCTCTCGCCCATATGTTTACACTTGACATTTATGTGAGCAATAGCTACCAAACTCACATTCCTTTTCAAGGGGGGTATATGCCTCCCCAGGCAATCAAGATGTGCAATTTGGTGTTTTATAACCGAGAGGAAAGCTGTATTAAAAAATCAATGAAAAACAACCCGCAGACCTCCTCCTTGCCACACCAGTTTCCATCTCTGCTCTTGTGGCTCATTTAAGCTCCAGGCTGATTTATAACTAATCAAACACAGTGCTGTTTGTCATCAGAATTTATTTTAGTTTATTTGACACAACAGTAGCTGTAAATAAAGCTAGAAACCATGGTACATCATGCATATTGGCAATATACCATGGCCTCAAGTGCTTTACCTCTTTTATAAAATAGATTTACATAATTTTATTGTCTGAATTTTCTTAACATGAGACAATTAACAATGACATTTTTATTGCCAAGACAGTGAAAACCATTCCACCATAAAAATACTTCCTAGAAGTTTTTTCCTGCCTTTTTTCTCCTGGTTTGGAATGCCCAGTAATATTCAGAGACAAGCATGCGCTCTGATCCAAAGTGCGCACTGCCAGCCACCACTTCTTTTCAGCCCACCAGCAGAAGTAGCTCATAATCATAGTGCTATTTTGACATTTAAAAAAAACACCCTTCCTGGCTGATCTAATGATTTTGATAGCTTTACTGCCCAATTTCAGCAAATAAATAAATAAACAAACACTAAGCCATACACATCTACCTGCTATATGTTTTGTGCTGAATTATATAAGGCCGGATTTCTGAGTGTGTCAGACTCACAGCACAACACTGCCATTTCCTTTTGAGCGTACATGATCCCATTCATGGTGTATGGGGATAAATCTCTTACTCCCACTCCCAGGACTCAGTAACAGTGTGATGGATGAGTGTGGAATTGGTGCAGTATGTGAATGTTGAAGGGACCAAGGAGCCTGTGGGAAGAGTAGGAGAAAAGTGGGCACAGCCCCGTTCCCTCCCCTCCCCAACCCATTCAATGCTCCATGTGGTGAGGGAGATGATGACTCAGGTCAATACCCAGATTCGGATATGATTCATTCGCTGGGCAGCTCCAGGGTCCCGCCAGCTAGGTGAGGTCTAAGATTTTGAGTGGGAAGCATTTCACTGTCTGGAGGTGGGGGATGTAAAGAATGACTGAGAGTCTGCATTGCACAGAATGCCTCAGGGTAGGTGATTCTCATTGAAGATGGGAAAATAACAAAGTCACATGAACACTGAATGATGTGTGTGAATAAGAGTCCATATAATAGATGTGTGATCCAGTTTCCACAGGTTCAGCAATATTTGTTCAGAACATGAGATGAGAAATGTACTGTACTTTAGCCTTCTGGAGACACTAAGTGTGTATAAAACATGTTGTTATGAATGCTGTATATTTGAACTTAGCAGCTGCATGAAAAAAGCAGCTGCAGAAATTTGACGAGAGATTGTGTCTTGAAGTGCTTAATATTAATTTACTCCTATTCAGACCAAATAAATGAATGGCAGTTACTTCTATATTGATTTATAATTTTTTTTTAAATAAGCCTACTCAAAAAATAGTTTTTTAAATTTATAAACCTGGCTTGCATCTGAGAACCTTTCCCCAGTGGTCTTTTTTCAGAGATAAATCCCTTGAAGTCTTGAGGTAACAACATTTCATGGAATATCCTTTGGTAAGTACCTGTTTAATTCCAAAGAATAGTTCTGAAAGAAGATTTAACAGTGGTAAAGGTAAAAGCTATTTTCTACACAAGTCTTTCTAAATTGTGCTGCAATGAGATGATTAAAATGAAATCATTAAAATGTCATCAAGAACATTCAAGATTCAAGATTTACTTTATTGTCCTGAGGGAATTTTTTCTTAGACAAAGCACTGACACACACATACAATACAAAAAACAATACACAACACACAGTACACATTGACGACACAACTAACAACATACTTGTCAGCCCACGTCTGTTAAAACTGTTCCCGTTGACCTATTGAGGATTGACAGGGGAATAAATGAGCACTTAAATCTATTTAGCCTGCACCTGGAACTCTAAAACAACTGCCTGAGGGGAGAGGCTGAAACTCAGGATAGAGGACATGGGAAGCATCTGAAGTGATTTTCTTTGCTTACCTGATTATGGTATCTTCAAATATGATTTGATGGGGAGGATGCTGCCTAATAACTTTCATGACTCATTAAAAATGTTTTACCATCTGATTATATAAGGGCTGACTGACATACCTCTCAGCTTACTGAGGAGAGTATGTGGCTGCAAGGTGTTAAATGCTGAGCTAAAATCTAAAAATAAGAGTTGAGCATTGGCTGGATCTAACCGTGCACCTACCCTACCCCATTCTCAACGTGGTATCACCCGTACTCGTCACATAGCAACGCTTCTGCCCAAGCGTCGCTATGTGACGCCAAAGGTAGCCTTTTGCATCGTACATTGATGCAGCCTTTTGCGTCGTATATTGATGCAGCCTTTTGCGTCGTATATTGACGCTTGTGGCCACATAACTTTTCTTTGGTTGTGGCACTTCAATATTATGCTTTTTTTTTCTTCATCCGGTAGAGAGTTACATGAACTTCTGTGGTCGGGCTCGCCCACTATCTTAACAGTTCGGGCATGAGCCTGAGTTATGTGTCACTTTATGACACCTTGGGCATGAGACCAGCCTGCCATTCTTGAGTTCATGCACCATGATCTTCTTTAGACACTTCATGAAAATTGAAGTCAGAGCCACTGGTCTGAAGGCATTGTTTTCCTGGGGAAAGGTTATTTGGTGAGTGGGGTGATGGTCTTTTTCCACAGTGATGGAACAATGTGGGAGTCTACAGCCCTCTGGGAAACAGGGGCCCAAGTTGGAGTGGGCTCCTCTGCACATGTTTTTACCAGAAAAGCAGAGATGCCATTGTTAGCTGCTGTGTGCTTAAAAACACCTGTGACCTCTATAGGATTAATTTCTACCCTAATATCACAGTCATTGATGGTTTTTGTATCCAGGACTCTAGCACACTCATTAGAAAACCTTAAATAAAAATGACTGAGTTCATTAGCCACGGTTAGCTCATCAGTTGCGCACAGTGATTTCTTAATTGGGGTCAAACTTGTGATCGATTTCATTGTACCCCACATTTATCTAGAATTCATGGCTAGGAATTCTCTCTCAGTGGACTCCATATGCTGTTTCCTTGCGATCTCAACTTATGGTTGAGTTCCCTCTGTGCTGACTTTAGTAGCAGTGGGTCCTTGGTTTTTAACGCCATTCACAGTCTTAACCAGTGGTTTACCCCTCCTTAAAGCTGTGTGGTTGGTTGGAATAAGATGGACAGGAATGATCAGAATTAAATACTAGTGGTTTAACTCTTGCTGTGTATGGATGTTGTCATAACATTTGTCCAAACTTTTGCTTTTCCTGGTCTCATGCTTAACCCCTTTGCGCAGACCCCCTATTGGCCAAGCAGCCGATGCCATGATATCAGCTCAGACATGAATTGCTCCTGCAAATGAGTGGAAACACAGTCCATGTTCTAGCTTTACTAGTAGACAATGCTTCACAACGATGCCAAATACGGAATTTATAAGTGCTACCATCGTTGCACCACAAACCCAACAATAGCCCAAACGTACACTATATAGCCAAATGTATGTGGACACCCCTTGGTCTGGGGCTGGTTTTCATGGTTCAGGCTAGGCTCCTTAGTTCCAGTGGAGGCAAATCTTAACACTACAGCATACAATGACATTCTAGATTATTCTGGGTTTCCAACTGGCAATAGTTTGGGGAAGGCCCTTTCCTGTCTCAGAATGACAATGCCCCCATGCACAAATAGAGGTCCGTACAGAAATGGTTTGTCGAGATTGGTATGGAAGAATTTGAGTGGCCTGCACAAAGCCCTGACCTCAACCCCATCAAACACCTTTGGGATCAATTGGAAAGCCGACTGCGAGCCAGGCCTAATTTCCCCACATCAGTGCATAATTATTTTCATTTTCTGACTGAATGGAAACAAATCCACGCAGAAATATTCCAGCATCTAGTGGAAAGCCTTCACAGGAGAGTGGAGGCTGTTATAGCAGCAAATGGGGACCAAATCCATATTAATAGCCATGATTTTGGAATGAGATGTTGGATGAGCAGGTGTCCATATACCTTTGGCCATGTAATGCATGTCATATAGGGCCCTATCTTACACCCAGCGCAGGGTCCATTATAGTGCCTAGCGCTCAAGTCATGTCGCAGTTCTTTACATGTTATTTTAATGGCACATATAAGTGTGTCTACATAGGCATGTGCACAATGCACGTACACCCTCTTGTCTGTTACACACAGGGGCGCGCACAAACATGACTAAAAATATCAAGATTACAATGTGAAATACTATTGTGTAGGCTATATAAAAAATGCATAATAATAAAAGGGTCCATAGGTCAAAGACAACATACCTGTCCCTCAGTGAAGGGGAATGCTGCATTAAATTGCTTTCAGCCCACTCCATCAACATCCAGGCGATTTGCAATGGTATGTGTAAGGTTACATGTATAGACTATTGCCAATTATCCTGGATCAAGCTTAGCCTATATTTGCCAATAATTCCTGTAATCTTCTGGGGGGACAATCTTCTGTTACGCGACAATGGCTATCCATTAAACACTTTGCTGATAACACCTATATCAAGTCTAATGCACAAATTGTCATTTACACCTAATGCATGAATTGTCATTCAATGGAAAACTTGCGCACTGCAATAGATGGACATTTGAGTTCTGAAAATGCACAGTATTCCATACAATAAATTAATAATAAATAATATTTTGTGACATGCTTTGAATACATATGGTATGTATAGCTTGTGCCTGGTTAAAGTGGGTAACTACATTACCTCTGCTTCTTGAAGATGACAGACGCACCGTACCAGTTGCTTCATTCCAACTAGCATTAGTTCTGGCTTCCGGCACAACAAGCTCATTTATGACAAGCTCATTCATCCCCCACCAAATACTTTGCTCACCTCATATCAACATCACATTAAAGCCAATAAAGCCATAAATCAATGACAGTGGACTGGGAATTGCAAGAATTTAACAGCTTTATCAGATAAGTGTCATTGCCCACACCCCCACGATTAGCGTGAAGGCTAGCAGCCTTATCAGAGTCAGCATCTAATGCTGTGCTTGATAGGTAATACTTAACTAGGGCTGCTGTGCGATTAACATCAATCAGCCATGGCTAAATAGCCTAGCTAACGTTAACTTGTTTGACCATGGCATTATTATGCAATCGTCTTTGCCATGTGCTTTGCTTCTGGTCACTTCCTCCTTTCTGGCTCTGTAGCCTCACGTGGACTCATATAAACATACACCTTTCTATTGTTTTTTAAATATTTATACTGCAAATGCCCACACAACAGCTTTTCACCATGTATATTTCCCCATATAAATCAACAATGGAATTTTTGCCCCTTTGTCACTGTTGCTAAGCCTGAGAGCTGTTATCCAAATGTCTGACTTACATAAGCACTACATAGACATTCATAAATGCTTCCTTGAGTCAGTGCTGACCTTTTGCCTAACAGCTTGGTTTGGCTCATTAAGTGAAATCAGGCAACTGAAACTGGAGAGGGTGACAGTACAGGCTACAAAAATCATAGGAAAACGACAAAAACCGCTGAAACATCTGTATGAGGTTTTTACACAGTAAAAAAAGGAAACAGGATTATGGCCCTTCCATCACAACCCCTGAACTCTCTTTTTGAGACTCTTCCATCAGGTCGAAGATTAAGGTCCATGGCCCTTAAAGCTAAAAGAGCCCAAATCAGCTTTGTCCATACAGCTGTTAGACTGCTTAATGACACTGGACATCTCAAGACAGTAAAGGCAGATGAGGAACGGTTATTGATTTTGATGCAAATTTTCTCATAATTAATTAATATAATATAATTTTGATTGTAATACTAATATAAATATTAATTATAATCATAAAGTATTCCACTCCACTCATACCTTCACTTTAATGTGAAACATCTGATTCAATTGAATCTTCATTTAACATGTTTGTTTGTGTTTTGTGTGTCTGTGTATTTTTCTTGCTGGCAACTACAACTGAAGTTTCCTCACAGGAAAATTAAAGTTATTCTACTGTATTGTGTCAAATACTGCAAATAAGCATGTGTCTGTCACTATACATGTCATGATAATGTAACTTGCTTTTTCAGTGGTGACATGAAACTCCATATTCCTGGTTATTGATGTGACCTGTGGTAACACTACCCGACTACGCCACCGTTAGTACAATGACTTATGATCAATCCCCACACAGGCACATTCAACTAAATTAACAAGCAGGAATGTGGATTCAATAATAAAAACATCCCGTTTATTTTTGCAATCATAAAAACACAATAGAAAAACCCACAGGATTACCCAAAAATACAAAATTAGCCTGTGGTAGCTTCCTCGCCACTAGGGGCGCTACTGGATGCGTGCAGGTACGGGTCGATGACTTACCGGAAGTGGAACCGAAAGGTCACTCACTCATGAAGGTGTCAGCAGACCTGGGGTGCATCCCAATAGTCAAAATATGCACCCTCCCTTCCTCCACTACCACCTCCTATACTCTGTGCCCTGGAAATGGATCTTTGTATTTTAATCTAAAGTTGCTGATTACATCTTAATTATGTATAAATTGTTACGTATAAATTAACGTCTCGACGCAAACCGCAATGCCAGGTACATTTAATTCTGTACATGCAAATACTTGTACTCAAAACGTTGAGGCAGTTTTGCATACTTCCGGGTAGGAGAGGAGTGGTAGTGTGGGAGTGGAGGAAAGGATGTGGGGAGTGAAGAATATTGGGACACACCCTGGGCCATGTCCGAATCAGCACTCTTCCACACTATTGAGTAGCCTTGGTGAGTAGATAGGATGAGAATTTGCAGTGTACTTGAAACACCCGGATGACAGTTACTTCCGGGATTTTGCTGAGTACATTCGGGAGCACACCTTAAGAAGTACAAGAACATTTTGGTCGCATAAATATGACGTGAAGCTTTGCTTAAAAAGAATAGCTTTGTGGGAACTGCCATTCACTTCTGGCAAAGTTTTTAGTTCACCACTCCTGACAAACTCTGACAAACTTCTGGCAACATTTGGTGCTACATAGTTTGCAGCAAACTCCAATTTTGTAAGGGACATTACCATCGAAGCAAAATGCTTTCCTACTCATACCATTAACAAAATGAAAACATTAAAAGAAATATCTCTATGGGCTATGCGTATGCAGTCTCAAACTTCACCACTTTGTCTATGGAAACCTATAATTGTCATGGTCCGTGGTTTATTATTCCTTTTTCGCTGCGGTTCTCGTCCTTTATCTCCGGTTGAGAATCTATCAGATTTTTTTACACGTTCTGTTCCGAGGTTTTGCTTCACCTCGCTTATTATTAGTTTCACCTGTGCTACTGCCTGCGGGGTATTTAAGCTTCTCACTTCCGCTTACCCGGTGCTTCTTTGTCATTTCTACTTGCATTGAGCCAGGTATAGCTAGGTACAAGCGACCTTGTGATATTAAAGCTTCTTTATGTTCACGAGGGACTTGCTTCTTAGTATTAGTTTTTACGTAGAGGATTATTCCTCGTTTCAAGCTATACTGTTCGACTTCGTGCTGTTCTATATAATATAATATAATTATATAATTTATATAGCCCAGAGACAGTTTCCTTTGTGGTTTAATTTTCATTTGTGTTTTCGAGTTCGCCCTATTTTCCTGGGGTGATTATTATTTAGCTGTTTAGCTACTAGGATTATTCCTTTTTCTGTTCTATCCATTAGCAGTTTAAGCTCCCTTAGTGGTCCTCATTTTTGTGGGTGACTTGTTCTGATCCCCCTTCCCATCGCATTTGATTCGCCACTACTGAAACCATTACAATACTAAAATAATTATCATCAGGTCTGACTACACGGAACAGCATGACATAGTCTGCAAGTAACACCAAGCAAACTGCAACCTACCTCGAAGTCAGAAAGGAACTTGCATACCGGAACTGGGAAGAACAAAAACCCCAAAAAGGTAGGCATTTCCTTGCTACTGCAGCCTATTTATAGGCATTCAGCAATGATTGACTTGTGTGAACCAGGTACCTGAATGCATGTTGTTAACCTAGCCTACTCGCTAGTTAGGGTGTTTTTAGTTACCAGTAAATTTTAGCCTGTTACATTGACATAAGCATTTATGAATGTTTATGTAGAGGTTGAAAGGTTATATGTCGTCCCTTTGAAGGTTATATGTAGCTCATATGAACAAGCATTTATAGAGTGTTGCTATAAAAATATATGACAGTAGTATGAATTAATCTAATTTAATTTGACTCCATTGTATATCTACTCTGAGTATTGTTCTTTTTTTCTTCTTTTGCTGCACTTCATTTGCAGCTGGTTGAGCTCTCTTGCCTCTATAACATGAAAGAAAACACACACGCAAAAAATCTTACTGTACTTACACAAAATCACTTATTAGCCTCTCGGTTTTGAAGGAAGTCGCAAAGTTAACTGCAGTCTGAGGGTTCGCCCTTGATTATGAATGATCAATCATGACAGATATTCCCTGCAACACTGCAATTTCGTCATGAAATTAGTATCCGGGACTCTGCCGAAATAATGGCCATAAACTATAATAACATATTTCATTGTCTCACAATCGCTGGGAAAATTGCCTGCTAAGGATTGATTGGCAAGATTTTTCAATGCAGGTCCTAACAATCTGCCAAGCTGCTCTGTGAAATTGCTGACACAAGGGAGCATTTTACACCATCAGAAAAAAAGTACATTGCTCTCAACATATTAATGATGAAAGATTAGATGACAGAAATTAGTCATGCCATACACAAGACAGGATTCATACAGTACGTGCTGTGTTATAATGTAGACTGGCATAATTATTACCCTAATCGTTAACCTAATGATCTCCCCTGTACTCCATACATTATTTCACCACTGCCTTACACACACACACATGCACCCCAATTCCAAAAATATAGTTGTATTCTCAAGGGACACTTCACCTTGAAGTGTTGTTTCATTTTTCGACCCACCCATGGAAATGGCTTTGGGGGAAGGTGAATTTTTTCTTTCTTGGAAATAACAGATTACATTGGATTTTCTCCAGGTGTAATTTAGGCCTGCCAGAGGGGTACGTTCTGTTAAAATGGCCACAGACTTTCAGTCAGTCCAAGCCTATAATAAACACATCACTCAAACTAACCTCGGTGGGTGACCTTCGTATTAATCAACACACTGTGGTGCACGGGAGATTACTTGCTTGCCCTTCCTAAGGTCAACAAGGATGCCACACCTAAATGTGTGATTAAGCGCTGATGGATATCCCCATTAATAAAGGTATAAATATAACCAAGGGTATTATGATAATTAATTAATTGTAGCAGAGGGACTGATTATATCACCCTTTATCGAATAGTGCACATCTCTCACACTTTATTTCATACGGATTATTTCATAACTCTGAAATAGAGTTGGAGGACTTTGTTATAAAAACTAAGAAAAAAAGCAGAGAGCAGGTATTTGCACATAGGCTACTGTATATATGTCCATTCTTGTGAAAGATCTATGCATTTGTCTATGAACATCTGCATCCAAATTAGTGTCTTAACAGATCAATGGAACACTGTATATTATTATTAAGGCATGGAACCTTGCATTTCAGAACACATAACAGCACCATTATGCACATGCTCCTCACATACTTCTAAATTACTGCAGGGAGAAAATTCTTATTTATGTTCCAAGATTAAAGCTTTGCAAAATGTCAATGAAAGTGTATCATTCTGTCATGAGAATACTTTTGTTATGTGAAGGTGGCATAGACACAAACTGATAAGACTCTGTGAATCACCAGCAGCGCATAGTAGTCTATACATTTCAAATGAGGTATTATGAGGAGCTATGACAGTTTTTCAGATTTTGAAACATCCAGTTGTATTCATAAGCTGAGTTCATCTCCGAAGTTTCTGTCAAATTTATTTAGCCACCGCTTCTTTTCAACCTGTAGAGCACAGACATTTTCAGTTGGAGGAGGACACTTCATGTACAGCTCACCTTCCCTGGACGATTCAATGATGATGCACCTTATATAGTGCCTTTCTCACAGTCAAAGTGTTTTACAATGATGAGGGGGATACTCGCCTTAAACACCACTAATGTGTAGCACACACCTGGATGATGCAACAGCAGCCATTTTGTGCCAGAATGGTGACCACTCATCAGCTGAAGAGGAGAGAGCAATTCGTTTTTTTTGCCAATTAAACTGGGAGGTGATTTGGTAGCAGATGGAAGGAAACAGGTTGGGAGTTTAGCCAGGACACCGGGGAAACCCCTACACCAATTATGTATGGGTAAGGTCCAGATTCAACACCAGACTGTAGGGCCCATCCAGTGGAACCAGGAATTAACAGGATGAGCCAACCAGCCGCCCATACTTTTGCAGTTCTGATGTAAATATTGTGTATCTATTTATTTAAACATATGCCCCCCTTTGTCTTCCCAGTTTGGAAATGTCAGTTGTGCATCTTGAGTCACCACTGTGCTGCCCACACAAGCAGCACTGCAACAAATGCATGCAGTCCTCCAATGCACTAACCTGGAAGCTTATCGCTATATCGCCACCTCACGAACACGCAGTGCTACAGTGGAGTGAGCACTAACTCAAGGAGAGGCATGTCTCTCATTGACACTGATGCCTAGAGCAAATGTAGGAAATCATTTTTAAACTGAGGAATCCTGGCTGTATTGAGCTCGCCCTCTTAACCAGACCGACTTACAATGAAAGAAATCATAAGTGCATCCAACAGTTATGTGAGGTAATAGCAGCGATGACTCCTGATCATAGCTGTGTAATGAAATAGAGGTTCCAGAGAGACTTTCTGAAAGGCACTTTTTTCTCATTTTTATCTGAGCACATTGAGCAAGGTTGCAACCAGAAGGCATTGGCTTTATGGTGATTGTGGTCTTTATAAATGTACTACTGTATTCCTGGAAGGTCTTGAAAACTATGGCACTCCCCTTGGCGCCAAACAAAAAACTGACAACCTTCATTTCATCAATTGAACTGCAGATTGAATGAGGGGCCAAGCAAAGTCAATACTTAAAGTATTATAGAACCATTTCAAAGTGGGGAATCTGCATTATTGAATTTTATTTTGTGGCTCGACCAGCGTAGAAATTAACTTTATGGTCATATATTACTAAATTATTAAACTCCATCACAATGAACGATTCCACAATGTATTTTTCATTACGTTAATACAATCACATAATTGCATGTATCAAGATTAAATATGGATGAGATCTTCCTTCATTGCAGCTGGACAGTGAAGTGTTTATACAGTTCCTAATTCCTAGCTCCTCAGACTGCTGCAGATTTTCCAGTTTCACTTGCCACTGAGAACTCTTACGTACTGTCCGTCTGTGATCTGTGGCAAATCTAGGAAAAGTAAGCATTAATGCAGACATTCAGAATACTATGAAGACCTTACTTTTTCAAAGGCCAATCTTGATATCATTAGAAGAAAAATGCATTTAGGACATGAAACTCAAAGCATAAATTTGTCTTGGTCAGTATAAAGTATTAACTAGAGGTCAGAGCACTAGACTATGAACCTGAAGATAATTGGATTAAAACTCCAGTAGAAAAGATTAAAGATATTAGCTGAAAAAATAGTCATGTTTATGAAACAGAAGGCTATTGTGTGATCAAAAGGACACTCATTGCTGTCAATCGTCATCTGTGCTTAATTAGTGGCAATTTCTTTATCGCCTTGGATGATAGAGGTGGTGCAAATGGGATAATTATTTGAGAAGTGGCTTGATAGAGGCTGTCGTGACCTCTAGCTGGTGGAGGACTGAAGTACCATGCAAGAAAACTCATAGGGTATCATATCAAATTGGGCAGAGAATTCTGAGAAAAGCAGGATTTGAACTAGTACGCAGACTTTGTTGAAACTAATGGTTTAGCCTGACTGGAGACAATGGTTGCAAATTAGCCTTAGCTATAAATCTATTTCTTATTTTTAACTTGAAAAATGTTTAATTGCATTGTCCCCAACAAATAAATAAAGGCTTGTGCTCAGAATTCTCTTCATCCCAAACAAATCTTTCTTCATGTCTATTAAGAAATAAACTAACAAACAATAAACAAACCAAAGTCCCTTTGCATCAATAATCTGATTCGGCAGTTCTCAGATCTTAAGATTTTACAGAGCCTAAAACAATTTTAGTTTATGTACGATACTAGACAAAGTGCAGATTTCATTAAACAGGAGACCTTACAGAATAGCAACAGGAATTCTAATCAGGAGAAACTGGTGTAGGATAGTGATTCAGATTCGCCATCCACTCTGGCAATTGATTAATCAATTTTGTTTGGATGAAACTCACAAAGGGGAATCTCCAGAGAGGGCAATTGAGGCCTTCTCATGCTCACTGCCACACATGCTCTGTAGCCATCTGTGCTTTAAGGAGTCGACAATCACAATGAGGAACAAAATAGCACATCCTACACTGCCCTCTATCCCCCTCAGAGTCACAGCAATAACACTGAAAAACTCACATCAAATCAAATCCCCATCCCATATTGCCCTACCAGGCATATAAAGCATTCAATTTCTGCCTCATAACATTATAGCATAGCATTATGACAAGCCCTGTACGTTTGTCTAATTATATCCCTTAAACCCTATACTACCAGTGATTCCACACAAGCACAATATCTTGTATGACCAATTATATGGGCACAGTGCTCACAAAGAGAAGCCAGATGCAGATTGATCATTAACAGGTCAATAAGGAAAATCCTGTCCCTCCACCAACCACTCATACAGGAAATACACAGCCATCAATAGTGCGCCGCAGCCAATAGGCAACAATTCAGAAGAAAATTTACATCACAGGTTTTTTCCTCTGGATTATTAATGTAAATGTCTCATTCTGTGAATTAATCTTACTGCCACGTTTCAAAGATTGGAATTACACTATGACTTTTATTATTCAGCAGCCATACCACCATGCACTCTACTCCTGCCGAATGGCTGTAGCCAAGCAAGGGCTTGGTTAGTACTTGTATGGGAGACCTCCTGGGAACACTAAGTTGGTGCTGATGGACCAGTAGGGAGTGATCTGCCATCTGGTGAAATAAATCCCAATGACCCCAGTGCAGTGATGGGGACACTGTGCTGTAGGAGATGCCATCTTTCGGATGATGCGTTAAACCAAGGTCCTGACTTACTGTGGTCATTAATGTCCCATTGACACTCTTTGCAAAGAGTAGGGTCTTCCCTTGTGTCCAGGCTAAATTCCCAACTTAGCTCTCTCAACCTGACACCTAATCATCCCCTGGTTTAAGTGGCTAAAAATGGTTCTCTCCCTCTCCACCTCAACTGATGTGTGGTGAGTGTTCCAGTGCAAAATGGCTGCCGTGCATCACCCAGGTGGGTGCTATACATTGGTGGGGGTTGAGGCAAGTTTTCCCCCTCATCGTTGTAAGTGTCCTTGAGTTTCTTGAGAGGTGCAAAATTTATATAAATAAAATGCATAATAATGATTGCATGCTAAACACCATTAAAAACTACAAATGCAGAATAAATTGGTAAAGAAATTTGTCACACAACACACTGAAAGGTAAAATAGAAATTACTTTGCAGGGAACCACATGGAATGAACATCTACTTATTCCTGGCAAAGCCAAAGCACTGTACTACTATTTTATATTATCTGGAATCATGTTAAAATATTAAAATAAGTGATAATAAATGGGCCTTCTGTACCTTCTTTGTGATGCTGCACTTTTGTATTCATGAGACTAACATTGATATTCTCCAGGTCTGTAAGTCACCCTGGATAAGAGCGTCTGCTAAGTGATTGTAATGTAATGTAAATTGGTGAGGGATGGTAGTGGAGGTGGGTTTTCACAGGATCTGCCCTAGAGTCAGGTAATAAAGAAAAATACATGTCAAATGATTACATCTTACCTGTTGGGTAGTCTAGTCTGTAGTAAAATGATTTTTGATTCCAAAAATTATTAAAACCATCAATTTCCCTGCTGTTACATATTGTCACAACTAGGGCTGACTTCCTTTAGTCAGTCAGTCGATTGTTTAGTTGAAACGCACTTACCTGACTGAAGCTGGGGACACGATTTTCCGCATCGTAAGCGACAACTAGATTCACAATTCCTAAAGAAATTGTAGGTGTGGTTGCTTCACAGTGTTGTCAATTGCTGGAAATGGCATAGAAAGATGGTAATATGATAAAGTGTGAGGTGGAAAATAAAAGGTGGAAATGGTAACTGGTAATGCGGTATAAAGGGATCTAGTGAAGGTGAAAGTGTTCAAATATGGTGATGTAGCCTATTTTGTGGTAAGTAGTCTAAAGAACCTGGAAGTGACACAAAGAAGTAATGAATTGTGATAAAAGCACAAAAAGGTAATGTCAAATAATCTGGGATAGTATTGTTGGGTCATAACAGTGTTGTAGAGGAAGGCATTGTGAATGCCCAATTTACTGTGTCCTGTGTACGAGCATACTGCTGGCTATACTGCAGTATGCAAAATATCCTCCATATAAACCTGGACATAAGGATTCGGACACTATTCGGACTATTGGTTAATACAATTTTTGCCTAGGTTTTAACCAAATGTTCATCTACTGATTTATCCACTTTATTAAACAAACTATGATTCCGAATACAGATCTCACCATTTTGTGAAGTCCAAACCACATGTCGTGTGCTGAATTCAGTTATATTCATCTAGCATACCTAGCATGCAGCTATCGTGAAACAATAATTAAACATTGTTTGGCTAATACTAACTAAGTTTAACTTTGTTGACTCACATAAACTTGAGATTATAACCCAATCATGTGTAGCGGATAGTTTATTCGCTGTAGCTATGTCATAATACATTGCATTTAGATTTGCTAACGTAACGTAGCCTATTCGTAGGCAGGCACCTGTCACCTAGGCATTTTCACGCAGAATGAAAGGTTTTTACTGGTAGTTTAGCCACAGAATTGGTTGAATAATGTTGAATGGAGTGATAGTAGACTAGATGAGCATTAAAACATAGGCAAAAACCTAGCTAACGTGAATCTGTATGGTTAGGTAACGCGTTTTCTAACGTTAGTGTTGTTGCTGTTGTATTAGTAGTTGATAACTTGAACTGTGATTGTCCAAGTTGCTGTCTAACCCTAGCTTAGTATGAGTAGTGCTAACCTTATGCTAACGTTATAGTTGGTTTATAACTTGAATTTATAGATTGCAGTAACGTTAACAGCTATATATGAATAATATATAATTACAAGGCAGAGTAAATAAATATTGTTTCAGCATGGTAACGTAGGCTAAGTAGGCTACCAGGAGAGCCCGATCGCTACGGACAACTGATGGTTTGTCGATACGAGTATCCAGACTGCCCTGCACCAAGCTGCTATAATTCCGAAATAAATTGTAGGTGTATTTGCTTCGTAGTGGTATCAATTGCTGGGAATGGTAAAGAAAGGTGGTACTATGGTAGTCTATAGTGTGAGGTGGAAATGCGGTATAATGGGATCAAAATAAGGCGGAAGTGTTCAAATTTGGTGATGTATTTTGTGGTAAGTAACGTTAGTCTAAAGAACCTGGATACAAAAAAAGTAGCCGAATGAATTAAAAAATCTGCTGAGTGCTCACACCGTGAGCTAGCCTCCTGCACGTGCCCATTAACTCCCATTCATTTTTTGCCAATAAAATGTCAAATATCTCAAAAAGTGTATATGGTATAAAGGTAAAAAGTAATAGCAACCTGGATGGTGTGTGAAGGTATGAATGGTGTTGATAGTGTGAACGGTGAAATAATAATAACAGTAAGTCTGAGCGATAACAATAGGTGTGGTTTTTCAGCAGCACAACTGCTGTATGCAGATTTTCGGTCTTTTTTGTCGCACAAACATAACGACGGCGGTCTTTGTTGGGCACAAATATAAAGGCGGAAAATAGACAGATGCAGGAACGTGATTTTTCGTGGTACACCTTTCCTGCACTCGCGAGAATGTATTTTTTCCTCGCGATATTTTGAAACAAAGCAAACATGGAGCCCATACAGCTTGCAAATACCCATACAGCTTGTCAATCGGTTTTGTTGTGGTAGCCTAACTTGCAGAGCTGGCTTTGTACAGATGTGTGTCTGCCACAAATACACAATTCGCTCCTCATTTTTAGCACTCCAGAAAACATGTTTATTCAGCTCAGCCATTGCACACGTTGGATGTTGTGTTTACCTCAGTATTTCCACCGCTCTTCTTGCACCCCTCACTTGCAAACTGAATTTTCATAGGCTATTGAAAATTCCTGTTGCGAGTCTTTGACGAGCATAAACCACACGATAATGCAAAGACTAGCCCCGATAAAATGACGCATGTGTGTGCGCAGAGTGAGCGAGTCTCATAACGACTTTCGGAAAATCGGGTCTTGATCTGCTCACACTACACGAAAGCCAACCAAAATTTATGACATGTCAGAAATTCATCTGATCGTCCGTCAGCTGGTCGTGATGTCCACTGGGTAGTTGATCGGGCATCTCTCCCCCTCTCACCCTGTACGTCAAACGACGGCCAACCCTAGCTGAAATTCGGGGAGATTTGCAAAGTTAGTCGGCGACAGCAGAATCGGGTTAAAAACGGGCTCAAATCACACAGTGTATTCCCAGCTTAATGCTTTCCGGAAAGTTGGCTAGCTCACTGCGTCTCTGCACACACACGGCTAGCCTCCATGTACAGTATTAGAGCCTAGAGGGCTGTGTTGCGGCTGATCATTATACAGTAGTGTGTACATCAACAAAGCAGCCTGGAAAACACCTTACTTCCAATTATCTTAGCAAAATTGACATTCGGCGCAGTTGTCGGGCGCAGTCTATAGCATAGCCTATGCTTGGATTCCTGCAATTATTATTTTTTAGCAGGTGAAAAAACTATTTATTGCCTCGCCATTTATCAGTGTTTTTCGTTTTTATCTAGACCTGTATTGATGTCAATTTATTTTTCGCTTTCTGAACAAACTTTTTCGTTATTAATGGTGATGTTTGTTGTTTTTCTGGTTCTGGCATTATGGGTTTTTAAAGCATACAGCATAAAAGCTGTTCTTATGAGGCTGCTGTTGAACTTTTTGTTCTTGCAGTTGCAATTCACAATAAGAAATTATCTTTTGAAACTGTAATGAATCTGCCTCTATATTCTTACATGGAGTATTACTTGTTGCGGTACAGACTCTGGAATGGACCCAAATGCAGGACTCGGAGACAGACTCAGGCAAAACTCCGACAGGAATGAATTAGATCAGGCAAGCGAACAGACAGACAGGAGAGCTGGGTGACGGGCTAGAAGCAGGGTTGGCGAACTAAAACAGGCAGGTGAGCGGGTGAGGGACTGGATACAGGGCTGGCGAATAGAAGAGAGCAGGACCAGGAACAGGGCAGGAGTGAGCGGGTACAGGGAAGCAGGCTGAAGAAGCGAACTGAAAGGGGACAAACAAACAGGTTAACAGCAACAAGAATAAACAGACCAAACACGTTGAGCACAAGGCAAACAGACGGAACAAACTGGTGACGAGACAAAGAGTGGAACTTAAATGAAGGGAAAACAGGTGTGAAGCATGAGGATAATTAAAGTGCGTGAGGAACGTATGCGGGAGTTAATGAGGTAATAAGGTGCGTGTAGAATGTGAGCAAAGGGGCCGAGTTATAGATCGAGTGATAATGAGGAACAAATCGGGGAAGCCACGCCCAGCCTGCACAACAAGGAAAGACAGACAAGGTAAACGGAAACACATGACACGGAACAAGAGGAATGGGGAAAACAGGGAGAACGAAAGGAGGGTGGACTGGAGGGAAACGGCGGATGTACCCCCCCTCAGGGTCCAAAATGAACACGTGTCACCAGCCACTGGCGGGTGTATTAAAAACTAAAATTAGAAAACAACATTGCAAGGTTAGCGCTTTTTCCTTTGTATCAATGTAGTCGTGTAGCCTATGGAGGAAAGTCGTGGAGGCGGAGTTTGTGTGTTGGACTGCTTGATGACATTGGACATCTCGGGACAGCGGGGGCTATTTTTAATCATAACGTTTGGCTGTATTCCACTTCAATTCACTTAATTAGTTTGATTAATGAAATGATTCTATTGAATGTCTTTATTTGATTACAGTATGTTTGTTTGTGTGGGTCTGCCCCACTGTCTGTCTTTTTTGTTGTTGCTGGTGGCTACAACTGAAGTTGCTTAACGGGAAAATAAAAGTTATTCTATTCTATTCTTTCAATCTATAAAATATAAAGTAGGCTAACACGTTCCAGCTTTGTCCTCAAAGGGCTCCATAAACTGTGCTAGTCTCACTATCTCGCACGTCCAAGTCGCACAACCAAGAAACACCAAATATTTTTTTAAGGAGAAATGGCACATTGATGAGAAAACACGGAGTTTGATCGGGTATGACAAATAACGTTAAATAATGTCAATTTTCTGCTCCCAGTGCCGTTTATGTGCCACAAAAAATGCCTGCAATAGGCTAATCCAATAATGTTATGGGCACTGAAACTGGAACCTGTAAAAGATTGTGTGAAGTCAAAGTGTCATAGGCTATTCGCTGCATGTCAATTTCATCGTGTGGATGTGCGAGTAAGTTTGAGTTTACGTTTACCCAGAATCGGCGTCAGTGGCGGGCCTTGGGGTGCAGACTGCTGGTGCCCCCCTGACAGAACTGTCTAATGATTGGCTACATTCTAGTCCTTTATCCATGTGAGGAAATAATAAAATTTCAATAAAATAGTAGACTAATTCAGATGTATTATGTTTTAATGTTTTAAATTTAATTACATTTTTAAATATAATTTTTTATTTCATATTCTAAAACTTTTTACACACAATGCAATCACCTACAGTGCTACTATGATTGAATTGTCTCAGAGCCAATCATCTTTGAGGTTTAAATAATTGACTCCTCCCTCGCTGTTTGTGAAAACGGCGGGCTAATCAACCAGGTTGGCAAACTTTAATTTCAACTTTGATCAAAAAATATAACTACAGTAGGCCTATTTCTAGTAACTGATCGGATGGTCACTATTACCTCTATTTACTTTGGCCCTCTAGAGGCAATTTCCACCTGGTTTCTACAAATTTTATTTAAATGTCAATATCTCAAAAAATATTACCTGCACATCCATGGTTTAAAGTTCGAATTGAAGAAGAAGCTGTATCATTCAGAAATTTGCAACAGAATACATTTATTTCAGAATAGTTACATACAGTATACAGTCAAGCCGCACACCCCTTTCACCTTCTCCACATTTTATTACCTTACAGACATATTCTACAATAGATTGAGTTCATTTTTTGTCTCATAATTCTACACAAAATATCTAAGATACGATATCTAAATGTAAAATATAAATGTAAAATATCATATGTACACAATATGATATGACAGCCAAAAGTGAGCTGAGGTGCATTTTGTTTCCACTGATACTGCTTGAGATGTTTCGACAACTTAATTGGAGTCCACCTGTGATAAATTCAATTGATTGGACATGATTGGGGATCGCTAACACCTGCCTATATAAGGTCCCACAGTTGACAGTGCATGTCAGAGCAAACTCCAAGCCATGAGGTCAAAGGAATTAGAAACAGGATTGTGTCAAGGCATAGAAAAAATTAGGTGTCTTCAAAACCGAAAGTGCATCAGGTAGCCTACTGTATATAGTACAGAAAGCAAGGGAAAATGGCGAATGCTCATTTGTACAATGTTTAAAAAATATATTATTGTTTCTATATGTGAACATGATTTTCTTAGCGTGTATAAGCGGTGCATTTTACAGTCTGTGGCTGTGGCGAGAGGAGGGTTGTAAGTGCTTTCATAACACCCTCCTATTTTATGGCACTGCAGTGTAATTGGAGAAGCTGAGGTTTTCGCAAGCGGCTACATTTAAAAAAAATACTGCGTCAAAATTTATGTGTTTTTTTTAAAGCTGTAGTTTATAATTTCAAACAAACATGAATACTGTAATTGAGATGGATACATGTCAACCGCTAGGTTTAGTGAGCAAATAAAAGTTTGTCGATGTACTGCGGAGGTTTCAAACAAGCACTTGTCGCATTCAACTCTTCTAATGGTGAGTCCAGCTGTTGATAGAGTTTCTGCTGTTTTATGCGCCAGGATTATTTGCGACCATGGCCAATTTTATGTAGATAGTGGAATTTTTGAAATGTGACAAATGTCACGCATTGATGTCTAATAAAATTGAGACTTATGCTATATGGTAATGTGTGTAGCTATAGCTACATATCGCTTGTTTTCGGTGCGTTCAGTATGATTCTATTCTATTCTATTACACCGGGGTATTGATTTCGCTCCTGTCTCTTGCGGTGTGTCTTTTGTGTAACTGTCGGAACGGCTCACTTTCTTTCAAATTGGTGGATGCTTGACTTCACAGCGCACGGTCAAGCCCCAAGCATACTGTACTACATACGGTGCAGTCGCTACATCTCTCCATGTGTTATTCTACACTTCTGTGATCCGTTCGATCGTTGTTTACGTTGTTCGATTTGCGCATTCACATTACTTCAATGATCCAGTACCTACGATCCGTATCTGCGAGTAGATTGTTAATTTGCGCATGCGCGAATTAACGATCTGACTTGAAAAGATTTGTTCATTTGACTGAACGAGATCCGAAGATCCGAATCTGAAAAAAGAACTTCCCATCACTACTGTGCACCATGAGCAGAAACAGACTTCCTATAAAATAAAAAAATTTACTTCGTTGTTTTTTTTATTTATTTTTTGGCGGTTGGCAAACAACTTTTGTGGTGCATTTACCGCCACCCACTGGTATGGAGTTTGGACTGGGAATCAATAATATCCTTGCTTAATAATAAAAATTGAAAATAAAAATACTAATAATAAAATTCAAATATATATTAATAATAAAAACTAATTTTATTGAGCCTGTTGAATGTAAATACTCCAACAGAAATGTAATACATGTATCCCCTGTTGATATATTCAAAATTCTGTATACTGTATATTAAGTGCCCCCACTTCACGTAGCTTGGTTTTTAGTCTCTCTGACATTTTATGCAGCTGTATACTACATTAATTATTGTTTCTTGTTCACCACAAAACTTACATCTGCCATCTCCATGTTTATCAAGAAAAGTGTACTATTTAGCAGAGGTGGGGGTAAGTCACACATGTGCAAGTCACAAGTAAGTCTTGAGTCAAGTCCGAAGTTAGTGTTCAGAATCAAGCAAGTCAAGTCGAGTCCTTACTAAAAGTCAAGCAAGCCCTAATTCTACCACTAGGTGTCCCTTTGATTGTTTGGAATGGACAAAGATTAATAACAACACTAACATAGGCTACAGATTAAAACAATCATCTACACAATCTATTGAAATAAATTTTTATTGAATTTTACATCATACAAAACATTATACAAAACAATCCACCGTTTCTGTTAGACTAGGCTGCGTCCTGTCCTGATTGCCTGTTTCCGGCTTTCCGTGAACCAGCTGCTGCACGTAATAAGGTAGAAATCGTGATGGAAATGCCCTTGGAGAAAGGGGTAGACTATTTTGCCTGTAGCCTGACTGGAATGACACTAAAATGATCTTGTAGATCGACTGATTATACACGAAATCTCCTCACAGCCTACGTTAAGTGCAATTTTGACTGACAAGCATGGTTTGCTGGTAGCCTAACCCACACATTGCTACCACAAATTGCAGAACTGATTTCACATGGGAAAATTGTTTCAGTAATGGCTGCTTTTGACCACGCAAACCCATACAATATGTGCATCAAAACCTTAGGGGGTATATCCCAATACTCGAAAAATGCACTCTGTTTAGGTAAGGTGGAAACAGGAACACGGTAGCAGGCAGAGAGTACAAAAAACCGAAGTTTAATGAGGGACAGGGCAGCAATCCGTAAAGAAAGGGTCGAACACCGGAGAGAAAGGGCAACGGTACAAAAACAGAGTCCAAAATCAGGGTCACGAGAACACAGGCAGGAGTCAAGACCAGGGAGGCGTAATGGGAAAACAAGAGAAAACAAAAAGACAGCAACAAAAAAAAAACAACAGGGAAAAGGACGAGGGATAACAAAAACTCAGGAACAGATACAGAATGACACTAACAGACAACTCGGAAGACATTTCGAAAAAGCTAGAATAACAAAACGGTGATGAACTCGCAAAGAATTACTGCAATGACTGGGTTTAAATACACAGAGGGAGACAGACATAATGGGAATCAGGTGTGTAGAGGCAGGGAGGGGAGATAGCTCACAGGTGAGAACAATGAGGGTTAACAAGGAACACTAAAACAATAACGAGGGAAGAACGAATACATGGAAGGGACTCGGAAAGCATGCATGACAGACAACAGGCTCGAGTAGGAGCGGAGTGTGCAAAGTAATAAGGGGACGTGTGGTCTTTAAATATAAGAAGCTGAAACAAGTTAACAGGTAGCTCAGGAACAGCTTAGTAATGCAGGTAGATTAGTAATGGTTAAATGTTAGTATCGAACTACAAGACAGACAATTAGTTTGTTAATATACATTTATGTGAATGAGTTTAGTAAAGTGCACGTAACTAATAAACCACCCGAGTGATTGTTAGAGCGAGTTAGTAATATAAACAATATACACGGGAACAAAAGCAGGAAGTAGCAGAAAACGTGACTTCGGAAATACAGCGTTAACCCACGGAAAATCCCGAAGTTACCCGAATAGTGCATGCACGAGACTGGGTAAAAAAACACACAGATGAGACTCGGACAACCCACGAACACAGAGGGGGATGCAATGATATATGTTTAAGACTGGAATTGAGATCCCAGGGCACCTGGACACACAACACCGGGGGTGGAAGCCTGTAACTATTCTAGGACGGTATAAACCAGAACTTCGGTGCCGTAAAGTCTACTGGGATCATCTGGCGTGAAGTTTATGACATGAAAGAATGTCTCCAGACGTCATGACTTTGGAAGAAACGCTTGGACTGTCGTAAAGACAAGCACCCAAACAGTGCCATAGTGCCCCCATATGGCGTTATCAGGGCAGGTCAAATCTCTGCCCTTAAACATATTTTCACACACAACACAACATGGTATAGATTGCTTTTGTCCTCAAAAAGCTTAAAAACATACAGATGTGATTGATACTTTTGCTACATTGTACAGTATACACTGGAACTAGTCTCGGCACTGGAACATACATTATACACTCTTTCCAGAGAGATAATCATGTATTGTTCAGTTTTTGAGTGTTACATTAGTAAATACATCCAGTTAACGTACCTGAATTACCAGGGACAACTAGGGTGTAAATGTAATATTCTCAACAGGAATTCTGGGACCTTTGTGGCATTAATATCAATCACATCTGATAAACTATATAGAGATGGAGATTCTCATGGCAACACAAACTTAGACCTACTCATGTTTTTTTGTTTTTTTTTAAATTTGTTTCTGATTTTTTTCCCCATTTTCTCCCAATTTAGTAGCCAATTGAACCCCTATTCTACTTCAATTCCCCCCATGTAGCAACCGCTAGAGAACCACCGCTATACAACCCCGTCAGCCGGTAGTAGGAAAGAGGCCGCCACGTCCTCTACAGGGCGTGACTCCCCAAGCTCCTGACCGTGATTCCAACTCGCCCGGGGCCTTATTTTGCGTAGCGATTCTCATCCGAGCCCTCCCCCCACCCGGAAGCAGCCGCCAATTGCTGCTCCCACAGGGCGCTGGCCATGCTCGGAAAATGGCAGGACCGGGGCGCGAACCCCGATCCTCGTTGTACTACCGCAGCGGCCCTGACCTACTCATGTTTGATATCATTTTTATGGTCTCGGTGTGAGTGGTGCAATGGTCTACATGTCCTAAATGTGCAACATGGATAGAATGTATATTTCATAACACAGGCGTAAGCTGCCGTTGTGAAATTGCCCTTACAGAAAACCATTCTGTGAAACCCCCTAGAAGGGGGGATGAAAAGTGCTGACCAAAAAAAGAAAGTTTGCGGGAGAAAAACGCACAGGGGTGCAGCCGGTTGTCAGTGGCGGAGACCTGGGAGAGCACCGCTCCCACCCCAGTGTCAGAGGCATCTGCCTCGACCACGAACTGGCGAGTGGGATCAGGGTGAATGAGAATGGGGGCGGAAGCGAACAGTCTCTTAATCTTGCAAAAAGCCCCCTCCGCTTCGGGGCTCCAGCGGAATGGTAAGGCAGTGGACGTGAGCTTGGTGAGGGGTGCGACAACTTGGCTATAGCCCCTGATGAATCTTCTATAAAAGTTGGCGAATCCCAAGAAGCGCTGTAAATGTTTCCGCGTGGCAGGCGTGGGCCAGTCAGTGACCGCCTGAATCTTCTTGGGATCCGCCCTGATCTGTCCCCTCTCTAGAATAAACCCCAGGAACTCCACTGTGTCCGAATGAAAAACGCACTTCTCCGCCTTGACAAATAGTTTGTTCTCCAACAGTCTTTGGAGAACTTGTCTGACGTGGACTTCATGTTCCTGAGGGTTCTTGGAGTAAACCAGGATGTCGTCGAGGTAGACAAATACGTGTCGACCCAATAGGTCTCGTAGCACGTCATTGACCAGGGCTTGGAACACCGCAGGGGCGTTGGTGAGTCCGAAAGGTATGACCAGGTATTCAAAGTGTCCGAGAGAGGTGTTGAACGCCGTCTTCCACTCGTCCCCCTCTCGAATACGGACCAGGTGGTAAGCGTTGCGTAGGTCGAGCTTGGTGAAGATGGTGGCGTCATGGAGAGGATGAAAAGCAGAGTCAATGAGGGGTAGAGGATACTTATTCTTTATCGTAATGTTATTTAGTTCTCTGTAGTCAATGCATGGGTGTAGGGAACCGTCCTTCTTCTGGACGAAGAAGAACCCCGCCCCCACGGGTGAAGAGGACGGACGAATCAGCCCATTGGTGAGGCAGTCCCGGATGTATCTCTCCATGGCCTCCCTCTCCGGTCTGGAGACCTTGTAGAGACGACTTGATGGTAGTGGTGTGCCGGGCAACAGCTCAATGGCGCAGTCATAGGGTCTGTGTGGGGGCAGAGTCTGAGCCTGCGTCTTGGAGAAGACTGTCTCCATGTCCAGGTAGACCGCAGGCACTGTCTCCAGTGAAGGCTTGGGGGCTTTGGGTGGAGTGGGTACGTCCTCTGCTGGAGCAGGAGCGGATCGCAGGCATTGTTGGTGGCAATCGCGAGTCCAAGCTTAGATCTGACCTGTCTTCCAGTCGATGATGGGGTTGTGTTTCCTGAGCCAGGGTAACCCCAAAATGAGCGGATCGTTGGGAGAGCGGATGACATGAAACTGGATTATTTCTTGGTGATTGCCGGAGATATTCAGTAGAATGGGTTCGGTGATGTGGGTCATTTGACAGAATGTCTTTCCATCAAGAGATCGAGCATTCAAGGGGTGGGGCAATGGAAGGGTGGGAATGTTCATGTCCTTGACCATCACCTCATCAATCAAATCAAGGTCCGCTCCGGAGTCCATCAGCGTTCTGACCTCGATCTCTCTCCCTGGCAACATGATCAAGGCCATGAGGGTCTGGCGAGAGTCATCTCCGCTGGTCTTCTCCGGGTAGGTCAGGGATCCAATCCGAACTGGGGCGTCGGCATCTGACTTCTTGGAGCGAAGTCTGCACTGCTGTTGAGTATGCCCAAGCTTGCCGCAGTAGAAGCATGACCCAGTCTCTTTACGGCGTTTCCGCTCCTCCGACGAGACTCTCACCCCAGTGCGTGAGAGATCCATGAGCTCGGCCTCCTCCACTGGTCCCTCTCTGGGTCGAGGACTTGACCATCGTCTGGGGTAGGGCTGGCCGGCCGGAACTTGCCTCTCGTGGTGGCGTTGTCTGGAGCGGTTGTCCAGGCGAATGGCGGCACGAACGAGTTCATCAAGTTGCGTGATGGGTTCTTGATGTGCCAGCTCATCCTGCAGAGTCTCACTGAGACTGGCCCGGAACAGATCGGCAAGAGCCTCCTTGTTCCAGTGGGTAGCAGCGGCGATGGTGCGGAACTCAATCGAATGATCCGCGGCGCTGTTCTTGCCTTGGCGGAGGGTGATCAGGCGTTGAGAGGGTTCTTGATCGCTAGACGCGTGTTGGAACACTTTGCGAATCTCCTGGGAAAATGCCGCGTAGCGAGAGGGAAGTGACCCACTGGACCATACAGCTGTGGCCCAGTCCAGGGCTCTCCCCTTCAGCAATCCCATCACGTATCCAATCCGCCGCTCGTCGTCCAGGTAGGTCTGTGGTTGCTGCCGGAACACAAAGTCACACTGGAGGAGGAACGATCTGCATCTCTCCGGTTCTCCGCCGAACCTCTCCGGGGGGGGTTGCTGTGGCTCCCGGAATTGCCAGGTTCCCGTGGCGTTGAACAGGGGTGATGCAGGCGTGCTGACAGGCTGTTCTGTGGGACGTGGCTGGACAGCAATGATGAGTCTCCTCATCTCCTGGCACAGCTCTCTCATCTCCCGGCGTAGAGAGGAGATCTCCTGGGTGTGCTCCTGCACGATGGCACCTTGTTCCACGAGTGCGTGGTGCATTGCGGATGAGTCGGCAGGGTCCATGTTGGCGAAATTGTTCTGAGACGTAGTGCGTGGAGGGCTGGACCCGAGAAGCACAACTCAGAACAACAGATGTAATAAATACCCGCAAGGGTTTTATTAAGGAAAGTCCAGTAATCGTTGTCTTAGCACAAGCAAAGGTCATACACAAAAAGATCCAGCCAATAAACAAAAGTACCGAGGGAGAAGGCAGTCTCGTCGTCGGTAAGCCAGGCAGTAGTTCGGAACCAGGAAGGCAATCAGCGTGGCAGAGGTACAAAAGGGAGAAGGCAAAAGAATAGTCGAAAAAACAAGCAGGGTCAGACCGGAGTCCTCGCCGCGTGACAAAAGTACAAAATCAGCAAGCAGGAATCGTGGTCAGGACAGGCAGTGAAAACAAAAGGCTGGCAGTAAACAGTGGTCAAAAAACAGGCTTGGATCAAAACAGGAAATCAGAAAATGTAAACTTGACAAATGCTTAAGAGTGCTAGTGAGGCAACAATTTCGCAAGGACATGACATGAACACTGATCTTATATGCAGGTGTAGACAGGTGCAGACACTTAGCTTGAGAGCAGCAGGAAATTCACAACAGCTTGAGAAAATGAGACACGTAACGAGGCAATTAGTAAATCATTAGTAGTTAACCTATCCTGACCTAGCGTTAGTAAATTAGTAATTAACATGTACGAGAAACGTAAGGTAAACATGAACACATGGTTAGATAGTTAGTATTACCCAATCCTGATCTAATGTTAGTATATTAGTAATTAGACAAGGGAGAATGAAACAATTAGGGAAGCGTGAGTGACAGCAAGAGAAGAAACAGCATGAACGCAAGGCTGCGGAAAAACATGGAAATATGTATGCAAACTAACAGACTATGACAGAACGTGAATACAAATAAGGGCGTGACATAACAATAAACATAAAACATGGCGTGGAACGGTTAGAACCGTAACAACATCAATGATAATGAAAATAAAAATACAGAACAGACGGACAGAATCTCAGAACATAACACCCTTCCTTCCTCCACTACCACCTCCTCTACTCCGTGCCCTGGAAATGTATCTTTGTGTTTTAATCTAATGTCTCTGATTACATCTTAATTACGTATTAATGATTACATATTAATTAATGTCTCGACGCAAACCGCAATGTCAGGTACATTGTATACTGTACATGCAAATACTTGAACTCAAAACGTTCAGACAGTTTTAAATACTTCCAGGTAGGAGAGGAGTGGTTGTGGGGGAGTGGAGGAAGGGAGGTGGGGAGTGAAGAATATTGGGACGCACCCAGAGTATGTAATATGTAGAGACAGTGAGGCCAATAGAAACCTATGGGGACTGTATCCGAACCAGGAAGTTTTCAGTTTGCGCTCATGTCACATGCAAAGTTGTGTCCTTGGAGTCACAAGGGGTGCGTTCCAATACTTGAAAAATGCACCCTCCTTTCCTCCATTACCACCTCCTTTCATCTGTGCCCCGGAAATTGATTTTTGTGTTTTAATCTAATGTTGCTGATTACATATTAATTACATATTAATTTTTGAAGATTAATTAATGTTTCAACGCCAACCGCAATGTCAGGTATATTGTATATTGTACATGCAACTACTTGTACTTGAAAACTACAGACAGTTTTGCATATTTCCAGGTAGGAGAGGAGTGGAGGAAAGGAGGTGGGGAGTGAAGAATGTTGGGACGCACCCATGCAGCACTTTAATCCATATAACAACACTCATTCCTTAGGACCAACAAAAGCCACGTTTATTTATGAAAAAAAGAGGCTAAAACACATTACAGTTATGCGCGTAAGTAAATTACTGACGTTTTTGTTTCCCATATCATTCAGTGCATTTTTTACTAGGAAACGCACCCTTCAATGCTTAACGTTAACCCATGTCCTTTAACCCCCGGGATACATTTTTGTAGACTCTTCCTGAATTTGGATCTTTTGATCCATCTGTATATATTTGTAAAAATCCATAAAACCGATTGCTAATATGTTCATTCACTATACCTTCATAATTATTCCCCCTCCGTTCAAAGTTTACCACCAATAACCAAGAAGGTATAGCTGGAAGAATCACTGTTGGGCTGTATTTCTTATTGAAAATCCCCATCTCACTTGCCTTCTCTTTCACGTTCCACCCAAAACTTTTGGTGTTCCCTTTTTCAAGCTCCCAACATGGTTCAATTACATTTTTTGTTGGGTGATCTATTTTGTGACCTTGCAGATTTGCCCAATATGTCATCATTAGCTGTTGCCTTCTCAGTGTTAATGACATTTCCCCCATCTCCATTGACACTGAAGTACTTGTAAATGCTCCACAACATAAGTGGAGTGCTTGTGCTTGAATCACATCTAAGGTTTTTGAGGCTGACCCATATGCCACACATCCATAATCGAGCACTGGTCTTATAAGTCCCATATATATTGTTTTCAAATATGTCCGATCTGCTCCCCAATCCTTACCAACCAAACATCTCATTACATTCACAACTTTTTTACACTTGGTTATTACCTTATCAATATGAGTACTCCATGTGAGCCTCGTATCGAACCACATAACTAAAAATCTAACCACATTCACCCTCTCCAAATCTCTTCCGTACAATTTCACTTTAATTTCTTTCCCAATCTTTTTGCTTGAAAAGAAGACAATGTTTGTTTTTTTCCACAGAGAACTTAAATCCCCACTCCAAGGACCATTGCTCCACTATATTAATAGCCTCTTGTAGATTTTTCATTACATTCCTTCCTCTCTTCCATAAAGCCCATAAAACGGACTTCCTGAATGACTTCCTTCTCATTCTTCTTTTTTTTTAGCTTTCTTGGCAGATCTCAAACCAATTTTAAGGTGCATACCGCCACCTAATGTGCCGGAGTGTAATCCTTACTTGTAAAAACCGTTCAGTAAATTTTATTTGCTAGCCCGGAATTCTAAATAAAATAAAAAACTGCTCGTCTAACATTCACTGTGTCACACAGTGTTTGGGAGAAATAAATTATACATATTAGTACTTCAACTTACCATGTTTGAAATAAAATGCACTTTTTATTACTATACTTAAATACAATTTTAGTTAAGTGACGTTAAGGTACACTTTCATAAAATGTGCTAATAGTAGGCTATCCGGGGATGAAAATAAAGAACACTTTTTAAAAGTATCCTAAAATACCACAATAAATACTTCAGATTTAGGTTTGTACTTATTTGAAATACACTAAAGTACAACTTATATACCAATATACTCATAATTAAGTGCGCTTTTTGTAAGTACACTGCAATACACTTTCAGTTAAGTGAACATAAAGTAGACTTTCAGGAAGTATACTAATAACCTGTTTTCCAGGGATGCAAATAAAGCACAGTTTCTATAAGTATAATAAAAACCACTACGAGTAAACACTTTAAAAAGTTGGATGAAGTACACTTATAAAACATTATACTAAAGTATATATATTTTTTATTATAGCTTACCAGAATTTAAATAAAGTGCACTTTTTATCAGTAGGCCTATATGAAAGGACACCATATATCAATATCATAATCTTTTCTGATTTAGTATACTTTTTTAGTACAATAAATGACCACTAAACATATTTCAGATTTATTATACTTTTTTGAAGTACATTACAGTACAACTTGAAATATACTTAGATTAACGTGCACCTGTTGTAAGCACACTAAAAACACTTCAAATTAAGTGACCATAAAGTACACTTTAATAAAGCTTATTAACAGTGTGCTATGTAGAACTTGAAAAAAATATACTTCCCATAAGTGTACTAAAAGACAACTTTGAAGTATTTCAGATGTAGTATACTTTGTTGGAGGTACACTAGAGTACAACTTAAAATATACTTACAATAAAGTGCACTTTTTGTAAGTGTACTGAAATACACTTTTAATGAAGTGAAATAAAAGTAGACTTTAATAAAGCTTGCTAATAGTGTGCTATTTATGACTTGAAAATAGTATACTTTTGTACAACAAATGACCACTATTTAGTATTTCCAATTTAGTACACTTTTTTAAAGTACACTAAAATACAGCTTATAATAAACTTACAATAAAGTATACTTTTTATAAGTATACCTAAATAACACTACCACTAATGAGTGTTGCAGAATTAGTTTTTAGTACATTAAAGTTCCACTTAATGACAATTATTTTGAAGTGCACTTTTTTAAAGTACACCTTAAACATACATCAAATTAAGTACAAAAAGGAAAAGTATACTTGTAATAACATTTGTAAACTTTTTTATAAAAGCACCAAAGGGAAGAGCCAGTGGAATTGGATGTCTTTAAAACTAGAAAAAAATAATATTTTACAATTTCGACAAGGCTAACTGATTGTTCGTCGAAAAAACTGGAAGTTAGTTGATCAAGATTTTTCTTAAGCTGGGGACACATTACACAATTTTTCCAATCGTAAGCGACAATGAAAAGAATGAGCAGCACACATTTAAAAACTGTCATATGCAGATTTCAGTCTCTTCTGCCACACACAGATAACAACGGCTGTTTTTGAGAAGCACAAATATAAAGACGGAGAATATACGGACACAGTTCTCTCGCAAGAACATGATTTTTTGTGGTAGCTACATCTGCACTCGCGACAATGTCTTTTTCCCGATAGTTTGAAACCAAAACAAACATGGAGCCCATACTGCTTGCAACTGTCAGTTGTGTTGTGGTAATTACAGAGTTGACAGAGTTGTACAGGACGCTCATGTGTCTGCCACAAATCCACAAGTCCCCATCTCATTTTTTAGCACACCAGAAAACATGTTTATTCAGCTCAGCCATCGCGCACATTGTATCTTGTATTTACTTCTGTATTTTCCCCCTTCTCCCTCAGTCGCAAATTCAATTTTCATTGGCTGTTGAAAACTGACGTTGCGTTTTGAGTTTTTGACCAGCACAAACCACAGGATTATGCAAAGACTAACCACGATAAAATCAAACATGTTTGATAAAATTGTGGCGTTCCCAACAGGGATCGTTGGGAACGCCAACGATCTCCTAAATTTATCTCAGTCCCGACAAAGCAAGGATACACGTTGCCATACACCCACTCTGCTGTGTGCAAACCTGGAGTATGAAGTTACACTGACATCCAGATTACCCTGATCATTTCTGATCCTATTTTGAATTTCAATTCAGACCCATTAATAAAGTGTATAGGATCTCTTTGGGTTTGCATATATTAAACAAGAACCTACTTTGGACTGTTCTTATGTTGTTTGTTACAATGTCAGTGTTTTATTACCATAAATCCTATGTGCTATACATATTTACAACAGATGAGGTCATATAAAATTATTATGCACCCCTGCAACCCTCTCCGATTACAACCGCCATCATAGCAATGCACCCTTTGCCTAATTTACTTTGTAATTAATTAGTTTAATTTAAAACAATGCCTGTATCTCATTAGTGTCCTGTATATGCACTTAGATTAATACCAATTCGGTTTGCCTACCTGCAGCTCAACATGTCATAGTATTTCTAAATATATATATTTTAAATTGCACATCCTTACTCAGTAGCGTCCCTACTTCCCTGCTGCCTTGCTTTCTTGGCATTTTGCATACAGTCAACACGGTTAACAGTATAGGCTTGGGACCATTGTGAGGATGTACCCGAATATGCAAAAATCTGAAGTTAGCCAAAAAATATATAAATAAATAAAAAAACAACATTAAATATATACTAGAGTTTATGTACAACTGTAGGTTATGTGTATTCACTCATTATTTTAGTATTCCGTGATTTGAATGTTACACAAATTACACAGAACTATTTCTAGGTTATTGTAAGCCAGTTTTTTTTTATCTGCCTAATACTGCTTACTGTAGTCTTACATCACACAAAAAACAAATCCGGTATTTTATTGCTCTGCATAGGCTAGCACTCAAATATATAACAAGAGACTGAGACTGCTTTTCCTCATGTGGATACAGCCAGAGCTATTTGCAAATTATTCGTCATGGTTCTGTATGTTTGAGTTGTTTGGTCAAACTAACTACAGATGTTTGCACACAAATCGGCGCTGGTTTTTATCACATTGGAGCCATAATACCAAACATTTGAATTTCTATACCTTCACCAGGGTCTGGAAAGAAAAGACAAGCCTCAAATTAAATGGCTTGAGAGAGGATCCGTGAGATAAAGGAGTAGGCACGCAACTGGAGGTGGAATCTGCTGGAGGCTAACAAACCACAGCTATTTCTTTTATGCAGGCTTTTGAAAGCCATTAGCTTTCAGTGTTCAAGCTCTGAACACACATAAATGTCAAGAAATTTATTAGTACAGATATTCAGCTTACATTTAATTGGTCAATTTCCCTTTCTGTACACTGTGGCTAAGCAAACATTAAAACCCTCATTAAAACATAAATGAGAAATTATCAACACAAGTGCACCTTATTTTCTAATGCATTCTATTTTATCTGCAGCTATAAAAAAGGGTGAACTGTAAAGAAATAACATTTTTGCAGGTCTCAAGTGGCTCAGTTGGTGAAGGCGGCTCACCACAAGGTCAGGCTGGGCCCTATGGTTTCCCCCAGTTTTGAATCTCAGCATTACCATGAACTAACGATGAACTGTAGTCTGCAGTGGTGGGACAGACCTGGCATCACACCAGAAGTAGAATGGATTTTCAGACTTGGATTAAAAATATAGTAATATATATTAAGCATGTATTATAGTGACATTAAATACAAATGGATACTTAATGGATGCATATAAGTGAACTGATTTATCTTTGTTGGGAATAGTTAGGCTAATAAGGCTTATTTCAAAACAAATATTAAGATGCTTTAAGCCTACATATGGTCTAGTGAAATATTCACCCTCTTGTTAAGCAACATATATTAAATGCTATTATGAGATTCCAAAGCTGTCCAATAGCTCTTAAATAGAAATCCCCAGAATGGGCTTTAGCAAAGAGATTAGCATTGTTTCTTCCGCAGGAATGAAATATATAGCTGAGCAGTCTAATCTTTTCTTTAGTGCAACATTAAACCAGGATTGATTTTCCACTTCATGGAGTACCTGTACATAATATAAAAGTGCATGTTTTTGAGCAATTCTTGTCTCACAGTGAGAAAAAAACTCAGGGTCAATCAGTGGACAGGGAATGTGTTTTGATACCTTTGGGTATCATAGTTTTAGTGGGGGTGGTGGCAGACTTGGCACCCATGAGAATCCTTGGATCAAATCCCCTGTGAAACTGCTGGTGTTTTTTTTTTAGCACGGTGCCATGACCAGAGCAGCTGGGCTAATATTCAGTTGTGTAAATGGAGAATGCGTGAGCAGTGGAATCTATGCCAAATAAAGGCGTCTGCTCAGCACACCAGTAACGTGATGTTGAGTAGATTCACATCTCATAGTTTCACGTTTCTTTCTTTAACATACTGTATTTTTAAAAAAATGTTCCCCCCCAAATTAAGATCCTGTTGTATCTATAGGCCCGTCTCATTGCTGTAGCATTCTCTGTTAAAGATTTTCCCTCAGGCACCAGCTGCCAGTTGCTGATTCCATCGGCTGAGCTGCGCAGTCGGTATGCCAAAGAAGTGCACTCGATGTGACTGCAGGTGCCTGGACATTAAGATGAGTTTCTCTTTCGAAATGAAATGAGGACAATTCAATTATACCAATTATAGGCCCTACAGAGCTGCCAGCCACAGTTATTTTGGTGGAATTTTACATCAAAATGGGGCATAGCAAAATAACCCAGCATCTTAGCAGAAGCAAGCATTTGCAGTTCTGATTTTGGATTATGTGTATTACCGCATGCAGATTTGGGTTTTAACACAATTTAATTGTAGGGGGCAATCTTCCCTCTGGTCAAATAAAAAATCCCAATGCCCCAGTGCAGTGATGGGGACACTGTGCTGTAGGAGATGCCGTCTTTCGGATGAGACGTTAAACCGAGGTCCTGACTCACTGTGGTCATTAAAGATCCCATGACACTTATCGTAAAGAGTAGGGGTTTCCCCGGTGTCCTGGCTAAATTCCCAACCTGGCTCTTTCAATCTGCCACCTAATCATCCCAAAATGGCTGCCGTTGCATCACCCAGGTGGGTGCTACACATTGGTGGTGGTAGAGACGAGTTTCCCCCTCATCACTGTAAAGCGCTTTGAGTGTCGAGAAAGGCGCTATATAAATACAAGGTATTATTATTATTATTATTAATTAATACCTGAGTCTCTTAACAGTCACAAAACAACAGTCCTGGAGCTTACTGAAATGTCTTCACTCACTTGTGGAAGAGCCAGTGGTTCTACTCATGAATGAGGCCTGTGAGAATGGTGCATGATTTTCATTTTAATGTGCCAGAGAAGGTTTTGATTGACTACAGCTTATAGCATTGACTACAGCATTACTCTATTTGATATTGCATACAGATTAGAATTATTAATACAATATTTATTGTGTCATTACACTTATGTTGAAATCATGATATAATCATGTTTATTCGTGACGTGAATAATCTGAAAGCTTCTTATATTTCCTTCAAGATGCTAATTAATTTGTGTTAATTACTCCAATGAGAATAAAACTCTGCTGTGAGTTGTTAGACAGCTTTATAAACTATAACAACACCCACTATTCTCTTGGTTCTTGCTCACTGAACCTGATTATTTACAACAGAGAAATTTAATGGAAATAAATGCTAACAACTTTATCTGCATTTTATATGACAGAACACAATCAATCTCACTCACCCTTGCATTTGTTATGGAGATGAATTGATCACAGATTCTGATGAACACAGTTTTGGGACTTTACAGTGCTGCGACAAAACACAAATGTTGAAAAAAAAAGAACCTTTCAGATAACTGGGGGAGTGGTGCATATCCTAATTACGTCAATGGCTGTGCCTGAAGAAAGCAATGATTTTCAGTTCATTAACAATGTTGAATTCGGGCTGCTTCCAGTCACAACTTATTCCGCTTCTGTTATGTTACATGTGTTCATCATAAGTATTACCTTCCCATTGCTTTTAGATTAATACCAAATTAATACCAAAAAAAAATCCCTTGAGTGGCATTGAGCTTTGATGTCTCTACAGTGCTGCAGTCCACTCCTGCAGCCCAGGACAGATAAGGGCCCATTTACACAGGATCACAGGCGCCATTCATTACCGCATTCTTGTCCTCAGAACTGTAAACGAGGATAGTATTGGCTCCAGGCAAAAATGAGCCCCTCCGTTCCATTGTACGATTGCACAACACACACAAAGCATTCATTAAGAACTATTTTTCCCCTACAGTTATGGAAATGATATTTGGCACGAAATACGCACACTAGATGCAAGGAGCAGGCTGCATTTCAACACATCATTTCCTCTTCCAACTCACAATTTGAGAATGCGCATATGAATCTCAGTGTCTACATAAAGCTTAGCAGGTACAAGTTTAATAATTTCTCACCACAACCAGTGGCATTTTTACATTAGGGGCAGTTGGGACAATGCCCCACCAGACATGGCGCTGTTGTGCAAGATACTCATAACATCTGAACGTTTTGGCAAAATGTATTTTATATTTAATACAAAACAGGGATTCAATCGTGAAATTGGCGTGTATAAATATATTAAACTTGACTCACACTCCTTATATTGCTGTTTTTGAGTAGTTTCCTTTGTGTGTGCTCACGCTGCGGACTGCGCTCCCTGTCCAATGTCTCTGCTGTGGGGCAGCGGAGCACTCTGCCCCACCGTTGCTTGGAAAACAATGTGAGCGTGATCTGCGTAAGCATATGACTTCAGTCATTAAATAATATATTTTATTTGTAAAAACCGTAACATCATATGCATATACTCAAAGTGCAGATCCAGAGCTTTCATTTGTATAAACCATGCCTTGATGTCTGAATGCGGAATGTGATTTTTGGGGCTTGGAGAGAAAATGAACACCATTTAATTCCAACAGACTGATGTCATTAAAACATGATTTTGATCGACTTACCATTGAGTCACCAAAGACTGGAGATACTCATCTTAAACTGAGAGCTCTGCACTTTCTAAAGGAGAAAACCTCATCTTGATGTCTTATTCTGTTAGGGTTATAAGAGGCTCTGAATGATAATTGACTTATGGTAGATGGAATGGTCAGACTTGATTGCAGTCCAAACATTGCACTTTTCATTTCCACATAAACTCATAACATCATTTACATTTCCTCAAAGGGCAGATCCAGAGCTTTCGTTTGGTATACATCATGCCTTGATGTTTGAATGCAGAATGTGATTTTTAAGGCAAATATATTCATATCCTCTCAAACAGGCCTTTTCCATCAAAATATAATTTTGATCAACTTATAATTGAGTCATCAAGGATTGAAAATCTGCACTTTCAAAAGGTGAAAACCTTATCTTGATGTCTTATTCCAAAAGGGTGATGAGGGGCTCTGAAATATGTTTGATAATGCTATTAGTTTTGATAAATTTCTCCTATTTAAAATTTCATGGAAATTCCATGCTCTAATGAAAGTACATATGATGCCCATTCAGAAACTGTTATTTTTATTCTAAAAAATTATATGCTTCCTTCCGCCGTTCCATTCCTGGTTTTACCCAGACCCCCTTAAGTTAACGTCGTTAACGTGGGCTGACGTGACCAGGAAATAAACACAAAGCCTAATATGTGTATCGCTAATGCTAGCCAGCTAAAGTTTTCCCATTAGTTTGATTTTATTTGGTCATAGGTGTCAAGTTTGCCCATAGTCAAGGGCTGCCATCGAACCAAAACAACAGCTTGCCCTTAGTCTCAGGTGAGTTGTTTGTATTTAACCCCCCCTCCCCCCCAACACACACAACCTCCCTCTGCCCCACAGAGAGAGAGAGAATATTAAATAAATGGCTATTTATGAACAAACATATTGCCTATCAATTGTAACAACACAACTGAACACACACAGACCATATTAAGTAAATGTAGCCTATTTATGAACAAACATATTGCCTATCAATTGTAACTCAACTGAACTGAACAGAACACAGCCAAAACTTCTGTAACAAATTACACATTTAAGAATCTTACAAACATTTAAACATATTATATAGCACAATTATTATTCTTATTTATTTATTTTTTAAAGAGATTTTTAAATAGTAAAATAAAATATTCATTAATAAAAATAAAAAAAGTTAATAAATAAAATGGAATAACTAAACTGAACTTAGGCATCCTTTTAACCAAATTGGTGGTCAAATGTAATAACTGAACTTCTAGTCAAGGAGGTGGTAAGCAGGTGAAGCAGGGTCCTCCAACTCCTCTTGACCAGCCCTTTGCCATCTTCCCTGTTGGTAGGATGTTTGGGGATGTATAACTCGCTGGTGGCAGTTCAGTGGCGGGGGAGGTGTTGGAGCTTGTTGCTGGTGGTAGGAGGGTGTCGGACGAGGTGCTGAATGGTGGAAGGTGGGTGTCGGATGACAGAGATGCTGCTGCTGCTGCTGGTTTGGCCTTGGGATGGCGGAAGGACAGAGGTGGGTTGTTGTTGCTGTTCAGACACCTCTAGATCGATCTCTGCTAGATAGGTATAGACGTGACTTCCTGCTCGGACCTGGTGACTAAGGGGAAGTCGGTTTAATATTGGGACTAGACTTTGGGCGAAGAAGTAAATCTCTTCATTGTCTCCGGGTACATGAGGTAGAGTTGGTGTTTTTTCAGTAGAGATAATGTCAATGAGCTGTTGTGTTGGGCTTGGCACTGTGGATGATCTTCTGGCCTCACCTTGTCTGTTGCGTCGTGGGGTGGTTTCAGTGAACCTTGAAGCCACTGCTTGTCCTTGGGAGTGCGGAGTGGGTGAGCGTGACCTCTGTGGCTGTACTTCTCCCTGCAGTTGAGGAGTGGGGGTGTCTGGTCTTGTGGCCGTACATCTCTCTGCAGTTGAGCGGGGTGTCTGGCCTTGTGGCCGTACATCTCTCTGCAGTTGAGCGGGGTGCCTGGCCTCTGTGGCTGTACATCTCTCTGCAGTTGAGCAGTGGGGGTGCCTGACCTTGTGGTGGCGTGTCTGACCATAGAAGACCAGCTAGTGGGGTACCAGCTTTGGATACCATTCTTGGTGTTCCTCCTTCGTCATCAGTACCTTCATCCAGGGAATCCGGAGACTGCAGAGTGGTTTGTGAGCTACAATATAAATAATTTTTTTAATTTCCCATTTCATATATAATTACTCTAAAATAATAATGATTACATCAGAATATATACCATTTTGAACTAACGTTACATGAAATTACATTGAATTGTCAATACCAAAATATTTGCATACTACCATTACAAGAATGCCATCACTTTTGCAAACTTCCAGTCTTACAAGTTGGTCTCGGATGTATTTCCATTTCTTCTGGACATCATCCGCTGTAACAGAGAGAAAATTAATTGTTATACAAAATCTTCTTCTTCTTCTTCTTCTTCTTCATTTTCATTTTCATCATTTTATGGCGGTCTGCAACCAACAAAAGGAGCTTTACCGCCACCCAGGGGCGCCGCTAGAGATTCTGGGCCCCCCCCCCCCACCTAAACCACCCATCAACCTAGAAAACCCAGTTGAAGTTGATGAACTATTGATGCACTGCAAGAAATCCAATGATGGCCATCTTTTGTAAATTTAATTGAAATTTACAGTTAATACAGGAATCAACAATCCAGCAAAAAAAATCTCAACATTCTTTAACTTAAAATCAAGATTTGAACAACACAAGGACAAAAGTATAAATTAAATGAAGATTTGAACCCAATTATAAAAGTATAAATCACACAAAACAACAGGGACCTCGATGGAAATTTTTTTTTTTAAGGACTTTAACGAGTTTAATTCCCTGACAATCTGTGTTTTTAATGTATATGATGTACGCATATATGTTTTAAATGAAGTTTTGTTTAATAAAATCAAATCAAATCAAAGCTAAACGCCGGGCCTTCTTGGTAGCAAAATCTTTAATAAGATCCTTGAAATCTAGTGATAAAGCCAACTTGCTTTCAATTGACAATATTGCAAGATTGTTCAACCTCTCTTGAGACATTGTTGATCTCAGATAGCTCTTGATCAGTTTCAGTTTGCTGAATACCCTTTCTCCACCGGCAACGGTAACTGGGAGAGTGCAGAAAATCCTAAGGGCAATGCAAACCTCTCCAGAAATGCTCTGGAGTTCCATTTTATAGTTTGCATTCAGGAGTGCAAGAGAGCTACAGTCAGAGGGGAAAGTGGCCGAAAATATTCCATTGAGATGCCTGATTTCACTCTCAAACTGATCTGTGAGGTCTTTTTTGTACTTCTCCCTCAGTGGCTGACACACAGAAGCCATAATACTGTCACTCAACTGCCCAACTTTAAGTATGGCAGCAAATTCTTCGACAATATTTGCTGTGGTTCTGAACCGAGTGTCCAAGTCACTTATTATCTGGTCCATGGCAGAGAAAAACACAGTATTCCGAAATGTTGTTTCTGGCCTATCCTTCTGACCTGTTTCTTCAGCGGTCTCATCATGGAACCTCTTCCTCCTCCTCTCGCGGTTAAGTTCTTTTTTAAAATGAGGTGGAACCTCCATTTCCTTAGCTACCATTGATGCCTCAGACACAAGAGCATTCCATCCATTTCTAAGAGCCTGCATCTCATCTTTAAGTGCAGTTACATTGGCTAACTCATCAATACATTGCAATTCTTTCACCCAAATGGTGAGAAGGACAATGGCATCAAATGACATGAGGTAGTTCCTCAGACTAACAGCTTCAGATCTGGCCTCACTTGTGAGACTGCATGAGCTTAGTATGGTACCAAGGGCTTCAATGACACCAGGTAGGTGCTTTGCTACTGGTTTCACAGCATCAATTCGCGCACTCCAGCGAGTGTCAGACAGCCGGTGAACAGAGCAGCCTGTTTTCTCTTTGTATATAGCCCAACGCCCTGGACTGGCACTTACAAATGTGTAAAGGCGATTAATGTAACCAAAAAATGTTGACACTTCAGGGCTTGACTCTGCAGCATGCACGCCTACCAGATTTAACGTGTGGGAGGCACAAGGTGAGAATGTAGCAAGATTATTCCTTTTCAGTATTTGGGCTTGGACTCCCTTGGATTTCCCTGACATATTTGCCCCATTATCATACCCTTGCCCCCTGCAATCACTGATGTCTATCCCTAGATCCAGAAGTACACTCTATCATCCCTGCTATTTCACTTCCTGTTTTTTGGTTGAAATCTTTGAATTCAATGAATCTTTCAGTAATCTCCCATTCGCCTGTATCTTCATTATAATGGACATATCGTATGAGAACAACATTTTGCTCAGTGTGGGAAATGTCTGGCGTAGCATCACAAATGATTCCATAGTATATGGCATCCTCCCTTTCCTTCAGAATGGTTTTTAAAACTTTTCCCCCACACAATTCAATAAACTCATTCTGGATGTCTGAGCTCAAATAATGAGTTAGCCGGCTTTCTTTTTTGGATGTCTTGATTTTCTCTAAGTGGTCTTTCAAGAGTGGATCATAATGGGACAAAAGTTCTAGCATACCTAAGAAATTTCCATTGTGGACATCGTCTAAATCTTTTGTTTTACCTCTGAAAGGTAAATTCCTTGTTGCCAAGTGCAGAGTGACATCAAGGAGTCTCTGCAAGAGAGCTTTGTTTTTCTCAATTTCAGACTAGCTCTCTCTGCAACTGATGGTCGATGCCACCTGCAGTCATAACAGAACACTGTAGGTTTTTCCATTGCAAATAACAGTCCCTGTGATTCCTACTTTTTTCATGGCTTGGGAATTTATCATACATGCGACGCCACACAACATCACACTTCTTGTATCCATGGTCACTACTCAAAGCACTATGAGAGGGAATGTTTTGCTCCTTGGCGAAAAGAACACATGGTATGCAAAACAGTGCATTTGCACTTTCACTGTGAATCAACCAGTCCCTTTTCACTTTCCCCATACCTTTTGCTGCTTTGGTGTATTTTAGGTACTCTGGAAATGGCTTCCCCTGTGAATCATGCAGGATTTCTTTGTCTTCTTCTCTCATTGCTAATTTATTGACAATAGTTGCCCTGTCCTTGTCACTCATTTTAGCTGGAAACAAACCTGGGTCAAGTGACAGCAAATCTTCTACTTCAGATACAACTACAGGTGGCTCAGTATCTAAGGCATCCTGTATCTGAGCCTCACTTTGTCCCTGGCATTGACTGTCCATAGCTGCTTCCTCCTCCTCATCTGTGCTGCTGTCATTGTCCTTTGCCTCTTCTTGCTCTTCTTCTTCTGCCTCTTTACCTCTGCTCTCCTCTCTGACTGCCTTGCTTGAAGAGGGCCCTAGCATGGAGTATCCATAAGGTACATAATTCATAATATGTCCTATAATAGTATTAAGATAGTAATACACCAGATTAGCTATCTTAAATGTTATTTATTACTTAATGAATTTATTACTTATTGTAACGTGCCAGTGGTCAATGTTATTGCAATTACTGGAAGAACTATTAACTAAATATAAATATTAGCTAAAGTTGTATTCAATGCTTGCATAGCGAATTACGGGGTTATTTTTCAAATTTCTATCTATTTCTTATTTTTCTATATAAAAATTCAGAATCGCGTCGCGTTCTAATCCGCGGAATCCTCGCGCTCGCACCAACCCCCCCACCCCGTCAACTATTAGAATCGCGAGTCAAACCCCCCCCCTTGGTCAGTGGTCACCTTATCTGTGGGCCTTTGCTGAGACCCCCCTGCAAGTCAGTGTAATTCGCACCCTGAATGCAGCATACATTAAAATATTAAAAATCTGTTTGTTGACGCCAAACCCCTACTGCTCAGTTCACCTGCTTCTCCTTCAACTGGGAGGTGGGTTGAAATACGTTTAAAAAATGTTGTGACTAGCTGTCGCCCTTTTTTGTCACACTCCTCTTTCTTTCCTTTTTCTTTTCTCTTTTGAGACCCTGACTCTGGCTTTGCCTTTGACGACATTTTGACGATATTTGCGCTAACGTTCATCTACGATTCTAGGCGGCTCGCACGCTCTGGACTGAACCATGCAATGAATAAAGAGAGGGGTAAAATAAGGCTTCATTTTGTCAAACATAGAGAAACAAAACTCCAGTTTGTTTCTTTTGTGACTTTTTTTTTTAATACATAGAATTATAATTTGAAGTCGGCTACATTAACTAAAACAATTTTTATAAAAAAAATTGTGTTCTCTACTCTAGGGCCCCTGTCTGTGCTGGGCCCTTAGAATCGTCCTAACTTACCCCCCCCCTAGCGGCACCCCTGCCGCCACCTACCGGACTGGAGTATGGACCAGGGACCCAACCCACTCCCAAAACAAACCCTACCAGCTGACTACCCACTAAACCCAAAACCAAACAAAACAAAACATCCAACAAAACAAATTAAACCACCCAACTACCACCAAGAATACAAACAAAAGAAACAAACAGAATCCTCTAAACCCTTTTAAACAAACCAGTTTCCCTCAAAAACCTAAATAGGAGACTTCCGGTTGGCTACAGATCAAGATGGCAGTCTGAACGTACGGCTCCCGTAGGTTGGCGAATTTAAAACCCTCAAAAACTAAATTCAGTGGCAAAAAAGTTGATTTTATATAAACATGAAGGGGGCGAACAAAGTTAAAGGTAAAGGGACAGTGGACAAACTGGGGAAAGACTTAAATCGAACGGATCCAACCGAAGGCGATGTGCGGGGAGAAGAGAGCCAACATGGCGATGCCTCAGCTACGGGAACAATAGGTTTACATACGGGTTTTGAAACCATAAGTAAACAGATTAGCGAACTTAAATCAGAACTTAAACAAGACCTTAAAATGTTCAAGGAGGAAATCAAATGTGATATGAGAGCAGAGTTCGTTGAATTCAAACAGGACGTTAATCAACAGCTTGCGACTAACATGTTAGCCATGCAGGAACAGAATGTTAAAATGGACGAGATGAAGACGCGGATTGACCAACTAGAAACATGGAGTACAGAGGCTAACGTAGCTCTTGAATATGCGATACAGGATCAACAGAAATTAGAGGAAAAATTGAATGATTTAGAATCAAGAGCCAGGCGAAATAATATGCGTATTCATGGTGTACCAGAGGGCTCAGAGGGCGATTCAGTGATGGAGTTTGTGGACAAATTGTTTCGGACTGAGCTTAAACTTTCCAGTGACGTTGATCTACAGATACAACGCGCCCATCGGTCCCTGGCACAAAAACCAAACCCCAATTCGCCTCCGAGGTCAATTATAGTTAACTTTCAGCAATACACTACCAAGGAGTTGGTTATTCAAAAAGCATGGCGACAGAAAATCACAGTCGGAGGGAAGCCGCTCTACTTTGATCATGACTATACAGCAACGGTGCTGCAACAGCGCAAGGCGTACTTCAACATTAAAAAGTCACTCAAAGAAAAAGGCATCCGGTTCCAGACGCCTTTCAATAAGATGCGGATTCACTGGGACAACGGTATGCAGGTATACACCAGTGCATGGGAAGCAGCACAGGAGCTCAGGCGAAGGGGGTGCAGCGTTGAAGTAACAGAGAGGCCGATGGACAGGGGAGGCCAGCTTGAGCGGCTTCAGCGGAGCGCACCGTGGCAACGAGTGAGATCACAATCAGGTTTGGATCCGACCAGACGGGCAAAAGAACGCTTACGTGAATTTCAGCGACAGACACCGGAATGAACAGTAGCCTAATGTTTATATTGCCAACTGATGTTTAAAATACTGCCCTTTACATATGTAAGTTGATTGTTTATTCGCTGACTGATGGGGGGAATGGGGTTCAGTACTGCCAACGGACATTAACACCAAGCAGGCTAAGTGACGAATAGCCTGTAGCGAACTATTCAAGAGGGGGCCCTTTCTTAGTGGGAGGCCTATCCCCCCCCTCTCCTCAAACCTGGAGAAAGTTCTTCAGACTTTGGAGGTCTTTTCATTTTATGGTTCCAACGGTGATATGGTTCTAATATCCCGTTTTAAGTTGGTTGAGTTTAAATTATTTATTTCTAAAGTTTTTATAGTTAGCTTGTGGGAGTATAACAATGTAAAATATTTACAGTCTAGTAATGATGCAACATGAACAGCTAAAGCTAATGTCCTTAAATGTAAATGGATTAGGAAATGCAATTAAGAGAACAAAGGTGATGGCCAAATTGAAAAGGGAGAAGGTACATATAATTTTTATGCAGGAAACCCACCTTTCAAGACAAGAACATGAAAAATTAAAACGATTCGGATATAAAAATATTTATTATAATGAATATCAGCAAAGTCACAGAAGAGGGGTTGCCATACTTATTTCTAATAAGATTAAATTTGAATTAAATAAAGAAATAAAAGATAAGGAGGGCCGATACATTATTGTAAAGGCAAAGATTGAAGACAATACAGTAACCTTAATAAATGTATACGCACCTCCTGACAGCGACAAACAATTTTTTAAATCATTATTTGATGTAATTGCATTGGAAGCTGAGGGTATTTGCATATGTGGTGGAGACTTTAACGTAACATTAAATCAAGATTTAGACACAACTAGCCTAAAGAAAAATAAGAATAAGACCAAATTAACAAGATTAATTAATACAGCCTGGGAAGATATTGTTTTTTTTGATGCTTGGAGATATGCTCATCCATTTGACAGAAATTATACTCATTATTCGGCCCCACATTCAACATACTCTAGGATAGATTATTTTTTCATGCAAAAAAGAGACTGTTATAGGATGAAGGAATGTAGAATTGGGGTATCCGATGTGTCTGATCACAGTGCACTGTATTTGACAGTTCAGCTAGAGGGAAGGAAGATGAATACACTGTGGAGGTTGAATGTGGGTATTTTAAATAACAAAGCAACGGTTGAACAGATTAAACTAGAAATAAAAGAATATTTGGAGCTAAATAATAATGGGGAAGTAGATCCCTCTATATTATGGGACTCATTGAAGGTGGTGATACGTGGTAAATTGATTGCTCTATCAGCATTAAATAAAAAGAAGAGAATGGCAGAATATAATAAACTAATGTTAGATTTATCAAATATAGAACAGCAACACAAAAGTAACAGGGATCCAAAATTATTAGTACATATAAAACAATTAAGGACTCAGATTAATTGCATATTAGAGCAAGAAATTGAGAAAAAAAGCACGATTTACGAAGCAGACATATTATGAATCGGGTCCCAAAGCAACCAAATTACTTGCTCGCCGTCTACGAAAACAGCAAGTTGACAGTACCATTTATAAAATAAGGGATCCAGAAACAAAACAATTAAGATATCTTCCAGAAGAAATAGAAACCATATTCTTAAACTACTACAAACAATTATATACAGAAACCTCCACAACTGAAGTGGAAGAAATGAAAAACGTTCTTGGGGAATTAGATTTACCTAGCATTGGTAGAAAACATAACGATACTATTACAGCAGCAATTACATTAGAAGAAATTACGAACGCAATTGGCAACTCAAAATCAAATAAAACCCCAGGAAGTGATGGATATCCATCAGAATGGTATAAAGTCTTCAAAGAGGAGCTATCTCCACTCTTGTTGAAAACATTCAATTGGATTAAAGATAAAAATAAAATCCCTCCATCATGGAAGGAGGCAATCATTGCAGTAATCCCAAAAGAGGGGAAAGGTAAGGAATATAGCAGTAATTATAGGCCTATCTCCATTTTAAATGTCGACTACAAATTTTATACTTCCATTATCGTTAAAAGATTCGAGAAACTTCTACCAGAATTAATAGATGAAGACCAAACGGGATTTATTAAAAATCGACAAACACATGACAACATAAGAAGGACCTTACATTTGATAGATAAAATACAAGAGGAAAATAAAGCTACAGTATTATTAAGTTTAGATGCCGAAAAGGCTTTTGATAGGGTTAATTGGGAATTTCTGTATCAAACGTTAGAAAGATTTGGCTTTAATAAACAATCAGTTGAATGTATTAGAACACTTTATCAACAACCAACGGCTAGAATAAAAGTGAATGGATCACTATCTTCGACATTTACGTTGGAAAGGGGTACTAGACAAGGCTGTTGCCTTAGTCCCACACTATTTGCATTGTATATTGAACCACTGGCTCAGGCAATTCGTCAAAATGAAGGACTACAAGGCATTAAAATAGGTTCAAAAGATCATTTAATTAGTCTATTTGCAGATGATGTTATGATCTATTTAACTGATCCTGAAACCTCTCTTCCTATATTGATGGAAATTATAGAGGACTTTAACTGTTATGCAGGCTATAAACTAAATATTGCTAAGACACAATTACTATCATTTAATTATAGTCCTTCAGCTGAAATCAAACTTAGATATAATTTAAGGTGGGACATGGAATTAATAAGATATTTAGGGGTAAATATTGTAAAAAATCAAAGTAAGTTATACGAGGTGAACTATAACCCGCTAATACAAAACATTAGAAAAGATATTGAGAGATGGTCCACCTATCCATTAGATTTTGGTGGTAGAATTAAGGTAATTAAAATGAATATTGTACCAAGACTGCTTTATTTATTCCAAGCTCTACCATTGGAGGTCCCAAAGGATCAGTTCACAGCCTGGGACAAGCTTCTCTCGCGATTTATTTGGGACGGAAAGAGACCCAGAATAAGATACACAACACTTCAGTTGGCTAAGAATAAAGGAGGAATGGCGCTCCCTAACCTTAAAAATTACTTTTATGCAGCACAGTTTAGACCGCTATTCTGTTGGTGTAAGGACAATTATTTTGCTAGGTGGAAAGAAATTGAAACCTATGTTGAGGGATACCAAATACAATCCGTTTTAGGTGAGAAAGAAATTCCCCCTTTCCTTGAAAGTAAGATAGATTCAATAACCTCTGGTACATTAGATATGTGGTTTAATTTTGTTAGGCAACTCAAATTAAAGAAAGACCAAAAAGTACTTAGATGGATAGCTTATGACACTCAATTCAAACCAGGAGTAAATGATGCCACATTCAAGCAATGGACAATAAAAGGTATTACAGCCATAGCTACAGTAATGGAAAACAAGGATCTACAGAGTTTCCAAACACTAAAAGAGAAGTTTTCTCTTCAAAATCGGGATCTGTTTAGGTATATACAAGTCAGAGATTATTACAATAAGGAAGTAAAGGTGGAAACTCAGCAAGAGACAAATGCGGTGATAAAAGTCTTGATAGATGCATATAGACCTAATAGTAATTGTACCAAAGTAATCTCTAGGTTTTATGAAAGTCTTATGGAGTGTAAAGGGAATTCAACATTATATTTAAAATCAAAATGGGAAAACGAATTAAATATGGAAATCTCATCGGAAGAATGGTACAATATGTGTGAAACCCAACATACTTCCACAAGTTCGCTCCAATGGAGGGTGTTTAATTGGAAAAATTTGGTCCGTTTTTTTATAACCCCTAAAATTCAAAGTAAAGCATCTTCAACACATCAATCTTGCTGGAGACAATGCGGGTGTTTAGAAGCTCACCACACACATATTTTTTGGAGTTGTAAAAAATTGAAATCATTTTGGGAAGTTATACATTCAGTCCTGATTAAAGTGTTGGGATACAAGATCCCGTTTACATGCATGGTCTTGTACTTAGGCCATATTACAACAGTAATTTTAGAGAGTGATCGATTCTTGGTTAAGATACTCCTTTCAGCAGCGAGAAAAGTCATAACTAGAAGATGGTACAAACCTGAACCTCCTCAGCAAAACCAGTGGTTAGATGCTGTACAGGAAATCTGGACAATGGAAAGACTGACTGCTATGTTGGGTTTGAGGGAAGAATTATTTAGGAAAAGATGGCAGAAGTGGATACTTTATCAAGAGAAAATGTAAGGACACTGGCGGATATTTTGAATAGACACTGTAAGGGTAAGATGATTACTAGAACTCCTCCCACAAGCTATATATCTTTTATTTTACTTGTTTTATTTTTGTTTTAAAAGTTCTTTAATTTTTTTTTTTGTTTTGTTTTGTTTTTCTTTTCTTTTTTTTTACATGATGACATTTGTATTTTGATTCTCGGCAGGATGTATCTGCAATACCTTGAAAATCCAATAAAGAATAAAGTGATAAAAAAAAAAACCTAAATAGGTGCCTATATCCCCCATCCCCAGATTGTCTATCTAAGAACCCCATCTCGAACACCACCCCACTCTCCCTCATTCGTGATAACATCCTCCCCCTCTCCCTCCCATACTTCCCGCACTCCTCCTCCTTACAATACCCGCACCGCCCATCTGGATGTTTTTTTATTAAACTTAAAACCCCATTCAAACCCGCATGCCCCACCCGAAGCCTTGTTATTATTGTCTCCTCCCTTCTACACCTCCCCCCATGCCTGATCCTACCGACTGTCTGCTGTACCCTATACAAATGCCTGCCTCTGCCCTCCCGGTCCCATCCCTCCTGCCACATCAGTTTCACCCTCTCCTTAATAATTGTATTTGCCTCCGCCCTACCCATCTTCACAACCATCTCAACATCGGCCTTCCCAAGGCATCAGCCATCTCATTGCCCTTTACCCCCACGTGCGCCGGCACCCACACAAACCTAATCACCAGCCCCATCCTTTGCAACCTAAACAAAGCCTGGAGCACCTCCCAAATCAGATCCGGCCTACATCTGGAGGGGAAACCCTTCGAACTCTCCAACACAGCACTGGAGTCCGAACATACTACTATCCTATCCGGTCTCACCTCCTCCACCCACTGCAGTGCTAGAACAATTGCCACCATTTCTCCCGTATACACCGACAGCTGATCAGCCACTCTCCTCCCCACCGCCACCCCAAACTCCGGCACCGCAAAGGCGCACCTCACCCTCTCCGTCACCGGATCCTTCGACCCGTCAGTATACACATGTAGATGTCCATAAAAACACTTCTGTAGATATTCACATACCTGTTCCCGACGAGACACCCCACCCCCTTCAACAGCTCCAGATCCACATCCGGCTGCGGCAACAACCATGGCGGCACCGCCGGAAACACCACCGTTGGACTGTACTCCCGTCCCCATAATCCCATCTCCCTAGCCTGACTATCCCCCACCCAAGCAAAACTATTCATCCTCCTCCTACCCTGTTCCCAGGATGGATTCTCCCCATGCCCCCTCAAAGACACCCAATAGCGGCATTTCACCCACCTCTACCTGTAGAGCCGGCACAGGAGTGGTGCGATAAGCCCCACAGCAAATCCTCAAAGCCCGTGCCTGCACCACATCCAGCCTCCCCAACACAGTGGCAGACACAGATCCATATGCCACGCTCCCATAATCGATCACCGATCGAATTAACCCCACATACACCGCTCGTAACGCCGACCTATCCGCTCCCCAACCCATCCCCGCTAGACACCTCATTACATTCATTACTTTCTTACATTTATTCACCACTGCCTCCACATGCACCGCCCAAGTAAGTCGAGAATCAAACCATACCCCCAGAAACCTAAAGGACCCCACTCTTCCCAATTCACTCCCATACAACTTCAGCCCGACCCCCCGACCTAGAGAGAGAAACAATGGAGTGCTCTTCTTACATAGGCCTCCAGCAGTGCCTCCAGGTGTGTTCAATCAGGGAATTGGTACCAGCTCTCCACGGCTCCACCCACCTACCCGCTCCTGGGAATGGAATGGAATAGAAAAAGAAAACCAGGAGCGGAGTCCGGCAGACGGCAACCGAGAGAACCGGCTCCGTCACATAACCAAGTAAAATAAATAACACACTGTTTTGTCTTTTGTATTCACACAGGTTCTTAGCAACAGGGGAGACCTTCTCAAGCTACGCATTCAGCTACCGCCTGGGCAGAACCACAGTGGCCACCTCGGTCCACATGACATGCAGGGCAATCGTTAGGAGGATGATGGCCACACAATTCCCCAGGCTAACTCAAAACAGCTGGAGAGAGATTGCCTCAAAAAAAAGAATTGAACTTTCCCAACTGTCTTGGGGCAATGGATGGGAAACATATAACCATCCAGGCCCCTGACTCTTCAGGTTGTCTGTTTTTAAATTATAAAAAAACATTCTCAATTGTCCTTTTAGCCTTAGTGGATGCCAACTACAAATTCATCAATGTCCAGGTGGGAGACTTTGGGAGATCGAGTGATGGAGGGATTATTTGCAAACTCTGACCTTGGGAGAGGTGCAACAGCCTGCATGTGCCTGCCGACACTCCGCTACCTGGGTCAGGTGTTCAGGGTCCAATGCTGCATACCATGGTTGGGGATGCTGCCTACTCTCTCAAACCTGATCTGATGAGGCCATACCCAGGACGCCACCTCCCAAGAGCTAGGCGCCTTTTCAATTATTGTCTCTCCAGGGCAAGGATGGTAGTGGAATGCGCCTTTGGCATCTTGGCGGCAAGGTGGAGGGTGTTCCACACCACAATCAAAATGAAGCCGTGCAATGTGGACACTGTCATCCTGGCTGCCTGCATTTTGCACAATTTCCTCGTGTCCCCAGCAGACAACCAAAGGTGGCTTTATGAAGAAGGGGAAAGAGGGAACCACCTACAAAATGACAGGAATGTGGGTGGACACAGGGGACCTGGGGATTCCTATGAAGTCAGGAAGAAGCTCTTTTTTCACGTCCCCTGAGGAAAGAGTCCCCTGGCAGGATAACATGGTTTAGGCTTACAAAACTAGATTAAAAGAAGATCACCAAGAGTGATTTGTGATTTGTAAATAGATTTGTTTTGTGTTGTGTGAAATAAATCCTTATCTATAAATAATGGTTGTTTTTGTTATTTCTAGGTGTTTGTGTAAGCATCTTAGTATTTTATTAGGTTAATAACAATAACCATTACAGTTTCTGTAGGGTCAGAAAATAAATGGTTGGTTCGATGATGTGCAAAGTTTTAAGAAAAAGTGTAATATAAATAAATTTACATAATAGGCTACATTGTTTACAATAGTCATAACAATAATTATAACAATCACATGGTGAAATTACATGTGCATTATTATTATTACTATTATTATTGTTGTTGTTGTCCATTTCCTCAAGTGCTTTTGAGGTGGGTGGGAGGGAGGACAAGATGATTGTGGCTGCAGGCCGTTGACAAAATCTTGAAGATCTGTGGGGTATTGGTGTTACCATAATGGACAGGGATTTGGTAAGGACTCTGGGATCTCTGTGGATGATGCATGCCTGGTGTCGTGGAAATTCCCGATTTACCTACAGTGCAGGGAAGTCTGTCCTCGACAGAATCACAACAAAACCGTGTTAACACAAGACAATAGTAAGTTTATTTGCAGATAAACCAATGAGAGAGTTCTCACCAAAAGGCTCTCTCTGCCTTCACAGCAGAAATCGTTAGACCTTTATACATTTCTTTACAGATTAGGTCACGAGGCAACCCTTGGCCCTCATGGCCCCTCCTTTACATTAGCTCTTGGGCCTGAGGGAAGATGTCTCTATCTCATGCAAGGACATGAACATCCAACTCTCCACAGCATGACCTTCTATAAAGAAAACAGATACAGACAGAACCGGCGTGAGAAAACACAGATACAGATAGAACCGGTGTGATCCAGCCCACGTGCATGCTACAGCACTCTGTTCTCAGGCCTGGCATTACTGTTAGACTAAAGAAAGAATCAAAGAATAATAAATGCTAACTGTTAATAATGTGTTTGTCTCTTCCTTAATATCTATCTCTAAATGAACACATACATCAAAAAACAGAAAATTACTATTACACTGGAGATAGTCTTGAATTAAGAATGTCCGTGCCAGGCCTTGGGGGCACCATCTCAGAATCAGCTTGACCAGGCTGGGTCCACAGTTTGTCCTGACCCTCCATGAGATCTCCTGCTAATTGGCCACAGGGGGCCAGAGTAGCCCGGTGATAATAGTACACTGATGCCTGCTAAGATACAACGTATACATTATTCATAGATGAAACAAGTGCAGGGCAACAGGCCACATCTGAAACCAATCAAAATATTTGTGGTGGCAATTAAATTAGGTAAATAACTTTGCTTACCTTATTTATGCAGGCCGATATTCACACAAGATTGTGTGAGACTATTAGGGTTCTAAAAAGCTGAACAGAATCTGACAAGAATCCAGATTCCAGAACGGAACCAATAACTTTGGCTGCCGGGCCACTTCTTTCCTCACTACCAAGGAGTGTGAGAAATTACAAGATTTAGACCTTGCTTATTGCTAACTCTGGCTATCTGAAAAAAGAGCGCTTACCATGTAAAAATGCAACCCTTTCCAGGCTGAAGGTGATGACTGTGCCATTTCATCCCAATAAAAGCCATTTTGCAGACAGTAAAGGTGAGGGTGAGTGGCAGTTTATTATGTGAAGGGAGTGAAGGTGACATGAAAATTCTTTCTCGTCCTCACTTCCAAATATTCGTTCAGCTCCACCGAACCTGGGAACAAAGGACTTTCCTTATATGTCTGAAAAGGATGTACCTTTGGTTTTTTTCTGAGAAAATATTCAGTATACTTCTGCTATTCCTTTAACTGGGTTGTTAAAATGACGCACTCCTTTTTTTTTTTGCAGTAAAATTTCAGACTATAATAAGAATCCAGAAATGAAAGTGCAGTTTATTGGATTTTGATTGAAGTCTGCTGGGCACATTGGAAGTTCCATTCACTGGCAGTGATTACGTTGCTGGCCTTTTGTGCTGTTCACCCAATCTATGATTGTTTCTCCCTGAAAGAAGTGTCCAGATGACAGAAGACTTTGCACATTATGGTGGTCAGTGTTAATATGCTGTATTAGACTTTTCAATATCTTGGAAACATAATGTGTGAGGGTAGGTCACCCTATATTGATGTGGTTGTACTATTTTACACTTTGAGACAAAATACAAAGTCTTTTGGCTTGTATGGGTGGAAGTAAAGCAAATTATGTTGCCTGAAACTGCTGGATATCACAAAATGCCACTGCGGCTGATGTAGTGGTCAGGGTTGGAGCTGCTTTTAAATTTCTACAGTTGGCGTCAGTGTTAATTGTGAAAAGAGAAAGATCTCATTCAAATGTTTATTTACTTAAAATTTTTAGCTGACTTCCTTTATTAAAGGTATTGCCAACTGTGCTTAAAACGTGGTTTTCTTTATTTGACAATACTCCTTATTAAAATAATCATCCACAAATATTTCAGCCTTTAAAAATGTCTACAGCTGAAAGAAATGAAGATTGAATAATGTCACTTTCTGCCGACTATGCAGGTCTCAGGCCAGGGTGGGCATGAAAGCTAGTTAATATTCAGGCCATGCCCAAGAGCCTCTAGGTTACGCACAGACATTGGAATGCAAACATCGCTTAGCAAAACAAAAAATAGCTAAATAGCCTAAAAAATAAAGTGTGTGGTGCAACTGTACCATATGTTTGAGCCACTGAACTGAAGATCCCATTCACATAATAATACTAACATTAATCTCAGATCTCAGAGACCCACGTCTTTCAAATAGTAATGTTACCGGTACAGCGTAGCATGCGTATTGCGTATGAACTTAATGGGATTGCCCTGAGACACAAAAATAAAATCCCTGTATAATTTTTTTTTAAAAAGAATTTAAAAAAAAGATATGGTTTGTAATGTAGTGAGCACCATAATTAATTGGACAGTGACACATTTTTTGTTATTTTGGTTCTGTTTGGTTCTCTTGCACTTTGAGTTTGAAGGGATACAATGACAATGACGTTGACCTGCAGACTGTCAGCTTTAATTTGAGGGTATTTTCATCCATATCGGATGAACCGTTTAGAAATTATAGGACCTTTTGTACATAGTCCTCCCCATTTTCAGGTATCAAGTAATAATTTTTTATATTTGGTCGCATATCTTTGCACGCCATGACTTTTACATTACATTAGTCATTTAGCAGACGCTTTTATCCAAAGCGACATACAGTAAGTGCATACAGAAAAGTCATCGCAGTAACTACAGAACAGATAAGACAAAGCACATCTTTCCCATAAAGTAGCAGCTATCCCTAGTAATGAACATTGAATACAGTTCACAGTAAACTGGGTAAATCAGCTGTACTACAATTCTATTCTAAATACTATTATAAACTTCAACACACAGCTAAAACAAGAAACAAGTACCATGAGAGGTCCTAGATAGGTGTATCAGTCCAGGTGGAGTCTGAAAAGGAGTGTCTTCAGGCCATGACGGCACACAGGCAGGGTTGGCCTAGAACGTAGGGGAATAGGAAGTTCGTTCCACCACTGGGGAGCTAGGGTGGAAAAGCTCCGCAGTTGGGACGAGCGAGCGCCATTGACACGGGGGGGGGGTGGCAGTTCGAGTCGCCCTGCTGTAGACGAGCGAAGTGGTCAAGCAGGAACATAGTTCTGGATCAAGTCCTGCAGGTAGGCGGGCCTGTCCTAATGGCTGCAGTGTAGGCCAGGGTCAGAACTTTGAACCTGATCCTGGCTGCAACTGACAGCCAGTGGAATGGCCTCAACAGGGGGGTGACGTGTGAACATTTCGGGAGGTTGAACACAAGCCGGGCAGCTGCGTTCTGGATCAGTTGAAGAGGCAGGATGGCGCAGGCTGGTAGGCTTGCAAGCAGGGAGTTTCAGTAGTCCAGGCGTGAGGTGACCATAGTCTGGACCAGAAGCTGGGTGGAGTAGGTGGTAGGTGGTAGGAACCCGCAGGACCATGCCGTCGCCCTGATGTGGTCTTTGAAGTCCAGCTGGTTGTCCAGGACCACCCCCAGGTTCGTTGCAGAGCGGCTCGCAGCATGGTTCTGCTGGATCGGTGTGAATCTGTCAGCCACGGAGAGGGGGGTGATGGTCCAGCTGGTTTGGAGGCAAGAGGACATAATGAGTTGAGAGACTGAGAGAGGCAGAAGTAAAACATAGAGGTGGCAACATCAACATGCATATTAGCAAAGGAGCAGGAGGAGGAAGTGCAGAGAGAGCGGAAGTAATGAGAGAGGAGTGCGAGAGGGTGCGGAGATTTCTCCTGAACATAACAGTGGGTGGGTCGTTAGTGGGGTTGAGGGAGAGTGGGCAGGAAAGAGAGAATGAAATAAAGAAATGGTCCGATACGTGAAGCGGGGTCACCGTGAGTTCAGAGGTGGCGCAGCTCCTGGTGAGTACAAGGTTTAGTTGGTTACCAGCCTTGTGGGTGGCAGGCGATGGGGATTGAGTGAGGGCGAAGAACTGGAGGAGTGAGGCGACACTGGATAGCTGGGAACTTTCTGGTTGGAGGTTGAAGTCTCCCAGTAGGATTACAGGGGTACCAGGACCAATAGTCCACCCACCACTGAGAGTTCCTTATGAGAGGACAGGGCTGGGCAGCGCCTGCGATGGTTGGGCCTCCTGGAGCGAGGCACAGAGCACAGAGGAATGGGGGTTAGACACATGGTAGGGGGTGATAAACCAAGTTAGGTAGTGAACGATAAGGACAAACAGACAAGACAAATTGGCGAAGAGGCTGCCGTATCTGCTTTTAACTTATACACTATTTGGTAATTTACCGATTGCATTCAGCTGCTTGCAGGGCAAATTCACTCAGGTGAAGCTAGTTCAGATTAGCAACACAAAAGGCCAGTTGTTGGCCTAATAATGGCTACAAATAAAACTACCAACTGATTGATCGCTAATTACTGCAATTCACTACAGCTACACAGTGACTACAAACGGTTCAATTACCTAATGCACAGCTAAAACCGAATGAAAATTGATACTTATCCGATCTGACGGTAGATAATCAACACGCTGTCTAGATGCACTCTAGTAGGAGTGGCAAACACGCTATATATTCACTCAGCACTTCCTGATGTCTGTGACCCAACAATATCAAAATACTCTTGATATCTTATTTTCTGGTACTCCTACAAGCGATACTATAAGCTCTGTGCATTTGAATGGATCTCTATGGGAATTGGGGGTGGGACTAGATTTAGCTGTAAATTACACTGGAACAGTATGGAACACATGGCTGGCTAAATGGCTCAAATTCATCAAGTGTCTGATGTATCAAACAAGCCTTAAACCATTACTCTGCTGCCAGAAATACAGTACATATGGATGGATAACTTGAAGGGTTTCTTATTTTGTCCATAGAGTTCAATAGGAAAATTTGTTAGAATAAACAACCCTTAAAGTGATCCATCCATATCTACTGCATATCTGGCAGCAGAGTGATGATTCGAGGCTCGTTTGATACCTCAGACCCTTGATGACTTACAGCGATTTCGCCAACCATGTATTTCATACTGTTCCAGCATAATTTACAGCTAAATCTAGTTCCAACCCCCAACAAATGTGACCTGCTCTACGAAATAAGTCTGATGTGGAAATAATATATGTATATTTTCTCAGAAAACAAATCACCCCAGTTGTGAGAGAATTTTTTTTGTTTTTTTTCCACATCAGACTAATTTTTGTAGAGGTCACATATGTGTATGTGTGTGTGTGAAATACATTTTTAAAAGTAAAGAATTCTTCAAGAAGTGGGGCTAATGTGACGTTACATGCGGCCTCGCTCTATTGTTCAACAACATGGAATGATTTATGGAAGACAACATGGCAAACAAATGTCTGCATTGCCAGGCTCATTGTTATGGAGGCATAATGAATTTACTTGCATAATTAAATAAACCAGGATATCTTCATTCCCCCTCTCCACTCCATTTAACACACTTTTCTGCTGCTCTGGTTAAATATGTATTTTTGCATGTCTAAATGCTACACTGAATTGAAAACTGAAACTGAAAGTCACACCCCCCTGCCCACCAATCCCCCGCCCCTCATCCAAAAAGTTCTGAACCTCACTCTACCAATCTAATACTTCACTGTAAAACTACCATCCCAGCAGTTCTTAGATCGTAAATAATCATTTTATATTTATGGATGACACTAGTTGTGTTGCTAGCTTTTATGACATTGAGGTGATGGAATACTTCAAATCTGCACCCATAATGGCCCGTTTGCACCATGTGAAGAAGAAATATTGTCTGAATACGGCTCTAATGCTCTCATTAATTGCTTTCCTAATGGCACCATTTAATTGGAAAAAAAACATTTGTATGTGCGCTACTGAAGTTCCGTACAGTTCTCCTGAGGAGAAACTGCAGTCTGGTCTTTACATTCAAAAGAAAACAGCTTACTTTTACCTTCAATTGCAAATGTAATGCATTTGAGAAGCCCCTAGGTACTTAAACCAAAATTAGAGTGACCAGGGAAAGGTAGCATTTTCAAACATTTCTGTCTTAGGTTATACTTTTCTCCTGTAAGTGCTGTTTTGTATGAGATATTTTTTCATATTTCTTGGGGGTTTATGCAACTTAATATACTTTAGTATTCATTGCAGCATACAGAAAAAACACTGAGACACCTTTGTTACAATGCAGGATTATGTCCCAATCAACTTTGCATTGTAGAATTCTGATAGCACTACCGACAGTGGATGTTCAAGGGAATACAATCAGAAATCATTTCCAGCATGCACTTCATTATTTTTTATGCCAGTTGTTTGCTGAGTTGTAGCATATAGTGATAATACAAAATAGCCAAGCACAGGAAATTCAGGTGATGCCAGCTACTGATGTATTTATTTTGGGGAAACTATCAAGGAAAGTGGTGCAGTGACTGCCTAGCCTGTATTCCAGGCCAAACAAAAAATAAACATGTTCCATCTCTATTAAACCAGACTGCTAATCAGTTTACTGAACCACATAAATGAAAGTTCCTCGAGTTTCCAAAATCATGGCAAGCACAATACTCCCAAGACTACATGCCACATTCCAGTGGTTTGCACTGGAAGAAGCATTTTTCTGCATAACCAGGCACGTACAGGGGGGGTTAGGGTTCTGGGTGACCAATGTACCCCTCTAATTAGAATTTTTTTGGGAGCATATCTATGTTCCCAGGGTCCTATGTTCCCCAGTTTAATATTCTGTTAAAGGAACACACCAACTTTTTGGGAAATTGGCTTACTTCCATAGAGGGGAAGCATAGAGACCTGCACTGCTACGCGGACGATACTCAGATATACATTTCCATGAAACCCGGCGAAGCACTACCACTTTCTCGATCAGAGGCTTGCATTGCAGATATTAAAGCTTGGATGTTCTCCAATTTCCTGCTCTTAAACTCAGAGAAAACCTAAATGCTGGTTTTAGGTCCTAAAAAACAAAGGGAGAAATTGTGTACATATACTTTAAGTATTGATGGTTGCTTAGTTGTTCCAAATTCAGCTGTGAAAGACCTAGGTGTTACTATAGACCCAGATTTAACCTTTGGCGCGCACATAAAAAACATATCTAGAGTTGCTTTCTTTCAGTTAAGGAACATAGCTAAAATGAGGCATTTCCTATCAGAAGGGGATGCAGAGAAATTGATTCATGTTTTTGTTACGTCTAGGCTAGATTACTGTAATTCTCTGCTATCTGGCTGTCCTAAATTTTTGCTAAATAATCTCCAGCTTGTGCAGAATGCAGCCGCTCGCATTTTAACTAGAACAAATAAATATGAGCATATTACCCCAGTACTAGCATCACTTCATTGGCTACCAATTAAGCATAGGATAGACTTTAAGGTTTTGCTTCTGACCTTTAAATGGACTTGCACCAGTGTATATATGTGATCTGCTTTTACCATATAAGCCGAAAAGATCCCTTCGTTCCCAAGACGCAGGCTACTTAGTAGTCCCTAGAATATCTAAAAACTTGACGGGTGGTAGAGCTTTCTTCTACAGAGCACCACTACTGTGGAACACCCTTCCAAAATTTATAAGGGAATCAGACACAGTCTCAATATTTAAGTCTAGATTAAAAACGCACCTTTATGATCAGGCTTATAACGAGTTGTAGTCTGGAGACAGGACCAGAGAAGCCTTTTTGTCGTAGAGTAATGCGGAGTGACATCCTTTCCTTACTGTCACCTGTCAACAGCTGTGACCCCATCTTCCTGGGCTGGCTCTTGAGAGGTGGATAGGATTCTTTACTCTCTCGTGACTGGATGGGTTCTCAAAACCTGTCTTCATAGCTATGCAGCCATAAATGACTCCTGGCGGGGGTACTTGTCCAACCCCCCCAGTTGGTGTTCCTGCTGCCTGCTCTATTACACTTTTCCTAACTGTTCTCTCTCTTTCTTTTTCTACATTCCGCCGGCGGGGCTCATGCCCCGCATCTCGAGAGTTGCTGTCCAGCTTCCTGTCCGTCGCCGCTTGCCCCTCCCTCCCCGCCATCGGCACCCAGTTCCCCACCATCATTGCCGCCACATCTGGACTGTCATCTAGCTGCTGCAATTTCTACTATCATGGATATTGGCAGTCAGTTTTGACCATGCCGGTCATTAAGATCTAGACCCTGAGCCGACCTGAGGAGAATGGGTTTCCCCCTTGAGTCTGGTTCCTCCCAAGGTTTCTTCCTAGTTACCTCAGGGAGTTTTTCCTTGCCACCATTGCCTCTGGCTTGCTCTTGTTGGGGTTTAGGCTGGGTTTTTTCTGTGAAGCGCATTGTGACAACTAGTTGTGAAATGCGCTATATAAATAAATATTGATTTGATTTGCACTGTTAGCTTAGCTTAGCCGCAATCACTGGAAGTGGGTTAGTCCAGTTAGCCTAAACCACCGCTGCCTGGGCGCAGTGATTGCACGCAGCACCTCTGTTTGACGGGTAACGCACGCTCAGTGAAGTGAATATCATCAGCTAGCTAGTATAGTTTATGAACAGATTCTACAATATATTTGCTAGCTATGTAAGGGTTTGTGCAGAATAACAATGAGCCAAACGCTTGTGTTCAAGGAAAAAAGGGATAGAAAGTCCCTGGCAGTAGCCAAACAATAACACACCCCTATAAAATGGGCTAGCCTCATAAACACAGGCAGAGAGAAGACTGAATAGCGAACACTAAATAAAATTAGCGAGAAAAGGAAAAAAACAAGGCACCTTTGGAACGTGACTATAAAGCCCGATAACTGGTGAAATAAAATAAGTAAAAATAAAACTCACACCCTCAGAAATGAGAGAGTGGGAGCGAAGGAGGGCAGGAGAAATAAAGGAACAGAAATACTAATTTCCTAGGCTTCTAGGCAGAAAAATGCCTGAAGCTGCGAAACCAATAAATTCTAACTTTACAAACATGGTTCGGTGTGTTGTAAACAGTTGTGATAATAGGCAGGGGAAGCCAGGGTCTAGTCAGTGTAATGTTTCATAGAATTCCAACAATCCGGACAGGATGAAGCTATGGCTAGTTGCTCTGAACATAGATCCCAACACACCAACATAAATAAGCAATGGTTTACTAGCAGTGGTTCGGCAAGAAGAAAATAGTTCTGGCTATGTATCTGCTTCAAAATTTACAATGTCGAATTTTACATTGTTATTTCTACACGTGGTAAATACACAAGTCACAACATGTAAATAAGAAAGTTTTGGAAATGTATTTCGTCACTTTTGAAGGAGCTAGGCTAACCCACTTCCAGTGATTGCAGCTAGGGTTGGCTCGATGGATGATGTCATCGTCCATCGACGATGATTGTTAGCCATCGACGTGGTTGAGACATCGTGATGTTTGTTTAAATAACTGTGCGCTGCAGTGCACTTTTTAAACATTTAGGCTATCAAAATGAACAGTTGATATTATATTTGTATGTACAATTATGTAATGTATTAGTCCCTGTCACAGTTGTTTCCCATATTGCGTCCCTTATTTAAAAATAAAAAAAAGGAATTGTGAATAATTCACGTTAGCAAACTGGAGCGAGATAAACTGCATGCGCCCTACAACCGACGTTTATTAGCTAAAAAAGTTATTGCTTAATTAAACACTCATGTAAATGATTGAACACATTTTGAGTCGCTAAGCTATGTGTCCTAAAACTACAGATTAGAATTTACCGACAGCTAAGCGAACATTATCTCCTTTGAATGATGTTCAACAGCCTGTGTGTAGTGCATTCAATATGAGCAGCCATTACTTCGGATTCGACTTCAACGATTTCATCAAACTTACTGTGATTACTGAAAAATAATTAGGCTACTGCGCTGTTCCAATAATATAGCCTAATTATTAGGTGCGATTTCTTAACTTTCTTCATCACAAATACCTCTCCTCCGGCGCATTGACGCATTTGAATCGCCGCATTGAGACAATAAGCCTACTATCGAAAATATTTCCACTGAATAATTTTAGAATTACTTAAAATTACTTGCATAATTTTATGCTTATAAACTTAGGCTAACGGAAACATGTCTCGGGTCTCCTTGTGCATAGGCCTAAATCCGAAGTATTGCCAGATTGGCGAAGTTGTGCCTTTCTTAGCGACCAAGTCTAACTCCGACATTGTGTGGTCTGTTCGCTGCAGTTTTTTTTTAACCCCACTTCCGTTTTGATTAATTTTCTAAAACTATACCATGAAATAATGATTCATATTTTGTTTACAATAGATAAAACACAAGTTAAACGAATAGCCTACCTGATATAAACAATGGGCCTATAAAATAATGAAAATGAGTATTGTATAATAATATATTAATTAAAACAAACCACAATAGGACGATGTGATCATCCATCACGATGTTTGGATGTGCACATCGTGATGTCACATTTCAGTAGACATCGCCCAACCCTAATTGCAGCAAAGCATAGGCTAACAGTGCGGGTCTCTCTGTGCTTCCTACTGCACGCAGAGAAGAGAAGGGTATCCGTCTTTTTGTCTGACTCTGGGGAAGATGGCAAATAACCCAATTTCCCCAAAAGTTAGCGTGCTCCTTTAACACACATTAACTCTCATATTGTGTTCGGTTCAAATTTGACCCGTTTCAAGTAAAATTATTTCATAAATATTATCCAGTTTATAACCATAACCCACAATATCCCATGTCATATTAAGCAAATACAGAGCTGGGGAACATCTTTTTGTAGGTTCCCATTATGCGCTATATAGAGCTGGGGAACATAGGACCCTTTGTAATGTTCCCATTATGTGCCATATAAATCTGGGGAACATAGGACCCTGGGAACATAGGAATGACCCAATATTTTTTAGCTGCCACCAGCAGCTAGCATAAGTCACTTTGTGGTCGGTCTGTCTGTCTGAATCTTTCCTGCTTCTTTGTAGTAAGCTTGATCCGGGTTACCCAGAGTGACGTGTGCAGCACGTGATCCGGGTTACCTCGAGTGACGTGTGCAGTGTGTGATCCGGGTTACCCAGAGTGACGTATGCAGTGCGTGAAGAAAAACCTATAGAATCTACTCAATAAATGTGAGGTAACAATTTGCACTCAATTTGTCTGGGTAGATTTAACCCCATGTTTTCAGTGAAGAGTACCTAAATTTAACAGCTATGACACACTAAAGTAAATTAGGTCTACCTAACATTTCTAAAAACGAATTACTTATAAATAGTGAGTAATATTAACTCTTGATTGTTAGTAGGCAGTTGTTCATCTACTTAATAATAATAATTAATTAATCAATATGACTAATTAACCATTACTTATTCAGGGAAGGTTAGCTTTACTTGTCAGACACAGGAGACGATATTGATCATGTCATTTCTTTTAATTGACCAAATGTTCCAAAAATAAAGAAAGGAGGTGCAAAAGGACCCTCTTCACTCTGCATATTCAACTGAAACAAAAGTTTCTTGAACACTTCAAATGTGGATTTGAGTTTTTATTTTTTTCAAACACAAATATGGTCACGCCATTAACAGCTGCAAATTCCAAGTTTCTGGAACAACTGGATCACAAAACATTTCTAGAGCACTTCAAATGTGTGAGTTTGGGGTATTTAACATTGCTCAAATAAAAAAAGTAAAATTCTAAAAATATTTTATAAAAATAAAATGACACCAGTACAGAAGCATCTCGCTTAATTATATGCATATTTTCAACTCAATGTGTCTATTTGCAATTTACAAAGTGCTTATGCTATGTCTAATTTAGAGAGTAGACACATGCTTCAACGTAGACAATAAGGTACATTTCTTAATTTTTTTTTAAGCTAACAGAAAATCAAACACTGCATAGGCACAATCAGTACAGAAGTTACATCTGGTTCAATGGGCATGTTCCTGATCAGATGCAGGACACTTCAGTTTATCATCAACACCAACATAAAGATCAGTTCCTTATTCTCCTTCAGAGGAAGTCATTATTATCAAAGGTGATCCATCAGTTTTCTATTCATGGATTTGTTTGAGGAACATATGCATATTTTAGCAAAGTCTTATGGGATTGGTGAATGAACCAGTCAGTCTGTGCCTGAACATAACACAGCATTTTCCACGTCTCCACACAGTGTTCCTTTGGTTAAAGCAAATGAAGGCCCAGTACACCATTAGGCCTACAAGTCTTACGGTACATGGATGGAACATGAAGAAACAGGAAGTAAGACCAAAATATGTAAACAAACACAAAATCGGTTGTAACGTCAGATCCCGTTTGAACCTAACTCGAGCCATATCAAGAACAAAGAGTAAGGCAAGCATCCAATATTACTAATACTAAAAGACAAAAGCAAAACCAAAACAAGAGAGCGCTAAACCAGCCAAAATGGAGTGAGTGCACACCATGCTCAACTGATTATTCAGTGTCCTCTGAGAAACAGTGATCCAGTCCAAACAAGTATGCATTGTTTGAATGTAGAAAAATTTCAATGGGGACGCTGCTCTTTGGTTCAAATATCTCTGTAGTGCTTTGACTGTTCCAGGGAGATGAATTTGGCTGATTGCACTAATCAGTGAGCATCACTCAGCACCAAAACAAACATAAAGATCAGTTACAGTAAGTTCCTGAAATTATATGGACCAAAAAGTCTTATGGGATGAAGAAGGAAACAGTCAGTCTGTGCCTGAACTTGGGTACAAACAGTTCCATTAGCTTACTTTTGAGGCTGTGGACCTTCTTGAGCAGCTTTGCTCTGTCAAGCTCCAAAAAAAGTTTCTGGAATACTTCAAAGGTGTACTTGAGGTTCTTGGGATACTCAAGGTTGAGCGCATAGATCAATCTCATCAACAGCATACATGCCTTGTTTCGGTTTCCACACCCGTTCAGCACTCGGTTGCACTCTATCACAATAGACACTTTTGCTGGATACTCCTCGGCCGTGGGATTATGGATCACAAGCACCTTAATGGTTTGTTCCATGTGGCCCTCACGTTCATGCTCCATGTTAAAAACAAAGAAACAAAAAGCATTATATGCATTTTTTATTTAATTTAAGCAAGGAATGATACTTTTGTAAGGAATGATACAGTACATTTGAAAATATGCTTGCCTTGCTGCCTATGCAGGTTCCTCTAAGCCACAGTACAGTTGACATGCTTATGCTGTGACACATTGAATAGTATCACATATGATTCTCACAAAAACTGTCACACTGTCTAAGAAGATAAAATGAAAAAAAAAATCAAGGTTCCTCAACATCGTGTCTCAATGGTGAAGGAGGATACAGTGCCCTCCACTATTATTGGCACCCCTGGTAAAGATGAGTAAAAAGGGTGATAAAAAATTAACCTTTTGAATTAGCTTAATCTCACACTGAAAAATCCAACCTTTAATTAAATTTGAAGTAAATTTGTTATGAGAAAAAGAAAATCCCTCGAAATAATTATTTTTAACAAAACCATGTGTGCCACAATTATTGGCACCCCTGCATTTATATATAGAATAAAGTCATATTTTTTTACATTTGGTCACATATCCTTTGCATGTCTTTCAGCTTGCATCAGCTGTAGCATTGATCTGGGAGTCCACATCGCAGTGTGATAGCATCGATTGGGGACTCTATAATCCCATATGCACTACCAGTAGGGTTGCAAAACTCTGGGAATATTCAAAGGTGGAAACTTTCCAAGGGACATAACAGGAATATATGGGAATTAACGAGAATAAACTGGAAATGTTGGGGTTATTTGTACATGTATTTACCTCGTCATATGCAGACATAAATATAAACATTTTGTTTTGTCATAAGCAGACATCCATGCAAACATTTGTGAGTAGAACTTTAATAGATTCTTTCATTGAACAAAAAACATGAATGTTGAATAAATAAATATTCCCCAACCCCCCCCCCCCAAAAAGTCCCATTCAAATTGGATTTAGTCCTTGGGCTCAAATGCAGTAGTGTGGCCTCAATAGAGTACTCAAGTGACTACGTCACACTGGTTTCGGAAGTGACTTCCCCATTCAGCTCAATATAACGCCCGTTCGCAAAATGTGTCGTTTTTCTGGACCAGCTTAGAGTATATTTTACGTTTTAGTTTTTTTGTGTGAATATACCAGCACTGGCACTATTTAAAAACTTGACGTCCCATAATTCCCTGCAGATGGTTCAATGAAGTAAAATAGCAGAATTAGCAAGGTGGTATGCACTGCCAAAAATGTCCAGATGAGATGATCTCTGATTGGTCGAGAACCACCAGTGCATTGCAGTAACGGATATGTAGTCCGTTAAAGTGGACTACAAACTGGACTATAATCATTACTTTAAAAAATTAAAATGGGAACATGCGGTATGTACAGTTGTGTTAAAAAAAAATAGCAGTACAACATCATTAACCTGATGAACCACTGTTATTAGTAGTAGTGATATTTCTGCATGGCAAATAATTTACTTGTAGATGTAGTAGTGTAATAGAAAAACAACAGACCCAACTGTCATGACATGCACACTGCTTGTTCTGAGAAATTGACTCATTCATTGAAAGGGGCATGTTCAAAATAATAGCAGTATGGAGTTTAATTGGATAATTCATTAATTCTGTGAAAAAACAGGTGTCATTAATTGTCCTTTATTAAGGAAGAAGGGAAGCAAATGTTTCACACATTGTTATAAAATATATTTCCTTCTGAATTGCTAAGTAAAATGGGCCGTTCCAAACATTGTTCGGAGGAACAACGTAATTTGATTAAAAAGTTGATTGGAGAGGGGAAAACGTATAAAGAAGTTATTATAGGATGCTCAGCTAAAAAGATCTCAAATGCTTTAAAATGGCAACAAAAACCCGAAACACGCAGAATAAAACGAGCAACTACTGTCGAAGAATAGTCAGAATGGCAAAGATTCAGCCAATCATCACCTCCAGAAAGATCAAAAATGATCTAAAATTGCCTGTAAGTGCTGATAGTCAGAAGACGTTTGATTGAAGCTAAGCTATCAGCAAGAAGCCCCCGTAAAGCACCATTGTTGAACAAACGGCATGTGCAGAATCGGTTAAAATTTGCCAAGAAACACATCGATTGGCCCAAAGAGAAATGGCGTAACATTCTGTGGACTGATGAGAGTAAAATTGTTCTTTTCGGGTCTAGTGGTCATCGACAGTACGTCAGACGACCCCCGGGTACTGAATTCAAGCCACAGTACACTGTGAAGACAGTGAAGCATGGTGGCGCAAAAATCATGGTATGGGGACACTACGGTGTTGGGCCTATTTATCATATACCAGGGATCATGGATCAGTTTGAATACATCAAAATACTTGAGAGATTATGTTGCTGTATGCCGAAGAGGAAATGCCCCTGAAATGGATGTTTCAACAAGACAACGACCCCAAACACACAAGTAAGCGAGCAACATCTTGGTTCCAGACAAAAAGGATTGAGGTAATGGAGTGGCCAGCTCAATCCTCCAACCTCAACCCCATTGAAAACGTGTGGGGTGACATTAAAAATGCAGTTTCTGAAGCAAAACCCAAAAATTCACAGGAACTGTGGAATGTAGTCCGTTCATCCTGGGCTGAAATACCTGTTTCTAGGTGCCAGAAGTTGGTTGACTCGATGCAACGCAGATGCGCAGCAGTTATTAAAAACAATGGTTATGTAACGTTCCGTTCCCTTCCTGTCCGTTTTCCATGTTTTTCCCTTTCCTCCCGTGTCATGTCGGATTCCCTTTGTCCGTGTTTTCCCCGTTGCTACAGGCTGGGCGTGCCCCTTCTGTCTGTTTCACTCTGTTCCCCCACTTCGGTTTCAACCTATCTCCTTCCCCCCTTGTTGCATGCATTCCCCACCGGTCAATTAGTCAATCACCCTCGGTTACATTCCTCACGCTTTCGTTATTGTTTTCAATTTCACTCCCTTACTTATACCTCCGGCTGGCTGCTGTTCGGCGCCAGTTCGTTAACGTACTTCGTTTGTATCCTGGTCTCCTGTTTTCTAGTCCTGTTCGCTAAAACTCTGCTGTGGGTTTTTTCCTGTTAGCTCCTCTGTTCCAGAACCAGCTGTTTGGTAGTTATCCAGCCCTGTCAGTTGCGGTTTACCCTGCCTTTAACCTGTCTACTTTAATTACCAGCTTCACCTGTACCTTCCAGTCTGTAGCTGTTAAGTCTCCCTGTGTGTGTTGCGGTACCCCTGCTCCCAGTTAACGTTGCGTCCGCAGTTGGGTGCTCTGCCTCTCCACCCTACAGTGGTTCCTGTCCGGCCGTGGCTACCTCCATTGCTGCGGTTACGGTTCTAGACTCCTCTGTGGCCCAGCTGCCCCTACCGGGCCAACCTGAGCTCCGCTACACTGCTCCGCCCTGCCGTGTCCTGCCGTTTACCTACCTCTGCCTTCAGTCCAGTTCCTGTTGGACCTCCCGGTTCAGAACCAGTCCAGTTCCGGTTCGGAACTCACCTCCCGTATCAAGTCCAGTTCCGATTTGGAACAACCCGTCGTTCCCGTGATCCAGTTCCTGTTGGACCTCCCGGTTCAGAACCAGTCCAGTTCCGGTTCGGAACTCACCTCCCGTATCAAGTCCAGTTCCGGTTCGGAACAACCCTTCGTTCCCGTGATCCAGTTCCAGTGTGGACCTCCCGGTCCAGTACAAGTCCAGTTCCGGTTTGGAACACACCTCGCTTCCGTGATCCAGTTCCTGTTGGTTCGCCCGGTCCAGTACCAGTCCAAGTTCCGGCTTGGTACTTCCAGGGGTGATCTAAGTCCAGCTCCGGCTTGGAGCAGTTCGCTTTGCCGGAGGACTTCCTCATTTCTCTTTACTATTGTGTTAACGTGTGTTCAGCTTGGGACTACCCCAAAGCTCCTAATAAATACTCATTTCTGTTCACCTGTCTCTTGGTCGTTGCATTTGGGTTCAGCCCGTGTTTGGTTCGTGACAGGTTATGCAACTAAATATTAGTTCAGTAATTTAAAGTGAAGTTAGATCTTGAAAAAAGTTTTCAGTTTATACATTAAGTGTTTGAGTTTGAAAAGAAAAATGTCGACACTGCTATTTTTTTGAACAGATTAATATTCCTTTTCTTTGCTTCCTGTAAAATAATAATGCAGACTTGATAAAATTTGTTAATGCTTTGATTTGGAATTGAATGTGTAATGTTTCCACTACATTCGAAATATGGAACTAAAAGGTATTAAAAAATATTTGCACTTTATTCACTTTTTTTAACAGACTGCTATGTATTTGAACACCACTGTATGCTCTATATCCTTATACCACACAGGCTAATCCAGGAATGTTTCAGCTCATTCTATAAATCAGATTTCAATAAATTGTCGATAGTCTCCGAAGCCCGTTCTATCTGCAATAGGGAATTTAGTTCCGAAAACCAAACTCCGTCCACATCTGACGTACTCACTTGAGTACTCTATAGCCTTGCTGTAATGTGTAGAATGCCGGGAATTATTTCTGCATGTGATGCAAGAATGCACAGTGCATGCAGAGGGCCCTGCAGTAGTGTGCAGGATGCTAGGAATTATCTGTGCATGTGATAAAAGAATGCACAGTGCAGTGTTGAAATTCAACTGAATTCACATTAAATTGGGTTGTTTTAACCAAAGCGTGCTGCAAGATCTAGAATTGCATTGTATGTGTATTGTACAACAAAATTTAAGTGCCATGTTATAGGCTAACTTTTGGAATTAAAATTGGTCAAAATTAAAAAAATTCCCAAGCTTAACTTCCCATGGTAAATTTCCGGAAAGTTTCCAGAAATTCACTGGAAATTTTACGCCCCTTTGAAACCCTAACTACCAGTGTGACAAAAATGACAATATTGGTTACATCAATTGACGTCGGATGGCGGGCATAGATAAGGGTGCCGATTTCAAATCAATCTCATGCCTGACCAAAATGCCAACCTCAAAATAAAGAGGATCGTCACAAGCCGGGCTTTGAATGACTGCAATACACCCTGAAGGCTTATGATCATGGGGATTCCAATGGGTTTATGTAATAAATCTGAACAGGATCTTCCAGATTTTATTCAAAGCCAACACTGGATTTTTTAGAAAAAAAAGAGGATCTGATTAGAATGGAACAATGGTGGGAAATGTTGACTCAATGCTGAAGACCCTGTTAGAAATCAGACATGCAACCCTGTGTAACCATGTGAATACCTTGAGTTGATCAATCATTTAATAACATACCTGGCAGTCTTGGAAGAGCTCTTCTTAGTGTTCCCCAAGGTACTCCATGAGGCAACAGACAACTGCATCCCTTTTTTTCTCAACACTCTGGGACTGTAAGGAGATGCATTTTAGTAACAAGACTTATTTCTACAAATTAGTTTTTGCACTTTTGTGAAAAAAGTTAAACAAAAATATACCAAATTTACAGTGTTCAGGAGAGGATGCATCCTGGTACCAGCAGCTCCTCCTTTGGCACCAGCTGCAGAAGACGTGGTGTGTACCCATCCAGCTTCAGCATGAACATCTCTCTCAGGGAAATTGTTGTTATACGTCAGAACTCTTCTTTGATCTAGTAAATGAGAAAGGGACAACATAATACGACAACTTTCTCAATGATAGTCACCAATTCTAAAAGGCCTGAAAATAAGTTTAAGTAGACAAATTAGATGAAGAGTTCTTGGTGACTATATAAACAAACATTCTTACTTGAGCCTCACTGAATAATGCAGGCCACCTCTCTTTGAAGACACTGACAGCTGGGCTGAGGGTCACCACCTCTATTCTTCGACTTGAAAAGATTTAGCACATTCTTTCTCCGATTATCTTTGCGTTGTTCTTCTTCTTCATTTCATCGACTAACTCAAGCATCTCCTTCTCCAACATGTCCTGATTTTCTCCAACAGGATGTGGAGGGAGATAATTTACCTCAACTTTCTTCGGCCTTTTCACATTTTTGGCTGGGGCTGCATCGTACAGTAGCTTCCTCTTTAATGTGATTACAGGGCGGCAGTGTGGTATAATGGTTAAGGAACTGGGTTTGTAACCGAAAGGTTGCAGGTTCGATTCCCAGGTCGGACACTGCCGTTGTACCCTTGAGCAAAGTACTTCACCTGCATTGCTTCAGTATATATCCAGCTGTATCAATGGATACTATGTATAAATGCAAAATAAATGCTGTGTAAGTCGCTCTGGATAAGAGCGTCTGCTAAATGCCTATAATGTAATGTAATGTACTTCTATTTCAGGATAGGCATATTTTCACGATTTCAGCTTGGCACGGTAATTGTGCATCTTGTACTTGAGGTGTTGCTGCCAGCCATGCATCCCTGCAAAGGACCATGCAGGCTCCTTAAGGCATGGAAACTTCTCAACAAGGGCTTCTTCAGCTACTGAGGTTATTTGCAGACTTGAAGGGTAGGCCGTGTAAGAGAATATTACTTTGGCAAGGTCTTGCATTATTGCTGATTTAACACTTGCATCTCGGAAGTGTGTTCCAGAGGCATGATGTGACTTGTTTGACTCTGCGAGGATAAGTTCAAAGTCGCTGGAAAACTTTGGGACTTGAAACGGCACTGGCTATGGAGCAGAGCGGCATGACACAGGGAGAAGAATGGTGTCTTGTGAGCTGGACGATGCACAGTCATCCACAGGAAAGGTGAACACTTCACCATCATCCGCAGTGTCCACTGAACTCAGTGTAGAGGACAGTCCTGATTCATCTAGTGGACGGAAGTCAATGATGACCATAGGCTCTATTCTTACCATAGAACAGTGGCCTTGTCGTGCAGGTCGGCAGTTGAAAAATCTTTGTCTTCGGATAATAGTCCAAATTCCCTGTGTAATTGGAATGTTTCAACGAGTATGGAAACAAGATCTTCCACCATATTAGGAATTCCCGATGGATCAACTTTCTTATATCGTTTTCCTCTATGATGACTCGATTACAACGATTATTTGGAGTATTTCTCCAAAGTCAGGCAATCCTCTTGTCGATCCAAAAGGCAACATTCCAACACAATAGTCAGTGCCTACAATTGTGACCTTGTTTGTCATATTCACAACCACTGCCATGGGAAACTTCCTTGCAAATGACTCCTTAATACTGTCTTTTAGAACCTCCACTGCCACTTGAGTCATTCTGGACACCGATAGTGTTGGCCTTAGAATGTTAGCTGTACGTCATCAAGGGTCTAAGGCAGTGGTGTCAAACTCATTTTCACCCCGGGCCACATCAGCATTATGGTTGCCCTCAAAGGGCCGGTTGTAACTGTAAGACTATAAATATAACCATACTGGGGTTATATGGGGGGGGGGGGTGTGCAATCAAGAATTTTTGTTGACGGGGGGGGGGGTGCAATCGGCTTTTTTTTTTTCCCCCCCCCCTAATATCTGGCAACAGAGTGATGGTTTGGGGCTCGTTCGATAGCTCAGACCCTTGATGACTTACAGCCATTTAGCCAGCCATGTGTTCCATACTGTACCAGTGTAATTTACAGCTGAATCGAGTCTCACCCCCCAATTCCCATAGAGATCAGTTCAAATGCAGAGAGGTTATAGTATCGCTTGTAACAGTACCTGAAAATAAGATATCGAGAGTCTTTTGATGTTGATTGGTCACAGACTTCAGGAAGTAACAGTATGCAAAGGATATGCCACCAAATATTAAATATGATACTTTAAAAATATGTTAAAGCAAAATATTCTTAATTTTCTGAGACACAGAATTTTGGGTTTTCATTAGCTGTAAGCCATAATCATCAAAATTACAAGAAATAAAGGCTTGAAATATTTCACTCTATGTGTAATGAATCTATATAATATATGAGTTTCACTTTCTGAAATGAGTGACAAAAAATATTGAACTTTTTCACGATATTCTAATTTTTTGAGCTGCATCTGTATATACCTGTAATGGTGTTCACTGATCTTGCTTTCTATGTATCCTAGTGTCTCACCTGTGAGGACAGGAGCCATGACAAGCTCAACAACATCTTTCAGGGTCATCAAAACCTGCCACGCTGTGTCATCTTCTGGTACTTTGTCACCAATCATAAAAGGTAGCATCCTCAACAAGCACCAGTTTTCGTGCGCATTGCCTCCTACTCTTACGTGATGCAAAAGTCAGGGGAATAGCTTGTGCACAGTTTGTTTTGTCGTTCCACTTGTAAGGGAATCGATGGATGGAACGGTTAAACTCCTCAAGAGAAAAGTCTTTCTTCTTTACAAAACACATTGTGAGACAGAGTGCTAATTCTAAAGGTACAATCCCTTCAAGCAAATCATGCAAAGCATCGGGGGGATAACCTGACATGGCATGAAAGTAACTTAATCTGTTAGATATGGGACACTGTCTTTTTACTCCACAATTATGAGCTTCAGCAGTGTCAGACAATGCTGCTTCGACATGTGCGGTATGGTTGGACTTAGTCCAGAGGAAACATTCCTGCTCTTACTTCATGCTCCTGGATCTGTGAACGCTCTCCAATGCAAAACCGACAAAAGTGTGAGGCAGAAAGCTTTCAACAAACCCACCTATAGAGTGAGCTCCAAGATTATCAGCAACTACAGCAAATACAGTACCCTTGACCACACTTGGCACACAAATACCATCATCTTCCAAGGATTTCACATCTCTAAGCAGTGGCTCCAACACTTCTGGGTATCTATATTGCTTGACATCATCTGCCTTACAAAGAATGGCTCGGTAAATGTAAGTTAGAGTAGATCGCAAGGTAGCAGGGATGTCTGCAAACACCCAGTACACAGCCGTGATTTTATGCTTCTTGCGGGACGTCCCCAGAGGGTTGCATACTTCAAAGTCATCTATGTAAAGAATGAGTGGGAGTTTAAGTTCATCTCCACATAAAAATCTTTCTCTGAGGATCCAGCATGCAATGATTTGTATCCAGAAGAGACATAAGATGACCTTCTATTCTGTAATATTGAGTCTTTGTGTGTCTGTTGTTCAAGTTGAGACAATAATGGGAGAATTGGTACATACTGGAAGGTTTTTTTCTCGCTACCATCAAGTATGTACTCAACTGGCTCAGTCAGTGAGAGATGCTCCTTTATAAATTAGTCTCTCCTGTAGTGTGTGCTTAAAGGCCCATCCACCGCTAAAGCAGCGCAGAAAGGGATTTGCTGGCAAAGATCTTTCACCAGTTCTGAAATCATCGAATCTTCAAAAGTATAGCCATGCTTCCTCAAAGAGCTCAGTATAATTTCTTTAATAACTGGGCCAGATGCAGATTATATAAGGAAATTAAGTTCTTCTACTAGTTCATCTATGCATGTATTAGACACATTGAAAATGCATTCCAATTTAAGGAGGAGCAACCCCAGTCTCTTGATAATAGTTTTGTTCAAGTCCTCATCCTCCTCAAGGACAGAGTCACAGTAGTTTTCACTTTCAACAAATTTGCATTCTTCATGCGTTTGGCTTTGTTATTCATGAAAAACAGAAGTCTTAAAATCTTCCACTGAATGGGGATTATGTTTCCTGCTCTTATGACTGTGGAGTGTTGTGTATATATTTGTCTTGTAATCACAATCTTGAAAAACATATGGCACAGTTTCATATTTTTTAAGGTGGCCACCAAGGTGCTCAAAATATTGTCTTTTTGTGTGGAAACTGCATGAATTGCACACTAGGCATGTGACAGAAAGGAGCTGGCCTGGCTTAGTTGTCTGTGGGTGATACCTGAACAAATGTGTCCGTAATGCACCCCGTGTCCTAAAGGTGCAAGAGCAATCAGAATGGAGACAGGGTATAGACTGGTTTCGACTAAATTGTCCATGCTGTAATCTATAGTGTTTCAATAGGTCCAATCGTTTTCATGTTGTCAAGTTACATATTTTGCACAGTCAATTAATTTGCTATAAGGTAGTACTCCCATAATATTCCTCAGTTTAGGGTCTTCAGTCAGTGTTCAGTTCAGGTACCTAAAGTTCATGTATCTTTTGTGAAAACTGGAATACCCGAAGGCTGCAGGCAGAAGAGTCCAACACCTGCAGACAAACGAGAGTCCGCTTTAATTTTTCAGTTGTACAAAACTGTAAGATTAGTTAGCATAAAGTTTGCATCGCAATATTAATTGTTCATTTTAAACAAGGGATGTGATAAGGACATCATTTCCATATTTGTCCTAGATTTCAACACTACTGTATTTAACTTAGAATTTTTGACTCTAACAGCAGCTCTGGAAAGTATTACATTTTTCATATGTCTCCGCTGTAGCAGTGTCATATTTTATACTGTAGTACAGTGCAGTCCTTTACAGTGATGCAGCGGACAGTGATATTTCAGAAATTTTCAGCACACCAGAATTTCAAATTAAACTACAATGATGTTAAATATATGACTTTCACATCCAGATTGGGTGAACAATGTAGTATTTATAGTATTTTTTTTAACCTTTGGGAGATCTATACCAACTCAAGCTACAATTTCTACATGGTTTATCAAACATGGATGGATATTATTTTTCACATCAAATGTTTAGGATTACAGACTTATTAAATATTTGAATTGCACAGATGCTGGCTAAACGGCACTGCGTCACTTTGTCCCTCTCTGATTGATGGCTTTGGCCTCGTGCTTCAGACCATTAGCTTGTTAACACTGAAAGATAGCCTAGCATTAGCCTATTCAAACGTTGGCACATAACACAGAAGCACACCGACTACAAATCTTGGGATAGATCTTACCATTAAATAAGTTAACATTTGCATTCATGATATGACACACAGCAACATGTTAAACAGGAATCTTACCTTCAACCCAGCAGCTCGACACTCCTGAGAGCAGCAGCAGCTCGAGTCCCGCTGAAGTGCTTCCCGAGAACCAGCGCTGGCGCATGCGCACGTTGCAGTGCAGGGATAATAGTCTGAGTATATTTTCTGGTATTTTTTAATGTTGCAGTTGTTACTGTTAACAAATAGGTAGTGTAGGTAGAATTGACCTATTATTATTGTAGGAGTTTTCTATGCCAGAGACACGGAGGAAATATTGGAGGTCCAGGTGCGACAGATAAGGACTCTTAAAGTGTTCAACCAACACCACTAAGACGGACAATAATCCATAGTGGATGGGGAAAATAAGGAGAACACAAATAACCTTGCGATAAAAAGCGAGGAGCTCGATATCCGAGCAAAACAAAAGAAATAAGCAGTCACGCTTATCTAACTCCCATAGTAGAGGAAACAAAAAGAAAGGAAGGGGAGAAATAAAAATAACCCTAAACCTTAGGGTGAGAACACTCGTAGGTTTGTGAGGAAAACAAAAAAACCAAAACCTCTGCTCTGAAATAAGAGCGCACTTTAAATATTCTAAATTGTACTGCTAACAAGAACCGCGTAGAGAAGCAAAGCGGTCGATAGCACGCACAACTCCTATACCTTTACCCGCTAGAAAGTAACACTTATCTAACTCCTGTATTGGAGTGAACAAAAGAAAGGAAGGAGAAAAACAAAAGAACACTCGTAGGTTTGAGTGGAAAACAAAGAACCCAAAACCTCTGCTCTGAAATAAGAGCGAAAGAGCGCACTAAACTTTTTCTAAATTGTACTGCTAACAAGCCCCGCTTTGAGAAGCAAAGCGGTCGATAGCAGTACAACTTCCTATACCTTTACCAGCTAGAATGTTACGTGAAATAACATGGAAGTGACAAGAAAAGGAGGAAGCGGGGTATAAATAGTGAGAGGTGCAGGACAGGTGAACTTACTAATCAAAACCCGAGGCGAAAGCAAAACCCATAGCGGAACACAGAAAAATCCGATAGATTTACAGGTAGATGAAAAACGATATACTATGCGCGGAGATAAAGGAAGGAAGGCGCGATCCATGACAATTATATATTTCACTTGCTGACTAATATACTTAAAGGTCCCATATCATACAATTCTTTTGTTAATTTTACATTATTTTACAAGGTCTACCAAACATTTAGGTTTTTTAAGGGAAAAAGTTTTGCAATATATTTTAAAAAATATATAAACCCAGTGAGTTTTTTACTCTTGCAGCTGAACAGCCCATTTTGGGTGGGCGGTTAAATTTTTTAAAATTTTGTAAAGATTGGCTTACTGACCCGGAATCACAATCACTCTTGTCTACACTACTCTTTAGCTCCGAAAAACCGAAGAAACAAATAAAAAATAGCAAACGAAGACATTTAAGAACGTATTTTTTACAAAGGAAAATACATGTAACATATACAATATAGCGATAACCTCTTAACTGTGTAAATTATACTTAGCCTGTAGGCTAACGTTACTTTTCAAGCAGTCGAAGACGCATCCCTGAATGCTTTCCAATGTATCCTATAGGTCAACAAATGCGACATTATTGTCCCCCCTCTGCAAGCTATTGTTTTTAAGGATTCGTCTGAATAATTTTGGGTAAAATACAGCCACATTTTAGACAGTTTCGCTTTTAGAAAATTGACCGAGTTAAACGTTACTTGCTAACAGTAGGCAACCTGGGGTCACTGACTGAGCCGTTGTTAAATAATGTTTGCAATTGGAAGCTTGTGCATTGTACTTTACAGTGGCACCCAAATCTGCATTGGATTCTGTTCGGTAGGTAATGAATGGTATCGGTCGTATGGGTTAACGTTACAGGACTCCATACGCAACCAGGCAGCTTGGCTAGAAAGCTGTAAAAGTCAAAGTGCTTACTATTGTACCTGAAAGATTAAAAGTGCCCTGACACAGCACATTTAAAATGGCCACATTACCACATAACCGTATACCTACCCTGTTCTTTAGAGGCTGAAGGAGGGCGGGTTTATGCAATTCTTTTCACAGGAGTCCAGTAATGACGTTACAGCTGGAGCCAATTCTACCTCAAAAAAAATGTCAGGTAGTACCGACTTAATATTTTACCTGCACATAAGTATCATGCTACACTGCATATAAATGCTAAAAGTAGCTAAACTCCAATTTCCATGATATGGGACCTTTAAGAAAATTTTAAACAATTTGCATGGGTTGTATTTTACCACCCTCCAAAATCCCTTTTTGCAGTGGGGGTACAGTGAGTTTTTGCCAATGTGATCTATGATAAATACAGGGAGAATTGATGCATTGTTAAACAAGAGAATCTTTTTTTGTTAGGATTGATGTACGATCACGCCTTTCATGACACACCTTTATGCTTACACTACCTAGTGCCTTAACATGACTTAATTCACTTGATAATGCAACAAGTCAACTTGGAATATTTATTAGAAACTGAGCAGGTTAAAATAGATGCCATTTAAATGAATGTTTTTTTTCTGACTTAAAGCTGGAGTATGTAACTTTTATTTTGAAAAATGTCAGGGAACGGTCATGCATAGTTGGTAGCAATCATACAAAGAACTGAGATATCCGAGCACCATAGACTATGTTTATACCCTTAAATTCTGCATTCTAAAACCAGCAATTAGCTACATAACTCTTTCGCCCCTCATGGAAAAGATTATGTAAAACAAACTCAACCATGTGAAGTATTGTAGCCAATTAAATTAATTTGACAGCTATTCTCACTGATACCGATGTCTCCTATGAAATCTTTTATTTGTTCAGCTAGCTAGCTAGTAGATAAGACACCTAAATGAAAATGATACTTCAAATTGCATGGAGTGCTCTCCTTATTTTAGCTCATAGTGTTGTACTTCCTAGTTCCTATCAATGTACGGACCTACCCCTGTGTAATGTAATCTAGCTAGCTAGCTACATGCAATCTGATAGGAGTTTTGTGCAATGACTGTTTAAAAAACTTGCCATCACAAGAGTAGCGTGGGTCTTAACTTTACAACCTAAATAAACTAAAAACTCGGTTGTTTTAATTAAATTTACCATGAATCCACTTCTTAAAGATAATGTGCAATTTTGGCCACTTGTTCTAAAAGTGGCGCTGATGAGCCGACACACACACCACCGTGTTATGTAGCACCAAAGAAGAAGAAGTTTAGTTTACGAATCGCAAGTTAAGCGAGCGTGAATCGACACGGTGAAAAACAGCGGAATATTTGTCTCAAAATTCTGTCCGTAAATTCAAGCAAGCTCAAGCGTGTCCTTCGATCAGCAAATGTAGATTCGCCAGTTCGCAAGCCAAGCTTTTGATTTGTACATGTGAACATTGGAAACATATCTGTAAATTTTATTTGCATTTGTGAATATAATTTTTGCATTCATCCAAATGATGATTTACGAAACACAAGTTGAGAGGTGTTTGTGTGTGGATGGTAAATACAATTGTGGATTATATCTACGAACACAAATTGAGAGAGGTGTGTGTGTGGATGGTAAATACAATTGTGGATTAAACTTTTGTGCTTGTTTATTTTTGATAGAAATCTACCTCCATATTGGATAAAGCTTACTCGAAAACTGCAGTAAACATAGGTGCTAATTTCAGAAGGTGGTAAGATTTTTGTGAACGAATTGGTTTAAAAAGACAGACTGGACAGGTTGGTCAAAAGTTTCAACTTGAGTGGACTTTCTGCTTGCCATATAATGAATAGTTGAGACGAGTGTGTGCGGGTTGGACCCGTAATGCACGACTCAGAACACAAACGTAATAATAAATGTCCGCAAGGACTTTATTATAGGGAAATCCAAAAATCGTAGTCACACAAGCGAAGTCCAAAAACCAATAAATGCAGCCAAAAACCAAAAATACAGTACCAAAGGAGAAAACAGTCTCGAAATCGTACGGGTTACGGATGTAACCCCGGTTCTATGAATACGGTCAACACGCCACGGTATGGGTCATCCTCGCCGAGAGGGGGAGCTACTAGGAGATTGTTTATCAAATTAACCACCACTACGGGCGGAACCACGTCACGCCATAAATATGGCGCTGGTACACCGCTCGACCTCTTTTGCCGACTTGAGGGCACTTGCCGTCCTGCGGGCGCAAGGTTCTCCGCCTGACAACACCGCGTGGCGTGTTGACCGTATTCATAGAACCGGGGTTACATCCGTAACCCGTACGTTCTATTTCATACCGGTCAACACGCCACGGTATGGGTTACTGTATATCAAATAAGTCAGGCGGGGATGTAGTGGGGTAACCAGGACCGCACATCATAGCATGAGTGCGGGACCGATCAATAAAATTACACCATTGGCTGCTGTTCTTAACAGAAGAGCAAGCTCAAGTGGGAACGTGGAACATAACCAATGGGTGATAAAAACCCTGAATCACCACCATCTTACTCTTCAGGTCTCATGGGGAGGAGGATGAAACGCCTCCAACACAATAGGCCGTGAGACGTATGACCGCGAAAGGACCTGAGGCCGAAACGCGGGGTTGGGACGCAAAGAGACCGATGAGCTACTGTCCCCCAGCCGTATACAGGCAGGGTGTATCGACAGTGCATGCAGCTCGCTCACGCGCCTCGCGGAGGCGATAGCGAGCAGGAAGGCCATCTTCCAAGAGAAGAGCTTTAGGCTGAGCCCAGTCAGGGGCTCAAACGGCGGTTCAGTGAGAGCATTTAAGACCAGCTGCAGGTCCCAAGAAGGGACTGCGTTCGATCTAGGCGGCCGAAGCCGCCTGGCTCCTCGGAGGAATTGTCCAGCACTGCTGATTCTAGGCCCTGCCGGCAACTCTGCCCACGGGCCAAACATGCAGGTTGAAAAATTCTGGGTTCGGATGCCACAGCAGGCCCTGGGCCTGCGACAGCATATCCGGCCTGGTTGGGAGGCGCCAGGGGGTGCCCCGTAGGGATTCCCTTAGGTCCGCCATCCATCTCTGCTGGGGCCAGTTGGGGGCAATCAGCAGAACCTGTGCCCCTGAGTTCCTGATCCTCGCCAGAACTGTGGGCAGGAGAGGCATGGGGGGAAAAGCATAGAGCAGGACTGGAGGCCACTGGTGTGCCAGTGCGTCCACGCCCAATGTCCCCGTCGTGTCTATCATAGAGTACCACAGGGGGCAGTGAGCATTCTCCCTGGATGCGAAGAGGTCCACCTGTGCTTCCCCGAAGCGGGACCAAATGGACTGCACAATTTCTGGGTGCAGGCGCCATTCCCCTGGTCTCGGGCCACCCCTGGAGAGCATATCGGCTGCCACATTGGTTATACCCGGCACGTGCACTGCCTTCAGGGACATGCATTGAGCATGTGCCCAGAGCAGGATTTGACGTGCTTTCGCATGCAGGATTGGGGACCGAACCCCACCCTGGCGGTTGATGTAGGACACTACCGTGGAGCTGTCTGTCCGGACAAGAACATGTCTGTGCCAGACCACTGGGAGGAAGTGGTACAATGCCCGAAGCACTGCTTCCATTTCTAGAAGGTTTATGTGTTTCCCTGCCCATGAGGGGCTCCACGATCCCTGCACGGACTGGCCACCTCTGACCGCTCCCCAGCCAGTCATGGAGGCGTCCGTGGTGACTGTCACCCTCACCCCTGCCGGCCCCAAGGGAACGCCCTCCTTGAGGCCAGGGGTGGTGAGCCACCAATCCACCATCTTTAGGCATTTCTGGGAAATGGGGAGGAGTCGCCGCCCATCTTCGTGCGGGCTCACTCCCTGTGCCGTCGCCCAATGCTGTAACGGGCGCATATGCAGCAGCCCAAGTGGCACTACCTGGGCGGCTGAGGCCATCAGGCCGAGCAGCCTCCGGCAAAGTTTTACCGTCCTCTGCCGCGCTGCAGCAAAATGGGACAGACTCTCCATCAAAGTATGTCGCCTCTCTGGGGTTAGAGAGGCACGCATGGACCCCGAGTCCAAAACCAGACCCAGGAAAACCCTTTCTCTGGAAGGGGTGAGGTGGCTCTTCTCCCTGTTCAGGGTCAGGCCCAAGCTGGCTAAATGTTCCAGTACCGACCTTGTGTCCCTTCTTGCTTGCTCCTCTGATGGAGCACAGATCAGCCAGTCGTCCAGGTAATTCGCAATGCGAATACCCTGACGACGGAGTGGGATCAGTGCGGCATCTGTGCCCTTGAAGGAAAGCGGAGGTACTTCCGGTGATCCCGGTGTATGGGGATATGGAAGTATGCATCCTTTAGATCCACAGAGGTGAACCAGTCGCCATCTCTCACCTGAAGGAGGAGATTGGCGAGGCGGAGCATCCAGAAGGGCAGGTGCTTCAAAAAGCGGTTGAGCCTTCTTAGATCTAGGATGGGGCGGAAGCCCCCGTCCTTCTTGGGGGCTAGAAAATAGACTGAATAAAACCCTTGTCCCGCTGCCACCAGGGGCAGGGGTGTTATTACTCCCTTCTCTAGCAACACCAGAATCTCGTTGGAGAGAGCTCGCGCAGCGGCCCCGTCTCTCACCCGAGTATGAGTAACCCCGTAAAAACGGGGGGCCTTGGTGTTGAATTGAAGCCTGTACCCCGACTCCAACGTGCTGAGCACCCAAGGACATCGGGTACATAGGCGCCACTTTGCGAGATGGAGAGGGGAAAAACGTGGTGCCGGAGGCTGGTAACCATCACCGACGGAACTGGCCTCGGGAAGCTGACTTACCGGAAGGTTTCTGGAACCGCGCCCGGTCCCGCGAGAAACGCGAGGCCCTTGGCTCCAGAGAGCCGGATAAAGGCCCCTGAAAGGTCGTGTGCCCCCCAGTGGGGGCGGGACCTGAAGCTGGGGGTGCACTGTGGAAAAAACGGGTCCCTCTTGCTGGGGCCCGTGGGGCTGGAGCCCGTCCTACCGCCCCCAACATCTCTCTCGCCCTGCGTGACTGCTCTAAGGCAGCCTCCGCAGGCGGCCCGAACACCTGCCCCGGAACCACTGGGGCAGTAAGGGCTGCTACCTGTCCTTGGTTTGTTAGACTGGACTGAGACAGCCACACCTGGCGGCGTGCCAGAACGAGTGAGGACATGGAGTGCCCCAGGGCTTGGGCATGAGCACTAGCCCCGCGCATCATAATGTCCACCACACGCAGCATCTCTATTGCTGAGTTACTGGGGGCAGCGGAGGACATGTCCTGCAGCATACCCTCCAGGTACACCAGCAGCAGTGCGTTAGTGTTAGCCAGTCGGGCCGCAAGAGCGGCGGACTGATAAGCCTTACACACCCGCTTGTCAGTAGCCCTGCATCGCCTATTGGGATGCTGGGAATCACTATCAGCTCTAAAGGTAGCGCCTGCGAGCATTGAAAACATAGGCCCAATCTGTGGAGGGGCCGCCAACCCGTAGGATGCGGCACCCGCCATATTGGCCAACTGGGTCTTGGGGAGTCTATATGCCCCAGGAGACTGCCAGGATGCCTGCAGTTCTGTCAAAAAATCAGGCAGGGGTGGTAACCCCCCTGTAATGGGCCGATTAAGGCCACGGCTGAAAAGTGAGGGAGCAGGAACCGCCAAGGGGGGTAAGCGAGCGCGCTCAGCCGCCCTGAGAATCACCGCCCGATCGGAGGGATCCGAGGGCGGGAGTTCAGAAGCATCGTCACTTTCCTGGGCAGACACTGACCCACCTTCAGTGTCAGACTGTTGGGGGTCTGTCCGACAGTACAGGCTATCCGACGCCGTCGTAGACAGCTCGTCTGGGTGACGGCAGGACGGTCCAGGCACTGGGCCCTGAGGGTCCCGAGGCCTGGGTGACTGCTGCTGTGATGCTACCAGCCCCAGAAGGGTCTGCTGCATCGCCTGCACCTGTAGCTGAAGCTGATGGAACTCCGGTTCCTGATGCTTACGCTTCCTAGCGCGCTTGCCAAACCCAGCCCCTTGAGCATACGGCTCCAAATTATGCTCCACAAAAGTTGATTGCCTAGGTGGGACGTCCTCCCCCGACGGCCCACCATCTCCCGGATTCTGTACGCCTTCCGACATGCTTAGCCCAGAAGTGTGTCCAACACCAAGCCAAGGGCCCAAATCAGTGGTACTGAGGGACCGCAAGGGGATGTGGAAGCCTCCAGCAGCTTCTACTCTCACGAGCAGAGAGGCCCCTTCCAGCCTTTTCGTTGTTCTTATTGTTGTTGTTATTGCTACTGCGCAACTAACAACACCAAGCCCAGTGGCTAATATAAGACAGAATAATATTAGATAATAATAATATAAACTTCTGTTGGAATGGCAGCGTGCTGCCTAAACCTACAGGAATAGAGTATGTCCAACACCAAGCCGAGGGCCCAAATAGGACCGAGGTGGGTGTGGAAGCTTCAGGTAGCGTCTGCCCTAACGGACACAGGGGCTCCTTCCAGCCTTTTCGTTGTTCTTATTGTTGTTTTTGTTGCTACTGCGCAACTAACAACACCAAGCCCAGTGGCTAATATAAGACAGAAGAATATTAGATAATAATAATATAAACTTCTGTTGGAATGGCAGCGTGCTGCCCAAACCTACAGGAATAGAGTATGTCCAACACCAAGCCGAGGGCCCAAATCAGTGGTACTGAAGGACCGAGGTGGGTGTGGAAGCTTCAGGTAGCGTCTGCCCTAACGGACACAGGGGCTCCTTCCAGCCTTTTCGTTGTTCTTATTGTTGTTCTTGTTGCTACTGCGCAACTAACAACACCAAGCCCAGTGGCTAATATAAGACAGAAGAATATTAGTTAATAATAATATCAACTTCTGTAAAGAACGGCAGCAATCTGCCTACAACAACGTTTTTCAAGCGAGTCCAGCGCCAGTCAAGGGTCCGCAACAGTAGCACTGGAGGACCGCGAGAGGACGCGGAGGCTTACTTTATTGTATCATGCGTGTAATTATTGCTATGCAAATAACAAGTGAAAACAACGCAATGCAATCAGAAAGATATCGGGTAAATCCGATCTAATTCTGTAATGAAAAAACCGGCCGTGAACCGGCTACAACAAGGTAATATCTTACCGTGTAAGCAGCAAACAACAGCAAGCAAACCGCAGTTCCGCGTTGCTGGGGGAGGGAAAGCCCCGGAAACTTACGTTGTCCGGGCGATCGGGAGAGGCAGAAAACAAAAAGTTTTGCGAAAATCGCAGATTCCAAAGGAACCAACAAACACAATCTCAGCTCGCCTTCGAGGAGGCAAAAAGAGGTCGAGCGGTGTACCAGCGCCATATTTATGGCGTGACGTGGTTCCGCCCGTAGTGGTGGTTAATTTGATAAACAATCTCCTAGTAGCTCCCCCTCTCGGCGAGGATGACCCATACCGTGGCGTGTTGACCGGTATGAAATAGAACAGTATCCATGCACAAGTTCAGAACCAGAGTAGCTGTCAGCGGAGCAGAAGTACAATTCAGGGGTAAAGAAGAGTTTGTTAGTCGTGGGGCGTTGCAGGAGTCAGACCGAAGTCCTATCCGCAGGGCAGAGGTACAAAACAGACAGCAGGCAAAACTTGTGGTCAAAAACAGGCAGTAGATACGATAGGCTGGCAGTAACGATGGTCAATAAACAGGCTTGATCTATAACGGTAGTCAGATAATGGATAACGCTCAAAAGTGACAGTAGAAAACTAACAGGCAACAATTTCGCAAAGACCAGACATGAACGCTGATCTTATATGCAGGTGTCGACAGGTGCAGACACTTAGCTTGAGAGCAGCATGCAACGGGAAATCAGGTGTGGAGGGCTGACAAGGTAACAAGATAATTAGTACTCGTTAGTAATAAACCTATCCTGACCTAGCGTTAGTAAATTAGTAAATGACATGCACGAGAAACGTAAGGTAAACATGAACACATGGTTAGAGAGTTAGCATTACCCAATCCTCATCTAATGTTAGTAGATTAGTAAATAGACACAGGAGAATGAAACAATTAGGGAAGCGTGAGCGACAGCAAGAGAAAGAAACAGCATGAACGCAAGGCTGCGGAAAAACACGGAAATGTGTATGCTAACAATGAACTGCATCGTAGCATAAACAGAACACAAGCAAGACATGAACAGAAAATAAACTGTGACAAACTAAACATGAAACGTGGCATGAACATGACAGAAACGTAACAATAGTAGCTAGGTTGGTCATTAGTATTGTTGATAACGTTACTTTATTTGGTGGCTAATTCTTGGAAGAAGGGCATGCTTGCTAACGTTATATGTCGCATAGATCAGGGGTTTTCAAAGTGGGGGCCGCGGCCCAACGGGGGGCCGCCAGGGGGCGCCAGGGGGGCCAATTGGAAGGGAGAGGAAAATGGAAAATGCAAAAAAAAAAAAATTTAAAAATGTACAAATTAAAAAAAATGATTTCTTTAATTTATTTAATTTATTTAAAATGTATTTAAATTAAATTCATAAGATTACTGTGCCGGTTTAAAATAAGATATAAATTGTTATAAATCCTTTCATATCGAAATTAGGTCTTTGCCATGCCCTTCTTTCAATCGCAGCCAATAACTAACCGTCTGCCTGTCAGTCAAAGCGTTGCGTTGAGCTGCTAACGGCCCAATTATGGAATCAAAATAGGGTCAAAAGTATTGTGTTGTGTATTAAGAAGCTGTATGTTAGATTTTTAAATATTTGCCAGTGTAATTTAAGTTTTTTTTTTAAAGCCATTTCGCAATAGGGGGGCCCCAGCCAGAGGCTACGACTATTTGGGGGTCCTTGGCATGGAAAAGTTTGGGAACCCCTGGCATAGATTGCGTTAGCTCAAACTGGCTATGTGGTAAATTACTTCTAATGAATAGTAGCTAGGTTGGTAATTAGTATTATTGATAACGTTATTTTATTCGGCGGCTAGTTCTTGGAAGAAGGGCATGCTTGCTAACGTTGTAGTATAGATCGCGTTAGCTCAAACTGGCTACGCGGCTATAAGTTATCAAAGCGTAGCTACCAGCTGTAGCCAGATAATGCCTGGTTCAGACTAGCGCTACACAAACTCAGTTATGCAACAACTCTGCATCTACAGAAAAGATTTAGTTGTTTTACCTGGAATTTTAGATAACATTTTTACTGTAAAATACCAATCTGTAATCCTGAAATTGTATCTAGCAGACTTTCACGTTCACAACGAGGTCTGTGGGGCGGGGGTGTATCTCTTTCTCTGTGGGCAGGGCCAAGGATTCTGTGACAACAAATGTGGGGGGAAACTGCATACGCTAGCTTTAAGGTTCAGTATTAATAAGAATACCTACTTCTAGCATTCCTTTACTTTTTTCAGTTAAGGTATAAAAAAAAAGCACTCTGAATCTTGTTCATTCTTTACAGGCCAGTACAGCTCTCTGGAGTCTTTCTGTTCATTCCACTGGAAGGCGAGAAAACTGCTTTGTTTCAATTTAGGGACAACATAAGTGACTCCAGAACATGGAACATGTCGCTTCTTATTGACTTCTGTGGTTTCTCAGGGCTTGTTTTTGTAGAGACCAATGGAATCTTATTTTGGCGTCTTTGAGGTGTGGGGAGGTGTGCCTATTGAAATCACCGCAGGTTGTTTGTTACGGTTGTGATGTTTGTGTCACAAATGTAACAATGTAATTGAGGCCATTTTTCACCTCTTTCTTTCTTGTGGACTGCTGCACTATTGAAAATGGTGGGGACAGCAAGGACAATCAAGAGGAGATGAATTCCACAGGGTCACAGCCCAGTCTGCAGGTGGTCTCCTGAGCGATTGCTTTAATTTTCATATATCACAGCCTGTGCTTGGGCATCTGTCAGGGGCACAATGTCCCTCTGATACAGCACCAGTGAGCACTTCCCCTTGAGCAGACATTATAGATCCTATGTGGGTTCGACAGACAAAATAAATAAATAAGTGAATAAATAATACACAATAATAATAACTGGATTAACAATTCCTAAAGAAATTGTAGGTGTGGTTGCTTCACAAATATCAATGACTGGAAATGGCATAGAAAGATGTTAATATAGTGTGAGGTGGAAAATAAAAGATGGAAATGTTATGAACTGTTAATACGGTATAAAGGGATCTAGTGAAGGTGAAAGTGTTAAAATATTGTGATGTAGCCTATTTTGTGGTAAGTAGTCTAAGGAACCTGGAAGTGATACAAATAAGTAACGAATAGTGTTAAAAGCACAAAAAGGTAATGGCAAATCATCTGGGATAGTATTGTTGGGTCATAACAGTGTTGTAGAGGAAGGCATTGTGAATGCCCAATTTACTGCATCCTGTGTACTAGCATACTGCTTACTGTAGTCTATACTGCAGTGACATGCAGTATGCAAAATATCCTCCATATAAACCTGGACATAAGTAGGCTATATCAGTTTCCTGGCTATATCAGCTGGGGATATTGAGAACATTCAATTTGGCCATGCAGGTAAGGCTAGCCTAATTTAACAGCTTTTCAAAAAAAAGTATACTCAACTGGCATACTGAAATAGTACTGTGTGCTGATTCGGACTATTCGGACACAGTTGTAGAAAAATATGGGTTCATACTATTTTTGCCTAGGTTTTAACCAAATGCTCATCTACTGATTTCTCCACTTTATTAAACAAACTCTAATTCCGATTACAGATCTCACCATTTTGTGAAGTCCAAACCACATGTCCTGTGCTGAATTCAGTGTTCTATTCAGCCTACCTTGCATGCAGCTATCGTAAAGCAATAATTAACATAGGCTATCATTTGGCTAATACTAACTAAGTTTAACGTTGTTGACTCACATAAACTTGAGATTATAAACCAATCATATGTCGTGGAGAATTTATTTGCTGGCTATCTCATAATCGATTGCATTTTGCTAACGTACTACTGGCACCCATCACCTTTGCATTTTCATGCAGAAACATCAACGTTGCTGGGCAGTGGCAAAATGGAATAAGAGTAGTGGTGGGCATTACGGTTCCTTTGACTCCGGTTACTAAAAGGATTAGTTCCCGGATTCGTTCACTGATCTAGTTCAGACTCTAGTTCATCGCTCTCGTTCTCGTTCACTGACTCTCATTCTTGTTCACTGATTCCTCTCGTTCGCGAATGAGAAAGGTAGGTGGCCTGGCACAAGTTACTAAATCGCCAGTTACTAAAGGTTTTAATCTATTTTTTTATTTAAAAAGAGCATACTATTTATCAGTGTGGGACAATTTGTTATAAACGTGTAGCTTCTAGGTGTTAGGCTATATCAATTTAGTGGATAAAGCATATTGTAGGCTAATACAGCCAAAATTGTGATCTTGTCTACACTTTGAGTTTTACACTCTTTATTGTAGTCAGTAGACTGTCATAATTTTATGACCCGTAATGAATCCATAATTCAAATCCTGATCATCATCTTCAGCTCACAGCAGTATAGGCTAGCTTGAGCTTCTCTCCTCCCTTTGTTCAACATATTATTCACGTTTCTTTCAAGTAGCCTATCTTCGGTTGAACAGTCTGAAAAGTTGTAATACCCAGTCCGCTTGCAAGCTAGCGCCTTCAAATGCTTCAAAGCGACGAAAGCGTCCGTAAATAGTAAATAAAAAGTTAGCCTACTCCCGGGAGAAGAATATGAATGTGGCTGGATCATGTAGAATATGATAAGTAGCTCGGCCTATAGCCTAAAGTTTTGATGTAAAACGCAGAGTACCTACATGTATACAGGTGCAGCTCAAAAAATTAGAATATCGTGAAAAAGTTCAATATTTTTTGTCACTCATTTCAGAAAGTGAAACTCATATATGATATAGATTCATTACACATAGAGTGAAATATTTCAAGCCTTTATTTCTTGTAATTTTGATGATTATGGCTTACAGCTAATGAAAACCCAAATTCAGTGTCTCAGAAAATTTGAATATTGTGAAAAAGTTCAATATTGGAAACTCATGGTGTCACACTCTAATCAGCTAATTAACTCAAAACACCTGCAAAGGTTTCCTGAGCCTTTAAATGGTCTCTCATTCTGGTTCAGTAGGCTACATAATCATGGGGAAGACTGCTGACTTGACAGATGTCCAGAAGACCGTCATTGACACCCTCCACAAGGAGGGTAAGCCACAAAAGGTCATTGCTAAAGAAGCTGGTTGTTCACAGAGTGCTGTATCCAAGCATATTCATAGAAAGTTGAGTGGAAGGAAAAAGTGTGGTAGGAAAAGGTGCACAAGCAACAGGGATAACCGCAGCCTTGAGAGGATTGTCAAGCAAAATCCATTCAAGAATTTGGGGGAGCTTCACAAGGAGTGGACTGAGGCTGGAGTCAGTGCATCAAGAGCCACCACGCACAGACGAATCCAGGACATGGGCTACAAATGTCGCATTCCTCGTGTCAAGCCACTCCTGAATCAGAGACAACGTCAGAAGCGTCTTACCTGGGCTAAGGAGAAAAAGAACTGGACTGTTGCTCAGTGGTCCAAAGTCCTCTTTTCAGATGAAAGTAAATTTTGCATTTCATGTGGAAATCAAGGTCCCAGAGTCTGGAGGAAGAGTGGAGAGGCACAGAATCCACGTTGCTTGAAGTCCAGTGTGAAGTTTCCACAGTCAGTGATGATTTGGGGTGCCATGTCATCTGCTGGTGTTGGTCCACTGTGTTTTCTGAAGTCCACAGTCAACGCAGCCATCTACCAGGATATTTTAGAGAACTTCATGCTTCCTTCTGCTGACAAGCTTTATGGAGATGCTGATTTAATTTTACAGCAGGACTTGGCACCTGCCCACACTGCCAAAAGTACCAAAAGCTGGTTCAATGGCCATGGTATTACTGTGCTTGATTGGCCAGCAAACTCGCCTGACCTGAACCAAGAGGAAGATGAGACACCAGACCCAACAATGCAGACGACCTGAAGGCCGCTATCAAAGCAACCTCAGCAGTGCCACAGGCTGATCGCCTCCATGCCACGCCGCATTGATGCAGTAATTCATGCAAAAAAAGCCCCAACCAAGTATTGAGTGCATAGAAATGAACATACTTTTCAGAAGGCTGACATTTCTGTTTAAAATATCCTTTTTTATTGATCTTATGTAATATTCTAATTTTCTGAGACACTGAATTTGGGTTTTCATTAGCTGTAAGCCATTATCATCAAAATTACAAGAAATAAAGGCTTGAAATATTTCACTGTGACAAAAACTTTTTCACGATATTCTAATTTTTTGAGCTGCACCTGTATATCAGAGAGCTTCCTGTTTTGGGGTAGAGAAAGCTCCCATACTGATGTATTGTGAATTCTCTCCACGGACCGTTCAAAGACAAGAGTGCTTTATCACAGCAATTCTTCCAAACTCGGATTATATTTTTTCCACGACACACACATGCATATATATTCCACCGCCGTACCCTTCCAATTCTGCCATCAAACATGCTTCATCTGTGTTTTATTAGATAAGGCTTTCATTAAATTTCCTAGTGTAGTGCAAAACGGGCAGAAATGGCCAGTTAATTAAAGTGGGTACCCAGGGTACCGGTTAAATTAATACAATTGGGCATGTTTTCATGCCATTTGCTTTATACGTTTCTGATTATTTGCTATAATAGCCTAATAGGCCTACGTTTGAATATCGGAATATAATGAATGTGGTTTCATTGTTCGAGTTATTTAGGCTACAGTATATAAGGCGATTCAGAACCATGACCTAATTTGAAACTCTGTCTTTAAAAAAATGTGACGTCTCCGTTAGGAAATGCATCCTACTGAAAATGTAGGCTACTCTTTCGTTTAATTTACTTCAAGCAAAGAGCTATAGCGTTTCTCAGATGTTGCTGGGCGCTTACTTAGAAAGCTAAATGCTTTTAATTATACTGAGGCAAGTGCAATACGAAGATTAGTTGGAGGAAGCTCGGAGCTGCAGCAACTGCGTATTGTGCCAAACTCTGGAAAATCCAGACCCAGTGAACGTCAGGACAGTATGTATGGTTCTTTCACGGATTCGTTCCTCTCGTTCACGTAACTTTCCACCACTCTCGGTCACACACAGACGGGAGGGGCTCGGAGAGCATGACCCACTCAATGCTGCAATTAGCTAATGGCTTGTTAAATAGGAGTAGCTGCAACTTCAGCGAATGGGAAGCTCGCAATTGAGAGAGGAATCAAAGGAACGAATCCGGACACGGTGGTGAGTCGGTTCCTTTCGTTCACCAAACGGATTCGTTCAAAAGGAACAAATCGTTCAGGAACAACACACCACTAAATTAGAGAATCTCTTCAACAGAAACCAGTTATAGAATCCTTACGGGGTAGGATATTTGGTTCTTTAATCTGTTTATCAGAGATTTGTATAAAATAAAATAAATGTTAACGTTATACCGAAAGTAGCTACATTGGGCAGGCATAGCCTGCGCAAAAGAAAATACACCGAATGTTTATTTGTAACAGTTTCACCTTTTCATAATAGCCTATACTATAGGCTAGGCTATATCGCAACAAACGTTTTTGTAGTGTGTAGAAATGGTACATTTTATGCATGTTATTGTCTGACTGTGGCAAGATGGTTGTAAATGGGTTTGGGCTATTTTATCATGCAGTGCAAATTGAGAGGTTGATGTATGCACAAGCGGTGACTCTGTAGCAATCCTGCATTGGAATTTTGAGGGTTTAAAGTTGTTTACAATTTCCGAAAAATATGAATAGGCTACTATAATTGGGACATTGATGACCAGGGTAGCAGCTTAGATAGGGCTAATAGCCTGTGTGCGTGGCGAGAAAGCGCATTGCGCTTGATGCAGCATTTGTTGTAGTCCAATGATTATTATTTTTGAATGATTATTATTTTTGAAAGCTAAAGTGAGTAAGATCATTTCAGTTGCAGACGGAAGTAGGCTACGTCGTTAGCTATGGAATTTCTCGTCAGCATTTTTCCAAGGTTGTTGACAGTTGCTCAGTGCTCACGTAGAGCAGAATGTTAAGTGATTCAAAAATCTGCTGTGTTCACTGAGAGCTAGCCTACTGCACATGCCCGTTGACCCCCATTCATGTTTTGGTGATAAAATGTCAAATGTGTCAAAGTGTATATGGTATAAAGGTAAAAAGTAATAGCAACCTGGAGGGGGTATAAAGGTATAATATGAGGTATGAATGGTGTCGATGGTGTGAAGGGTGTAGGAGGAGATAGGTTCTCAAAAATTGGCGGAATAATAATAACGGTTTTTCAACCACACCTAATAAATAAGGGTGAAACTAATCAATCTTCTTGATGCAGGGATGTCAAACCAAAACAAAGATAATACAATCTCAATTTGATCTTGTGATCACAGCACCATGTGTACACCCCCTGAAATTTGAGCTGCATTTTTTTAATGCATATACGTAATTCATAATATTCAACATCTGAAAAAGGATATGATTGATCAAGGTTTGATTCTAATCCTGTGACGCAGAACCGTGATAAGTGAGAACGATGACCTTGCGTCAAATGTACTATCTTTCTGCAATTTTAAACCACTTTCCTGTGAGAGTCTTGCTTTAAATGTGTCGTCCGTTTAATGCATCTGGGTCATTCATCACAGAGCTGGTCGCTGCCCTTAACTTTTCTGTAATGAAGACAGTTTGAACCTTGAATCACCTTATGAAAAGCACTTATATTTGAGGTTATGGTCTTGTCAATGGAAAGAACATAATTTTCTTCTCGTTTTTTCAGAACGGCAGTTTTTCCCCCCCTGTCCTTTTCTTCTTTTTTCTTAAAGGCCACTGCAGATGGGACAGCAGAAGAAAAGAGAAGAATGAAGATGCCCTTTTTTGAATTCTGTAAGCTCTAGGTTTTCAAGAAAGCAGAGCTGCAGCCAGTGATAACCAGACCTGCAGTATAACACTGACAGACTCCATCCAACTCCATCCATTCTGTTTGTGTGTGTGTGTGTGTGTGTGCATCAAAATTAGCTTTCACATTGTTTTTAACGTAAAGGGTCTGGACTGTATACACGCAGCCTTTGAAGTTGCCACGCAGGGCAGATGCGCCAAGTCAGTGGTTCCCAACCCTGGTCCTGGAGTACCCCTGTGTATGCTGGTTTTCGTTCCAACCACAATTTCAATCCCAATATTTTAACAAGCTGTGTGTCCACAATTTCACAAATTAGGAGCCTATTGATTCATCTCAGTCTTTAATTTGATCAGTTTAAAAAAATGTTTACCTCTTTTTAATTGTTTGCAATATAGCACAATGTGAATATTGGACCTTAATTCTTCATGGCATGCATAGCTTTTGCTAACATAATGTGTCTTAAGAGGGAAAATAATCCCTCTAAACATTAAAAACACCTTAAGAAATTTAATTAACCTTAATTAAGAAAAATGTACCGCTTATTAAAATTCTGGTATTGAAATTGTGGTTGGAACGAAAACCAGCATACACAGGGGTACTCCAGGACCAGGGTTGGGAACCACTGCGCCAAGTGACCAATCTCAATGTTACGGTTCTAACCGTTCCACGCCATGTTTTATGTTTATTGTTATGTCACGCCCTTATTTGTATTCACGTTCTGTCATAGTTTATTCGTTTCATACATTTCTATGTGTTTCCGCGAACTCGTGTTCATGCTTTCTCTCTCTCCCGCTTTTGCTTACGTGTTTTCCATTGTATCTGCCATTCCCTGTCTAACAGATTACTAACAATTAGCTAGATCATTGCTTACTAACCATCTAATCTCTTGTAGTTAATTGTTACCTTACGTTTCTAGTGCATGTCCTTACTAATTAACTAATTTACTAACGCTAGGATGGGATAATTACTAACAGACTAATTGACTAATGATCTTCGTCTCGTTTTCCCAAGCTGTTCCTAATTTCTCTCTGTTCTCAAGCTAAGCGTTTGCACCTGTATACACACACGTATAAGCCCTCAGTTTTCACCTATTCAGTGCGAAATTGTTGCCTCACTAGCACTTAAGCATTTGTCAAGTATACGTATTCTGATTTCCTGTTTTGATCCAAGCCTGTTTTTTGACCACTGTTTACTGCCAGCCTTTTGTTTTCACTGCCTGTCCTGACCACGATTCCTGCTTGCTGATTTTGTACTTTTGCCACGCGGCGAGGACTCCGGTCTGACCCTGCTTGTTTTTCGACTATTCTTTTGCCTTCTCCCGTTTGTACCTCTGCCACGCTGATTGCCTTCCTGGTTCCAAACTACTGCCTGGCTTACCGACGACGAGACTGCCTTCTCCCTCTGTACTTTTGTTTATTGGCTGGATCTTTTTGTGTATGACCTTTGCTTGTGCTAAGACAACGATTACGGAACTTTCCTTAATAAAGCCCTTGCGGGTATTTATTACATCCATTGTTCTGAGTCGTGCTTCTCGGGTCCAACCCTCCACGCACTTCGTCTCACTCAATGTATAAAACAACTGAGGAATCACTTTTCCTTATTAGCTTTTCGATGCGAACACTTTGGCACATGACATCAACAAATGAGTTATACAGGCACTGCAGGAGCAGGCCCCCATACTTGTTAGGCCGTCTCTTTCAATAAACAAAAACAGGACTGCAGACCAAACATGGTCTGATATGTTTGCGTAGGGACTCTAAAGCTTAATTATTCAAGTGGAAAAAAGCAAGCCTTGGCCTTTCTGCAGTTCTGTTATAACATTACACCTCCTGATTTATCGCCCCCCCCCCCAACAAAAAATATGACTAAACATGCCTTAAAGCTCAACGGCATCACTCACCCATAAGGTTCTCTCTAGGTAAGACATGTCAGACTGAAGATGAGGGTACGAGCGTGTTGAGGGCTTTATTATGGTAGATGGATTACCTGAATCATCAGCTCATACCTTGGTTCAGGCAAGGGAATGACTTGAAACTTGGCAGTGATATAAGTTAAGAGGAGACAGGGACAGAGATGTGTGCAACTACCACATGTTTGGCTCTTTTTTTCCTCTCCTCCTTAGGCTGCTTAGGAAATCAATATACCTGCATGCACATGTATGCATATCAGTTAGAGACTCCACTAATTAAATCTAATGTAATGTCATTAATTTTCTCATTCACAAGTAGAATATTCATTGGACAGCCTAAGGAAGTCTGCAATTTTCAACAAAAAGGAATTTAGGAACAAATTAGGAATGTTAAAATGCACTCGGATGACAACTATGGCCTGTGGAGAAGGAACTAATGCAGAACTGTGCACTGTAATAGATTCCCAACCAGTTCATATAAATGAAAAATAAGAGTGAACAAAATTAGTCGGATGAGACCAGCGTAAGACCACTGCATTAGCACAACATCAAGCTCATTTGAAAATGTCATGTGGATTCATATCAAAACAAATAGTATTTATTTGTTAATGTTAGCTCAGAAAGCCTTTTCTCACAAAGGTGCAAGGTATTGTGCACAATAAAACAATGATCTACAAGGCTTTTACAAAGGAGCTGTAAAAGGGTTGCATTATTTTCTCTTACTGTTCTCTGCATAGCCCCATTTCATTCTTTCACCACAATGATCTATTCCAGGCAGCCCACAAATTAATACAATGTTAATTAAACACTAATGCATATTTTGGATTCACTCTCCCCTATGGAGCACTTAATAAAAGCCACATTTTGTAAGTAAATTTATTTCCACAGTATTAATTTAGGTAATTTACATTTTAAAGGTCTGGGGAACTGAAGTCTGAATTATTTGCTGATGTATTGTTTTAATACTGTTTTGCATTCACAAATGGCCCAAAAATATTTTAAAATCTAAAAAAATTAATCAAAAGGCCTGCACCAAGATTTGCTTGCTTTCCTCCGTGGCTAAATAGCAGGTTTTCAGTGGGTACGATTGGCTGGGGTTCGAGTTACGTCAAGGCCCAAAGACCACTGAAATCCTTTCTACCATGAATATATAATGATGCTATTGCTACTTTTGCGGGGGCAAGCAATATTGAAAATGGTCATTCGGAATCATTGCGCCTTCACCGGATGCATGAATACACAGTTTTCTTTTCCAAAAAATGAAGAAACCCACAAAAAAAATTATTTTATTTCTGGAGGCCCATGGTGGACACTGAAATATTGCAATAACTACGAAAGTTAATATTTGTAGTGGCCATTTTCACAAGGAGGACTTTATCAACTACCATAAAAAACAATGTGGCTTTACTAAAAAGCTAAAACTGGTGGATGGTGCAATGCCTTCTCTCCCTTCGCCTCCCTCCTGTTACTGGTAGCGACACTCCTGGTTGTCCCGTCACTCTTGTCACAGAACAGACGTGTGATGGTCCGGTAAGTTGCCCTACCATTAGCTAGTGATAATTAAATAGCTTTCAAGCTTAGATATGTTCAATCAAAGCTTTTCTTTATTTGTGTGTAATGTCCGGACTTTCAGACTGCGGTTGAGTATAATGTTAGTGTACAGTAGCTCAGTGTTACATTATTACGCATTGAATGATCTGCAGTAATGATCTTCACTAATGTTGGTGTTACTGTTGGAAATCATAGTTGTTTCAAACTAAGCAGGTAAACATTCAATACTATTCTCATCGATACAGCTGCCTGATCCACCACCTGTGCACAAACACAAAGGAACTGTTTAATTTAATATTTGCACCAGGTAATAATTTTGTGGGACTAACTAGTGTGACCTCTTGACAGCAGGCATTTTCCATCTCTGTAGGCATTAATTGACAGTTACCACAAGCACCTTCGTGGAGAAAGACATAGATACAAGTTACAGTGCATAAAGAAATCAGCAGATGAATTAGAACACAAATGCCACACATTATAGAAAATGCTAAAATGCTGGCAGTGGTTTTACATGAGGACTGACCTGCATTAGCTAGTTCATAGCACTTCACCACTGCATAAAAACAACATCAGGTTCCTCCGGTTCATAAGATTAAAGCTGTATAATGTTTCCACTACGTCATTTTGTAAAGGTTGGCAACCTGCTCTAACCTAGCCCCGAGGTATTGTTACATGATGCCCATAAATATTAATGATACACACCCACTGCGTCTCTGCTGAACAGGTCATGATAATCAAATAGTGTTTATTACCCCTTGAGCCACTTTGACTACAGACATAATCCTGGTCTCTTCTGTAAGGTAACCCTCGGGTTAAAAAGATTTTATTTTATTTTCTTTGCCGGGATAAGGATACCAACTTTACCGTTATTCGTGTCGTCTGTGGATTTTCGTGGAACACATAGAATGTAAGAAGTCGTTTTGATTGAGCCTGTTTTGTGTCAAATTAGAAAATAAGGAACCGTTGTCACGATAACATTGGGACTTTAAAATAGTTAATAGATAGAATCATGGCTTTTAACACTTTCAAAGGGTATATTGTGTGGCCAGATTATTAAAAAATTTCACGGTAAAAAGGCAATGAATGCAAATAATCTAAAACACTTCTGGCCCGGTGCTGGTTAAGGGGTCAAAAACTTGAAAAAAATATTTAAAAGACAATCATTTGTCACTTCTGGGGAATATAACCACAATTTGAATCCAGTCTTCCAGGCCTTTAATAACTTTTTGAAATAATTTTTGGCGTACTGCTATTGAGCCAGCATAAAGCGCTTAAACTAAAACTACCACAAACCTGGTCTTAAGTCATGCCGCAGTTGTTTCAATGTTATTTTAACTACACAATATTAAGATAGTAATGTGCGTCTACATAGGTGTGTACACAATGCGCGTACACCCTCCTGTCTGTTACACACACGGGCCCACACAAACATACATAAAAATATCAAGATTACATTGTGAAATGGAGATTAATATTTTTCCCCAAAATAAAACATTTTCTCTCCTGGAATAGATGCACGTCAGCCCTGGAATCGCGGGAAAGTGGGCTTGTTTTAAAGCCCCACGGAACAAATTTTCGTGATTGCCTTCTAATTAGGTTAATTTGGGTCTTGTGGACATACAATATGCAAATTACTTTGTGAATTCCAGAGATACAGGTATTTTTTTCCCTCGTTTTTGGATTGAAGTTGGGCGGTACTATAAGTGGGATTCGTGACATCACTAATCCCATACCGATCAGAAGACTGAGTCGCTTGTCCCTCCCACCAGCATTTGTCAAAACGAATGCGTCCCTGCATTAATGCCTTATTCGAACACAGCCAGTGTTAGCTAGCCCTGTGTATTTCTTAACGTTGGATAATAATGTTACATATGCCTTCTCATTGCTGCAGTTGCCAGTGCTGGGTGTTTTTTTTTTTTTTTTTTAGGCACAGAGCTGAAGCGGAGCTTTAGTTGGCAGGGTAACCAACCAAACAATTCCATGGCATTCAACCATAGACTCTACAAAAATGGATTCAACATGTGAGCTACCCAAAGTCAACTAGGTAGCTAACTAGCAGCAATACCCACGTCTTTATTGGAAGAAACAAATGTAATAACAAAGTTAATAAGTGTGGTTTATTATTACATGGAAACTTAGTATGTTGAAACCCACCATGCTCTCACTGTTACGATCGGTGGAATATAGGGATCCAGAAGCAGGCGGGATGCAGAAAACCGAGGTTTAATGTTCGGCAAAGGTACAAAAACACAATCCAAAGGAAGGTCAAACAGGCAGAGGTCAAAAACAGGAAGGCACGGCAGAGGTACACAATCACAGTCCAGGAACAGGGTCGCGAGAACACGGGCAGAAAAACCAGGAGATCAAAGAGACACAAAACGAAAAAACTAAACAAAGAAAACTCTGGGACAACCCAATACTAAAATACTAACTCACGAAACAAAAACTCGGAAAACAAACGGATAACAGACTCGGAAGACAACTCAAACAAGAAGTACTCGGACACAGATAAGCTAACTCGGGGGGGGGAAAACAGGCAACAGACTCACGCGTATAATTTTGTAAGACGAACTCGCAACGAGGGACAAAGACAGCAGGTATAAATGCATGTGTAGACAGGTGCAAACACTTAGCTTGAAAATAGCAGGAAATGGAAAACAGCTTGATAGCTGAGACACGTAACAAGGCAATTAGTAAATCGTTAGTAGTTATCCTATCCTAGCCCTGTCGTTAGTAAATTAGTTAACACTACAATGACTGGATACGTAAGGAAACACTAAACAGCTGTGGAAACGTGATGAGAACTAAATTGTTAGTTTGTGTTAGTAATAATTCTATTAAACCCTGACGTTAGTAGATTAGTTAACCACACCCGTGTTTAGCCAGTTAGTAATTAATAAGTCCTATGGGTAATGGGCAACGATACAATTGTTCAGGGGGCCCGGGACCGGGGAGGGACAGGTGGCAAGGACCGGGGAGGGACAGGAGGCACGGGCCGTGACGGAACCGGAGAGCTGGAACGGGACGGGCCAGGAGACCCGGGTCCGGACGGAGCCGGAGGGCCGGGTCCGGACGGGACAGGGGACATGGACCGGGTCCGGACGGGACAGGGGACATGGACCGGGGCGGGACAGGAGGCATGGACGGGACGGGACAGGAGAGCTGGGACGGGACGGGACAGGAGAGCTGGGACGGGACGGAAAGACGATGGATCCTCCGTCAACGGGTGGCCGAGCCCGTCGACGGAGCCGGGAACCAGGACCCCATCGTTTCCTCCCGGGCCCATAGCCCCCCGGGCAAAAGGCAAGACGGGTACCATAAAAAGTTGATAGTTTCGGGTTGTGGCTAGGCTCAGAGCTGTCCTGATGGAGAGAGATAACTCCGAGCCTAATGGAGTGGGAGCTGGGTTGAGGAGTCCGGGGTGATGGGTGGTGGTCGGCATGACGGCGGGCAAACTCTGGGTTTTGCCCCCAGATCCCCATGAGGTATTCCTCATAGGAATCAGAGCCGAAGGGGTCGATCTCCATGTTGTAGATAGGCCTGCTGGGTCCCAGATGGCGAGTTCGTACTGTTACGATCGGTGGGATATAGGGATCCAGAAGCAGGCGGGATGCAGAAAACCGAGGTTTAATGTTCGGCAAAGGTACAAAAACACAATCCAAAGGAAGGTCAAAAACAGGAAGGCACGGCAGAGGTACACAATCACAGTCCAGGAACAGGGTCGCGAGAACACGGGCAGAAAAACCAGGAGATCAAAGAGACACAAAACGAAAAAACTAAACAAAGAAAACTCTGGGACAACCCAATACTAAAATACTAACTCACGAAACAAAAACTCGGAAAACAAACAGATAACAGACTCGGAAGACAACTCAAACAAGAAGTACTCGGACACAGATAAGCTAACTCGGGGGGGAAAAAACAGGCAACAGACTCACGTGTATAATTTTGTAAGACGAACTCGCAACGAGGGACAAAGACAGCAGGTATAAATGCATGTGTAGACAGGTGCAAACACTTAGCTTGAGAATAGCAGGAAATGGAAAACAGCTTGAGAGCTGAGACACGTAACAAGGCAATTAGTAAATCGTTAGTAGTTATCCTATCCTAGCCCTGTCGTTAGTAAATTAGTTAACACGACAATGACTGGATACGTAAGGAAACACTAAACAGCTGTGGAAACGTGATGAGAACTAAATTGTTAGTTTGTGTTAGTAATAATTCTATTAAACCACACCCGTGTTTAGCCAGTTAGTAATTAATAAGTCCTATATAATAATTAGTAGTGCAGGGTAATACAAACGAAGTGTACAGAAACTAAAGTAAAACTCCGTGAGAGGAAGCGAGAGATACAGCACAGAACGCAAGGCTGCGGAAAACATGGAAAAGTGTATGCTACAGAAACTGACAATACTAAACATGACAGAATAACAAAACAGACTCAGAACATAACACTCACCACCTGTGAAGCCAGAGAACGCGGGTTATCTGGTTGTGGAATTTCTGCACTCTCAAATTCAGTGTCGGTAGGTTCGTACATATGGTTGTACAACACTGATTCTCTCCGCTATTTTGTATTTTTGTTATGTGTAATGTCGAGTGTCTTCTTGGACAGAAATCAAGCATGCTCATTAGAATATTACGACTACGCCCGACCGTCCTAATACAGGACTGATCAACTAATTCAGCTGTTTTTGAGCAGTGTTTTATCATATGAAAAAAAAAGAAGATAAAACACTGCTAAAGCCCTGTCTGCCCGCACCTGATCGATACTCTGGTGAGCCCGGTTCCTGTCGTGCCTTCCTTGCCCAGTGTTCGCTAGTCTTCGAGCTTCAGCCCTCCTCATTTCCCTCCGAGCGGTCCAAGATTTCCAACGTCATCACTCTGCTCTCCAGGAAGGCTCGTGACTGGGAAACGGCGTGCTGGGAGTCAGGAGGGTTACACACTGCCACCTATCTGTTCTTCGCCTTTGAGATGAAGAAGGTCTTCGACCGGTCTTCAGTTAGTCATTCAGCGGCAAGACGACTGCTGCGCCTCCATCAGGAATGTCTTGGATTTCTCCATTGAGTTTTGGACATTGGCAGAATTAACCTTTGGATAATAACTCGGATAATTTGAAAAACAAGTTGAAGGACAACATAAGATAAGGAAGGGGGGGGTTTGTGTTTGGTATATTGTTTCTCTGTTGTGGCAGTGCTTCTTGCGGTGAATTTTGTACCGTTGGAGTCCTGTTTGTTTCCCTTTTGGGTGGTGCTCCATTTGTGGGGGGAATGCGTTTGTGGGAGGAGAGGATTTGTCGGATTTTGCGTGGGCATGGCCCGCGTGCTCGGCTGTGCTGCTTGTCCCGCGGGTGTGTGTTCCTTACGGGTGGGAGTGCTATTTGCATTTAAAGATAAATAACGAAGTAAGACATAAAAAATTTTATGAACTAGTTGAAGTTAAAAAGACAAAAGTAATTAAAAGAAATGAGGAATGATCTTCATATATTAGCCTGTTACAGTCAGATTGCATAATTATTTACCCATTTTCTTCAATATGGGGAACAGCATGAATATGATCCCATTTTCGAGTGAAAAAATAGGTATATTGTGTCTTGGGGCCATATAAAATAATGTTTGATATGGGGACTGTGGTTATGATGAGCTAATAAGTTTGTAATGAAGTACAAAACAAAACTGGATGATAATCCTTATTTTTTGGGGTGGTTGGTACTGAGTTACACACTGGGTCCATTCGGACCCAGAGTTTTTGTTAACACCAAAATAAGATAAATAAATAAGCAGCGCACAAGGGTTAATAGAAGGAAAAGATGGTTTATTTTGTGAGAAAGGATCAAAGTGTGAGCTAGAATTACATTGTACTATGAGATTTGACCCTGCTCAAGATAAAGAATTGGAACAAAAATGGGCCCTGGAAAAGGGAAATGAACAATATATTCGATCCCAAGCTCTTCTAATTGGACCAGAAGGAGCCGCCCTAAGGGTGGATGAAACAGAATGGACACAAAAAAGGATCAAAGTGTTTACCGTACAGAAAACCTGAGAATTTGGATGTCTGAAGACCAGACGATGATAAAAATAATAACTGAAACACGAGATGTTGATAGGGCGAACAATGCCAGCACCTACACTAAGGGGGCCTTCAGGGGGTCCGACCTTAGAAATTTTGGAATTAGAGCTAAGAGAGTACATGAAACAACTAACTTCCATACATCAGACAATATCTGAACAGGAAAGAACAAACCAGCTGGAGAATCCGGGAGAGGAGCATCATCTGAGACCTGGTGACTGGGTCTACGTGAGGAAATTCCGGAGACGGTGGAACGAGCAGAGGAGAGAAGGACCATTCCGAATTACCAGAACGACACCAACGGCTCTACAAAATTGTGGGAGCTTATCCTCTGGTGGCCGAGACATCTCAAACCCCAAAGGACCCTTCTCTGACACCTGGGTACAGATGAACATTGGTTTCAACGTGGAGAACACCATCCAATGGAAACTGCAATGACTGTACTCCAGTTGACAAAATATGATAATGTGTAAATCCCTCATTCTGACCAACTAGCTTACTCTGAGTAATAGGAGGAATTCAGAGTTGTAAGAGGAGTGCAACCTTTTTCTCCTCCCTAGACAAGAGTGGGAGGTTTTTTGGTTGTGCATCTCAGGGCCCTTAGTCACCTCTGGAACGGGCGATAGAGAGCTATATTTATTTATATTTAAAAAAGATCTACGTGATCTACTTAGTATGCGTGCCTCTTGACACCTGCTCCAGATATGACCGAGGATAGGGTAGTATTAAACTGTAAGTGTGGGGGGGGGGGAGTGGCTGTGTGCCGCGATTGGTGGCATATCTCTACGCTCCCCTGCGGCACTGCAGAATTTAGATAACGCGGGGAACACTGGTTCTAATAATTGAAACATTGTATAAATGTGTCCATGGGCCCCATATATAATCAATTTTTACATTCTTTACTCATGTATTTTTTCAGTGCTGCATGGATTGAAGCGGGATGGACGGCCGGGAAGTGTCAGTGCATCAGAGATAAACGGAAGGCAGAGTGGTACTACTGCCTTTGAAACTGCGTGCAGACCCCTCGGCTGTCCGCCTGCTGAAAGTCCTGCAGTACAAAATTAAGCATATTTACTAGGGGTGGGACGATTCAATCCCATCACGATTCGATTCGTTTCCGATTCTTTAGGCAAAGGTTTGATGCATCGTAATATCTTACGTTTGACCACGATTCGATTCGATTCGATTCGGTTCGATTAATTTAGATACTTTAAATAGGTATGCTAATGTGATTTGATACCGATACATTCAGCAGTAATTAAATATTCAATTAGAACCTTACACCAAGTTCACAGCATTATGTTTATTGTTAAGACATGCCATACATTTTGCAGCTGTCTGCAGCAAATAATGCAGCAATAAACATGACTAACAGTGTATTTTCTAAAGTTGCCCTATTTAGGTTATTCTTTTTCAAACAGTGTCAGACATGGTACCCTAATACATTTCCTTTATTTACAAAATGAAAATGGCTAAATGTATAACAATTACTAAACTGGGCCAAGAAAAATGAAATAGCCTATAGGTTAGTGTCATGCATAGTACTTTCCTAAATCTTAGTACGATCTAGAACTTCGGTGGAGCAAGATGCCCATCCATCCGTAGTTAAAGCTACTCTCGTAGCGTTTTGCAAGGACAGTCGAACAGTTTTCTTCACCTCTTCATACAGAGCAGGTATACATTTTTCACTCAAATATTTTCTGCATGGTATGGTGTATCTAGGTTCCACGACATTCATTTTGTGAATCGGACAGGTAACGTAGTAATAATTAATTGAACGTAAGACATTGGAAATAGTCTATTTTTGTTTTTTGTCTCTAACGTCTACTTGATTTTGAATAGAAAATGGTTTAAATTTAAATATCAGAAAGCACTTTACAATTAACTGTCTGGACACGGTATGTGTATAAAAACGAATAAAAACAATTATACAAAAAAATAGAACTGTTTGGCCATTTCTCCAGGAAACTCATCAATGACTCCCGAGTTTAGCTTGCTTACCAGCTTGCTAACGCGCTTGCTGTCCTTCACGTCAATTGTGTATCGTCGGCTCAAATGGTTTATCATGTTTGTGGTGTTGCCTGTGTATCTGATTTCTACTTGGCAGATCTTGCATATTGCAGCGGTTTTGTCAAGTACACCCTCCTTCTTTCTAAACCCGAAATGCTTCCATACCACTGATTTTCTGTTCGGAACATCACAAATTCTGAGTTTCTGTCTCTTTTGTCGCACTCAGCGAGCACGCAGCGAGCACGCAGCTAGCCATTTCGCTCAGATCTGTCCGTCTCATAGTCGCTACTTTCAACTCACGCTTACGTTGGGGTTGGAGCAGAAACATGGATTGAAGCTGGTCAACAGAGTTTTAAAAGTAATCGTGTCTCAGAAATATATATTTTAAATAATTTTTGAATAAATGAATACATGTGGACGTTCATTTAAAATGCGATATTAATCGATGCTTATCGATTCGAATCTTGCAGATCGAGGCAGTTGTATTTACACATTCGGATCGATGCATCGCGATGCATCGGTGCATTGTCCCACCCCTAATATTTACTCTTATAATCATATAAATGTATACTAGCGCCAGATCAGATAAAAGCGGCGGCCAGGCATCAAGGACTACTGGCTGCGAGATAATTGATCTCATTTTGCAGTATACATAACATAATCAATTTCTTATATTTTTTACTTTAAAATTTTTTTTATTTTTTATTTTGTATTATTATTATTTTATTTTTATGTTTAGCCGCTGCAGGGGTACAGCAGTATACCTGTAGGCTGAGACACTCTGCAGTACAACTATAACTGTATGTAAAACTTACATAAGGTATGTATTTTAATACATCCCTTATTTTATGACAGTGACAGAAAGGTGCTTAGTGTGGCTGCAAATATGTACCCAGAGTACGCTTGTTGCTGCCATACACCTAGAGTAAATCGTGGAAGGTTGATTAAAAGCCGGTGAGTTAAAAAACAAGAAACATTGGTAAAGAGGGGGTCGGATATATGAACGATCCCCTACAGCACTGTATATTTATACCGGAATTGTTAATGGTGAGGCTATTAAGCCTCAAAGGGGGGATTGTTGGGAATTCCATTAAATCCATTGGTCACCTGTGATAATATGTATTGACTATATTTGAATATGAATCACTTTTAAACTATATTACCTGTGATAATATGTATTGACTATATTTGAATATGAATCACTTTTAAACTATATTACCTGTGATAATATATATTGATTATATTTGAATATGTATTACCTTTAAACTATATTACCTGTGATAATATGTATTGATAATATTTGAATATGTATCTATGAATGTATTAAGAGCAATATACAGAATGTATAAATGTATTAAGAACAGAGAAATGCATTCATAAGCACAGTAAAATATTATAAGAGCAGAGAGACATGTTCTCTGTCTCTCTGACTAGAGGGAGCTGAGGGCCAGTCAGGGGCTGCTGTTTTTCGGAGAATCTGATAAGATAAGAGAAGTTGGCACTCCTGGCGCCTGGACACCTGGGGCCGGTTTTTCAAAAGTAATCTGATCGGATTACGGCCATCAGATTGGATCAAATCTTGAAAATGGGTTTTTCAAAAGAAAAAAAGGATTCAGAAATTGGATTGGATCACGTAATCCAATCTTGTTGTTGATCCAGATCAAACCTTGAGTTTGGGTTTTTCAAAACTTTTTGGTAGGATTGGGATCATTTTGATCCCAAAAATCAGGATTAAACTGATCCCAGCAGGAGGGTGGATTCATGGTGGATATCAGTAATAAAACTAGGTAACTAAAATTGGTTAGTTAAATAATACAACATTTATATCATGCATTTTACAGTATTTATATTTATTCATCAATTTCACTTGAATTGTTCAACAGGAAGTACATAAAGTAAGTACATAAAGTAGGTAGGCTATGTAGGCTAGCAACCTTTCAGTACAGCAAATTATAAATTATAAATATTTCGGCCCCATAAAATAATCCCCCAAACAGCTGGCAATATTGAACTCAAATAATAAATTATGTCTTTGTTCATCGAACATTAATCACACTGACACAATCATCAGTCATGGACTTATCAAAAATAGTGTCTAACAATTGCATCTCTTATTGCTCGTCCAGTCGGTCCCACATTCTGACAGAATGCCAGAGGTTGGTCAGTGTCTCCAACGGGCTCGGGTGCATCAGGGACGTCATCACAGAGAGGGACTTTGCGCCTGGTCGCGATGTTGTGTAGGACAATGCAAGCAAGTATTATGTTGCATGCTTTCTGTGGTTCCACTCTCAAGTAGTTAAGGCATGCAAAGCGCCTCTTCAGAACTCCATTTAAGCGCTCAATGGTGCATCTTGTTTTGCAATGAGCAGTGTTGAAGCGTGCCTGCTCAGGCGTGTTTGCAGCCAGAAAAGGGGTCATCAGCCATGGTAGAAGAGGGTAGGCACTGTCTCCTAATATGATACCATTTGGTCGGTTGGTTTGGAGCTCTCTATATAGAGCGCTCTCCCTCAGGATGCGCGCATCATGGACAGACCCAGGCCACTTCACAACGCAGTTTGTGATGAGGAGCTCAGCGTTGCCCACAAGTTGAACGTTGATGCTGTGTCTCCCCTTTCGGTTTACAAACTCCCACTCATTCTCATGAGGTGCTTGTATGTGCACATGGGTGCAGTCGATTGCTCCAATAGTATTGGGCATATTCCCCAAAAGAAAGAAATTCTGCTTGGCCTGGATGATCTGGTCATCCTTCGGAAATGAAACAAATTCATTAATCAGGCTGGCCAATGCAGTTGACACACTTTTCAGAACATCACAGACAGTTGATTTTTCCATACCCATGTAATCACCCACAACTTGGTAGAAAGTCCCACACGCATAGAAGCGAAGAGCAATGAGGACCTGTTCCTCCACAGACAGACCGTGACTCCTTTGGGTTCTGCGTTGGAGGTTGGGCCTGAGAAGGTCCACAATATACTGAATATCAGCTCTTCCGAAGCGAAACCGAGCATACAGCTCCTCATTTGTATATTTCTGCAGTGGATCTATACGCTCAACATACACCCTTTGACGGTATCTTCTCCTGTGGTGGCGATGGACAACACCTGCCATGTCACTGCCTCTCTGTGACCTTCTCTCTGAGTCCTCTGAGAAAGGCTGAATATACATATGGCTGTGTAAATTGGTCTTCCCAAACACACCTGTTAGCTTATTTGCTTTGGCTTGTGTTCAATTAATGGCTGTAATTAAAGCTTATATTCTTCACCTTGTGTTCAATTAATGGAATCATACCCAAGGCCTATGACATGATGCTCGCTACACCAAAGCGGTGGAACCATGGAATCAAAAAGCCCAAATTTCTCTGCTGCTGAAACCCACGCCCTACTGGAGGGTGTTAGGTGCCATTATAGGTCATTGGTAGGATCTTTTAGTTCTGCCAAGGGTGGTGAAGTGAGCAGTAAAATGAAGAAGGAAATTTGGGCTGAAATCACACAACATGTGAATGCCATGGGGTTTGGCCAGAAGAGGACAACAGAGCAACTAAGATTTTGGTGGAAGAATCTTAAGGCCAGGGCAACAAAAGACCACGCTGAAGCCAAGAACAGCCAAACAGGCAACAAGCCATATAAGAGGGGTGAATACACAGACATAGTCCTTGATATTATTGGAGGTACAATGTCGGAAGCTCTGCATGGGATCCAAGGTGTTGCAGAGGATGGTGAGCCTGTGATGACAGCAGAAAGTGAGCCTTCTTCAGAAACATTTATTCTTAATCTCAGCCCTGTAATCGAGGGAGAAGGTCAATCACAGGTAGAGCCAGAAGGCCTAGTTCCCACAGGACCCCCAGAGAGAGGCTCAAAGCACCCAAAGAAAGATGACGCCTATAAGGTACTTCTGCAAAAAGAGACTGAAAGGGCAGAAGTACAGATCCATCTAGCAGAGGAACAGCTTATTCTTGCCCGACTGCAGCAAACCAAGGCCAGACTTGAGATCCGCCTCCTAAAGGCCAAGCTTGGACAAGCTGGTCTCTCCACAGCAGACGAAGCAGATGATGATGATGAAGAAGAAGAAGAACTCATAAGAAGAACTACTCATGAGAATAACTAAAAAGTAATTTATTTTGTTAAGTATTGGATATTTAAGCCTTTTTTATCCAGTTCAATTCAATAAATCTTTGTTTGAAACTTGTTTGAAACATCCATAATGTATTTGTGAGTAAAGTATGTATTTATTTATTTGTTGTAGGTCTCAGATGAGCGGACTGCCTGTTTCCAAGAAATGGACAATGGAGGGGGATGTTTATATTGTTTGTTTGCTGTTCCGTTCAGTCCTATTTTCTGTTCAAATAAAGCATATTGGAGTGATCCCACACTATTCTACCTGTTGTTCTTTACATAGCTACATTGTGATAGTCCCATTTAGACCACAGGTAATCCAGATTTGGTAATCATGAAAAGTTTGAATCCGGATCAGAGTAATCCAATCCCACATTGCTTTGAAAAACCAGCATAAAAATAGGATGGATTACGTGATCCTGGATAGCAGAAAAAGAGATTTCCAAATCTGGATCAGTTTGATCCAGATTAAAACTTTTGAAAAACCGGCCCCTGGTGTCTGGCCGGCCAGGGCTCAGTACAAGCAGAACAACACATTGCAATATACTAATTAGCCATTGTTATTTTTGCACACAGTCAGCAGTCCAGGCATTTGAAGAAGAACTTGGATAGCATCCAAGAAACCAGAGTCTGATAAGAGATAGTTTCCCAGGCCTGGGGGGCGATGCCAGGGGGGGGGGCACGCAGCTGGAGATGGGTGGCTGGGGATCTCAGGGGGGGGGGGGGGAATTTGAAAGCTATCTTTGGGGGGCGGAGCCGGGTGATTGAGAATCCAGGTGTCACTTGGATACAATCCAATAGGAGTAGGCCCTACAAAGGAAAGTTTGGAAAGTTCTCGAAGAAAGGCGGGGATAGAGATTGCCTGTGTTTGTATGGTCAAATAGGTCAGATGGACAAATAATGAGATGTACAATCTGATAAGAAACTGTATAAAGATGGACTGTAAACCAAGAATAATTGCGAGTGTCTCTGCGGAGGGGCACAGCCAGCCAGCGAGGGGAGTGTCTCTGGCAAGACCTTGATCGTGCGGTGTATGGGATAAGGTCTGGCATTTTTTATAGTCTCTGCGGGGGCACTCCGCTGGACTTTTTGTTGTATATTTAATAAAATAAAGTCTAGAATTCTCTGAGAATTATTGCCTCGTCCTCTTTGATTAAACACTTAGAGAAATTTGAGAGGTAAAGTTGAAAAACTCTGAATTTCTGAAAACAACTCTGAGATATTTATTTTCACTCGGAGATCCACAACAAATTGGCATAATCAGACAGGTTTGGATCCAGTATCCACAACACCTTGCCATTAGTGTCGACACTCGTCTACAAGAAACTGCCCTCCAGTTTCTCCTGAACCATCCGCCCCACCTGAACCGATGCAAGGAGTTTGTGCCCGGCTCACACCCCAAGAACATCAGCGACGCCTCTCCAGCCATCTGTGCCTGTACTGTGAGGGTCCGGGTCACTTCATCCACTATTGTCCAGTAAAAGCTAATACTCATCAGTGAAAGAGGAGGTCCTGACAGGCGCTTCCCAAACTCCAACCTCCTCCAAATCCCGCCCCACTCATGATGCTCTGCTCAAATGGGACCCAGCTACCTGTTCGAGTCCTTATCGATTCTGGAGTGAACGCTGATTTCATCATTCCTTCCCTGGTTCGTCAGATGGAGATTCATACCCCTTCACACTAACACTCTTACACTAACACACTATTCCTTTGGCAGTGATCCGAGAAGTGACCAGCCCTGTGGAGATACTAGTCTCCGGCAATCATCGAGAGATTTTTTTCTTCATCATGGAATCACCCTTCGTTCCGGTTGTGCTTGGATCACTATTGTTCGCCAAGCACAATTCCCAAATTGACTGGTCTCTGGGAATTATTACCTGCTGGAACTTCAAGTGTCACCTCACCTGCCTCAGTTCTGCTGCCAGTTTTGTGAGGGCTCAACCACCTCTGAAGGAGGAAGTTATCGACCTCTCCAAAGTAGCCAGTGAATATCATGACCTTCGCCAGGCGTTCAGTCGCTCCCGAGCCTGCTTTCTACCCCCTCACCGCTCTTAAGATTGCCCCATTGACCTGCTACTGGGAACTTCGCCGCCTAGAGGCCATCTGTATTCCCTTTCCAGTCCTGACACCGAGGTCATGGAGAAGTACATCACAGGGTCCCTGGCTTCAGGCATCATCCGCCCCTCCTTGTCTCCAGCTGGAGACAGATTTTTCTTCGTGGGAAAAAAGGAAGGCCCCCCATGTCCATGTATTGACTACTGTGGACTTGAAACCGTTATCCCTTACCTCTGATTTCATCTGCGTTCTCCACTCTGCAAGGCTGCAGCATGTTTACCAAGCTTGACCTCCGCAACGCCTACCGCTTGGTCCGGATCCGAGAGGGGGACAAATGGAAGACGGCCTTTAACACCCAATCCGGACATTATGAGTACCTGGAAATAACGTTCAGGGTGTTCCAATTGTTGATAAATAATGTGCTCCTGGACATGATCTCCCAGTTTGCATATGTTTACCTTGATGACATTCTTGTGTTCTCCCATACTCCCGAAGAACATGTCCATCATGTGCGCCAAGTGATTCAGCGCCTCCTCGAGAATCAATTATACATCAAGGTGGAAAAGTGTGAATTCCATCAGTCATCTGTTCGGTTCCTAGGATTCGTCGTGGCTAAGGGGAGACTGGAGATGGACACTGAGAAGGTGAGGGCGGTCCAGGAATGGCCGGAACCCAACACAACTGCAAACAACTCCAACGCTTTCTTGGATTCGCAAACTTCTACAGACGCTTCATTCGCAACTACAGCTCTGTAGCGGCTCCTCTGAGGGCTCTCATGTCCACAAAAACGGCTTTCAGCTGGACCAAGGAGACCAGCTCAACCTTCCTCAAATTAAAACAACGCTTCTCTTCTGCACCGGTCTTATCGCTTCCAATGAACAGTTTGTGATTGAAGTGGACGCTTCTAATACTAGTGTGGGAGCCATGCTCTCTTAATGTGCAGAAGATGGCAAAATGCACCCCTGCGCCTTTTTCTACCATCGTCTCAGGTGCAGAGAGAAATGAAAGCATCGGAGACAGAGCTGGCAGTTAAAATGGTTTTTGAGGATGGCTAGAGGGGGCCTCCATCACCGTAATTTGGAATATCTTGGTTCCACCCGAAGACTCAACCCTCGCCAGGCCTGGTGGTCGCTATTCTGCTCCCACTTCCAATTGACACTGTCCTACCAGCCGGGATCCAAAAATATCAAGCCTGATGCATTATCCCGTCTCCAGGAAACGCCTGAGAAAGAGGGAGGTCGCGAGACTGTCTGTGCCGTGGCTGCGGTGCGGTTGGACAGCGTTGGAGTGGTGGAGGAGGCCCTCCTAGCATATCCAGGGCCCAGCAACACTCCTGAAGGACGTCTGTTCGTTCCTGAGTCGGTCCGCACTCAAGCGCTTATTTGGGCCCACGCCTCCAAGTTTGCTTGCCATCCCGGGGCTGCTCGTATTCTGGCCCTCCTGTCCCTTCGTTTCTGGTGGCCCGAGATGAGAAAGGAAACGGATTAATTTGTGGCGGCATGCACTTACTGTGCTCGTGCAAAAGTCGGACAATCTACGCCTTAGTGGGCTTCTGCAACCTCTGGCTGTGCCCCATTGTCGGGTTCCATTCTGAGACTAACAACTAAACAGAACAATTAAATCAAGGGTTAAATCAAGGGTTAAATCTAAGGGTTAAATCAAAGCTGGGTAAGGGCCTACACTGCCTCACCGAAAGATCGCCTACTACTTGGTCCAGCTGTCTCATCTGGATCGAGTGCGCCTATAACTCCCTCCCTGTCTCCTCCACAGAATGTCTCATTTCCTCTGCTGCCTGGGGTATCAGCCACCCCTATTCCCAGAGGAGGAGAGGGAGGTGGAGACTACCTCAGCGCAGACCCTGGTATCCTGTGCCCGGAGGACCTGGAAGAGGGCCTGGTCCAAGCTTCTCAAACATGTCTTCAGGATGCCCAGGCCGATTGTTGTCGATGTCCTGCCCCCAAGTACATAGTCAGTCAAAAATTTTGGCTTTTGTCCTGGGACATTCCCCTCCAGACCACCTGCAAGAAACTCACTTCCCATTTCATTAGTCCCTTTTCCATTTCCCGTGTCATTAGCCCCACTGTAGTTTGCCTTCTCCTTCCACCTCCCCTGCACCGCATCCACCTCGTGTTTCATGTTTTCCATGTTAAACCTGTCATTTCTTTCTGTTTCAGCCCTTCCCCGCCTCCCCCCGACTCATCGAGGGCCCGGCTTACACTGTCTGCCGCTACCTGGACGTCTGGCGCAGAGGGCGAGGACGCCAATTCCTGGTGGACTGGGAGGAGAATGGTCCTGAGGAGCCGAGTTGGGTAGCGGAGCACAACATTCTCAAACCCTCCTTGATCTAGGAATTCCATCGCCGGCGTCCTTTACAGAATGATAGGGTGCCAGGTGTCGCCCCTAGGGGGGGGGCGGGGCGTCATGTCCAGTGCCTCCACGTCCTAGTCTAGTTCTGGTTTTTCCGTTTATATGTATTTTCTATCTTGCAGTCCGTTCTGTGTTTTCCCTTTCTCCTTCCATTTTGTCTCCACTTCCCTGCACCTGAATTGTGTTTTCTCATTCGTTTTGTCTCACTTGTTTCTCGTTGTTTCTTCATTATTCTGGCTTATAATCTCCTCTGTTTCTATGTTC